>NW_021011574.1:1233649-1260286 GCF_003987935.1 Bombyx mandarina | reverse complement strand
CAAATAAATACTTGCAGGAAACCACCACTTTGTCGGCAGATGTACCACGAACACAGAAACAACAAAAGGAAACAAAACAAATAAAAACTTCCAGAAAGAGCACTTAGTCGGCAGATGTACCACAAACACAGGCCGCGCGAACAATGGCCGGGCTAACAAAAGCCGGGCGAACAAAGACCGGGCGATCGAGTGGACGATGAGCACGTCCGCACGTGACGGGTGCCTCTATCGGAATGAGGAGCGCTTCCCTGTGTCACTGGTACATATTATCAGTGTTGTAACCCAGCATAAGCTGAAACTTTTGTACCGTAAGCAATTATTCGTTCCGGCTTCAATAGTAGATCTCAAGGTGGGTAAAATTCATCTTAATTAATGAGCACGTTATTATCACCCGCGGGTATTTGCAAGATTATGATAAGTAACAAAAAAAAACATAACAATAATCATAACTACTTCTACGGCTTAATCTCGCCTTTTTTATACCCGTGCTATTTCCGATGTTTCGAGCCATCGATGACCATGAAAACTGTAAAGTATTCAAATCCATAGATAATACACAAAAAAATATTCAAAGCGCCGGAAATAATATTTCATTTAATATGACATTTAAAAACGCGCGATTTTAACTGTAAAAAACAGTTTGAATTAAGTAATATGATTATAATTCTCGAAAACCGAAGAAAATACTCAAACTAGATAACAAATTAAATAATAGTCTTAAATAGTGTTTCTCAAACGAAAACTTTTATAATTTCCATACATGTAGGTAACATGCATTCCATTATTTTTATTGCCGTCAATTTAAAGACGCTCTAGATCGTTCGTCGCTAATTGGACAGTATTTGTTACACCGGCTCCACACGTTGGCCCCAACGTTGCTACCAACGTTGAGCGGTTAAATTGGTGAAGTATCCAAACGTTGGCTGTTATACTAGTTCCTTCCCGTCAGAGCCAACGTGAAGATGTGCAATACCGAAATTGAAATTGCTGTAAGCGCTTTTACAGTGCTGAGTGCGTATAATAAATATTTGTTATTAAAAAAAAAGAAAAAAACAATGTCAAAGGAGATGGTGGATGACATCGCGACATGCACACTCGACCCATGTTGCAACAGGACTGAGCAAAGTGCAAACTGAAGCAAAGCACCAACATGGGGACGGATCGCGAACGTTGGTACGTTTGATAAAACCGATACTCGACGGCCAACTACCAACAATCGCTTCAACGTTGGGGCTAATGCTATTTTCTAGATCCACACGTTGGGCGAGTGGCGTTGGTGCCTATGTTGGGGCCAACGTGTGGAGCCGGCGTTACGTATTGCACTAGTCCACGTGAATCTGACCGTGGCAGTGACTCATGCGTTCATTCACGAGTCAAATAAACGAAAGCGACGCGGTCTAGTCGTTGCCATGTTCCCGCGCATTTTACCTGTGTTCTTTGTTATTTACGCGGCAAAATGTACCTTACGAACAGGTTAGTTTACAATCTTTAAACACGAATCAATTTTGTTACGTTCATTATTAAGATGAAGATTAAAGATATTTATTTTAATATTCGATGTTTAACGTCGTCTCTGGATTTTGATAAATGTACATATTTATTTAAAAAGAAACTCGCGATTATCTCTGTACTAAAAATACAAAATGTGTTACTTATGATGAGAAACAATTCAATCGTTTTAGTTATAATTATTTTGTTGTGCTCTCGACCGACGTCTGGTTAAAACGGAGCTGTGTGATAAATGTATATTTGTACTTAACTGTTTAAAAAACTGTATTTAAATAACGATTTTTTGCAATTAAAGATATAAAAGTTTTTTTCAACATTGATTGTACGAGTATATAAATAGTTCGTTGACTTTTGAATTCTTTTAAGATAGAATATTATTGTAGGTTATGGTTAAATAATAGCTTATTTTATTGTGTAATCAGTTTGTTTGTATTCAAACATTTATGCGATAACAATTTCAATGTAATACTCCGTTGATACATTACATAATTACTGTAGTTTTGTTTTGTAGTGGTGTCAGGGCATCTTGCAAAGTCATATAGGTATCAGGCGGCCTGTTGTTGCAAAAAAAAATTATCTTGCTTGCCGGTTTGATCAACAACTTCAGTAGGTACAGTAATCGGCACCAGTCGCATAGATAATACACTTAATATTTAAGAATGAGTCGTGAGCTTTGATCTTGACATGCGCAGAAGTGCATTTTTGGGTCTGTTTGGAGGCACGAGGCAAGAACGGGGTGACGCATGACGCCGACCATTTCGATTACGTGGTTGGATCGTACCGCGTTGTGTGACAAGCCGTCAGTTGTGATTCGTTCCCTGTGTTGTGTACGCACATCCCTGCAGCAAACTACACTTTCGTGCAATTTTATTATCCACACAATTTTTTTTTATCAACCTCATTTAATTCTTCCAGACACCAACTTCTTATGTAACATTTACTGTGGAGAAACGTACATTAGGGCCACAAGTATATATCTTGGACATTGATCAATACTCGTACAAAAAGATAACATATCAAGGAATTGTTTATATATCACATAGTTCTTTTCTAAAGTAACTTTAGGATTCTCTTATAAGCTTATCTATAGCTAGCTATATACAAATGGGTTTAAATATATTATTCAAATGGTTTCCCTGGTACCAGAGAAGCCAATGAAAGTCGTCTAAAATCTAGTTTAATAATATAAATTCGTATATATCTTCCATATCCATCACCACAAGGAAAAGCAAATCATATAGCGGTAAAAACTCGACAACACACTGTTCTACAAAAAAAACGGGATGAATTGATAACCTTTTGAAAGTCTGTTAAAATAAGGTTATTTCTGGCTATCTTATAAGCAGAACCCCGGACAAAACTATTATAAAATTACTAATACATTATAATATCCCAAATTGAACGAAGTTAATTTAATTACAAAAAAGGTAATAGTTGATTGAACCATTTAATTTTACCCTAAGTGTACGATGCGCAGACGCCCTGCCCCGCCCCACTCTTTTATTTAGAGCTCACCATCACTGGTGCCTCCTACTATATCACAATCTTATACCCTAAGCTGCGCATTGGCATTTACGTCCAGCTGGTGTCTATAGGCTCCAACAAGGCTTCACATCAGCCAGCCCGCCTGTGGCAAAAACTGTTTATTCTTTAACTTCGGTTATAGAGTAACCGAGTTAAGTTTTCATGGGAAATGAATAGACTTTTCTTTTCTATGAGGTCAATATGGTTGTTAAGCTAAAATTATGTATTGTAGCGACAGTGGCCTGTAGGCGAAATGAATTAAATAATTAAAATATAATAAAAATAATGACTTAAATACATACCGAACGCATGTTCTACCTTTGACGATGAAGGATCGTGAATGATTATACTTTTTTTTTCCACCTAAGCTGATGGCCTTCAGAGGCCATTTCAACGTCACCCTAATAAGTAGGTGAGCTCACGGAGCTCAAACCTGAAGAGATTACTAACATTAACCCTAGCAAGAGCAGTGCTTCGCAGAATCTAATCTAATCATTGAGAAGATCCGGCGAGAAACTCAGTGGGGTATGACTGTGGGTTAATTTACTCGCCGAGCCCTTCATCGCAAGCGACGAGTTAGACGAGAACGATGACCGGGTTTTTGTTAAAGGAGCACATCGGCATTCAAGATTGGCAGTTCGCTAATCTGGTGCAATTTAAAATGTTTAGGTTTCATTTTATCGTAGCAAAGCAATATTTAAATTAATCCGCGTCATATGCTCACACAGACCAACAATTCTGGACGGAGCTGGCTGAGAACGAGCTAGCTGAGGCTTTGCAAGTCAAATGGAACCTTGGAGTCGCGAAGAACGTGATCCTCTTCGTCGGAGACGGCATGGGACCTAACACTGTGACGGCGACCAGGATATACAAAGGGGGAGAGAGTCACAGATTGGTTTACGAGAAGTTTCCACATGTTGGACTATTAAAGGTTAAAGAGCAGATAAAAAAACATTCTATCAAGTGTTCCTATTTTTGTTAATTCGGTTTTTTTTATTTTTTTATTGCTTAGATCTGTGGACGAGCTCACAGCCCACCTGGTGTTAAGTGGTTACTGGAGCCCATAGACATCTACAACGTAAATGCGCCACACACCTTGAGATATAGTTCTAAGGTCTCAGTATAGTCACAACGGCTGCTTCACCCTTCAAACCGAAACGCATTACTGCTTCACGGCAAAAATAGGCGGGGCGGTGGTACCTACCCGTGCGGCCTCACAAGAGGTCCTACCATCAGTAATTAAATTAATTACATGGTGTATGTAAGTACATTGTAATGCTTGGATGTTGTGTACAAATCTGAACTATAATTTAAGTAACAAAATTTGAAAATCACCTTAAGAACCCGTTAAATAACAGTGCGTGTAGTATAATATGGGCGCGAATATTTAAAATAATTTTATCCGAGTCGAATGTTATTTGTTTTTTTTTTTAAATAAATTTCTTCCAATCTTTATATGTTCGCACTCTTCAGATTTTCATTTTGTTTCCAAGCGGTTGTATGTACTGCGTGCAAATATTTTATTTTTCAATATTTTATTTTTATATTTTGCACATAGGTATGTCTGAAACCCACAGTCCAAATGGTTGTTAAATAAGAAAAGATTCTGTAGGCTGTATCTAAACATCTGATTATGTTTAAGCTGTACTGGCTGTTGACACTTTTAAAGCTTCCTGATCTGACAAAATTTTATTATTCTATCCTTGGATCTGAAGCTAAAACTCGAACCATTGCTATTAATAGCTTGATTAGTTTATAAATCGTTGCAACAAAATCGACCACTTCTCTGTATTATTATGTTTCCTTCGCGTTTACATCAAAGCAATTGCGAATTACACTACACAAATTTCCTTCATTCCATCAATCGGTCTGTACAAACATCTGTTTTCATTCAGACATTTCCTGTGATGTATTCCTGTAACGCTGAAGTTAACTTTTACCCATGAAATTTGTACGAAATCTTAACAGAAAAGAAACGCTAAATCTAACGTAATAAAATTTGAATTTCATTAATGTAGACAAAGTCAATCAAATATATGCATATTAAGGATAAATCAGAAAGTATTTGTCAGATCTTGATAATATTTGAATCGGTCCACGTGAGTAGCCCCAACTGTTAAATAATATTTAAAAAAAAAACATCATAATCGGTTCACAACGGTGAAAGAAAAGTTTTTAAAAATACGGTAGAACTGAGAAACCTCTTTTTTTTAAGTCTGTCATTAATTACATAAATTATATCCTCAACAAATAATAAAAGACTGTAACAAACATCCACCCGTTCTAACAAACTTTTTCATTTATAATGGCAGTAGAACCAGTTCAGATCAGTTCAGGTCAGTTCATGTCAGTTCAGGTATTTTTTTTGTTGCTTAGATGTGTGGACGACCTCACAGCCCACCGGGTGTTAAGTGATTACCGGAGCCCATAGACATCTACAACGTAAATGCCACCACCCACCTTGAGATATGAATTCTAAGGTCTCAGTAGAGTTACAACGGCTGCCCCACACTTCAAACCGAAACGCATTACTGCTTCACGGCAGAAATAGGCAGGGTGCTGGTACCTACCCGTGCGGACTCACAAGAGGTCCCACCACTAGTTGAGCTTTCCCAGAACTTAATTAAAATGATAAAAATGTTTTATCTCCAGACATATTCAGCTAACAAAATGGTCCCAGACTCATCGTGTTCCGCCACGGCACTGTTCTGTGGGGTCAAAGCCAATCAAGAGACCATAGGAGTGGACGCTAGTGTGAAGCACAAGGATTGTTCTGCTTCGTTGAGGCCAGAAGCCAGGTTGAAGTCTTTAGCCTCGATAGCTCTGAAAGCTGGGAAGAGTGCTGGTGAGCAGAATCTATTATTTCATCTATACTAATATTATAAAGCTGAAGAGGTAGTTTGTTTGGACGCGCTAATCTCGGGAACTACTGGTCCGATTTGAACAATTCATTCAGTGTTAGATAGCTCATTTATTGAGGAAGGCTATAGGCTATATAACATCACGGCAAGGCCAACACAATTGGAGCACCAATAAACAATGTTTCAAAATAGGGGTTTAAATAGCTCCTTAACATTCTATAATTCAAAAATATTTTCACTTTCTACGTAAATGAAATGGGAGTAAAATTTAGCGTTAGACATTCTACTATTGATTAGTAACTAGACGCACCCCCCGGTTTCGCCTGCGAATATTTGTAGTCATTCAGAAATTATGAAACAGTCTGTTTTTGTCCGGGATAACGAGTAGCTTGTGTCATCCGCTACTCGATAAGTTACCGGTCGATTTGTACGTAAAATCAGCGACAGCCAATGATTAAATTATCGTGACGACTGTACACGAACCGAAAAAAATAAACACGATTTTTTTCGAAATGTCACACACATCTGTGGCTCATATTTATTTACCATCAATTCAATGCCGGAACGCGCGCCGTGGATACAAAGAATATATTTTCGTCGAATTATAATGTTAGCAGCGAGATAAGACAAGAGCATTCGTATCGTATGTAGCGATGCAACGGTGTTCGAATCCCGCAGGCGGGTACTAATTTTTCTAATGAAATACGTACTTAACAAATGTTCACGATTGACTTGCACGGTGAAGGAATAACATCGTGTAATAAAAATCAAACCCGCAAAATTATAATTTGCGCAATTACCTACTGGTGGTAGGACGTCTTGTGAGTCTGCACGGGTAGGTACCACTGCCCTGCCTATTTCTGCCGTGGAGCAGTAATGCGTTTCGGTTTGAAGGGTGCGGCAGCCGTTGTAACTATACTGAGACCTTAGAACTTATATCTCAAGGCAGGTGGCACATTTACGTTGTAGATGTATGGGCTCCGATCACCACTTAACACCACGTGAGCTGTGAGCTCGTCCACTCATCTAAGCAATAAAAAGAAACAGTTATTCGTGATGAATCATTATTTTCTGTTAGGTTTTGTGACAACTATGCGAGTCACCCATGCGACCCCGGGTCCCATTTACGCCCACAGTGCTGATCGTAAATGGGAATGCGAAGACAAAATGCCTGCTAGCGCTGCTGCTTGCAAGGATATCGCGAGGCAACTTGTGGAAGACTGGCCCGGAAAAGACTTGCAGGTTTGCAAACTGAATGTGCATTTTGTTTTGATGTCCGGCCTTTTGTTCGCATGGTCTTCAATTATGTAAAGTTACAGGATAAGAGGTAGCTCCTCAGTGATGACATTTCAGTAGGTACGTGTATTCTTCGTGTCATCCACAGCATAGACATCAGATGTTGTTTCAGATAATTTTTAATTGTACCTGAATCAATTAAGCGTTCTGAATCCAAGGGTAGGGCAGCCGCATATCTATATTCACGGCGTGATATGAATGAATGCCATGAAATATGTAATTTTCTTTTCACCAGCACAACCCAGAGCTTTTTTGTAAACCTATAATCAGTCTGTCGAACTTACGCATGTTTAAATCAAAATCCGTAAAGTAATAAAGTCTTCTGAATTCATAATCACATGTCGAGAGCAATATGAACAAATACCATATTGTGAACATGATTTTATTGACGCTTACCGCGCTGTTTGTTAAACAACGCTTAGATGTGCCGGAGACCTGCGAATTTTTTTCAATTAAATACATTGCACCAGTGGTGTTCCGTCCTATAGCTTCTATGGTCCCAGAGATAGAGTGGCATGATGGTTTCCAACGGTACAGCAGACATCTCGCCACTAATACAAAAATGCCGCTGTGTTGCAAGTGGTAAATATAAACAGTCAGCGTTGTGTGTTCCGTGCAAAAGGACGTGCACGAGGAAGATGTAAAATTTAAAGTTCCAATATTTCAGGTAATCCTAGGTGGAGGCAGACAGGTTCTTGTATCCAACAGCACAGGTACTAAAGAAGATCCATTAGATACGTGGTCTTGCATCAGAAAGGACGGTAAGGATCTCATAAAAGAATACCAGAAGGACAAACATGACCGCGGCTTGAGATATAGCTATGTATCAAATAACAAGCAGCTTAAAGGATTCGATGTTGACCAAACCGATTATCTTTTGGGTGAGACTTATTTTATTTATTACCTTAGAGCGTAGGTACCACTTGCACGAAAATTTGGTAATTTTATTTTTAGTAGATATGGCAACACCATAACTTTTTCATAACATTAAAATCGTCATCCGAACAAAATTAGGGTTAGATGTATTTTGTTTGTCACTTCTAATTAACAAATCCAAAATACACATGAGCTAAGAGCACAGAATAGTTCAGGCTCTACGAAATGGTAAGAAACTCTACGGCCGTAGAAGCACCATCAGGTGGGCCGTATGCCCCTCTGCCTTCTTCTTCTTCGTCGCTTTCTTCATTGCTGAAGGTCGTGTCCCTGAAACTTGACCGTTGCCTGTCTCGTGAGCTGTTTCCATCTCGTCCGGTCCTCAGCTGCTCGAATGGCGGTTGCGACTGGCAACCCAGTTAGAGCGGTTACTTGATCACACCAACGGCTAGCTAATCGGCCGCGGGGTCTCTTTCCTTCTACTTTGCCCGTCACAATCACTTTGTCCAAGTTATCTGACTGTCGGCGGGCAATATGACCGAAGTAGCTGAGGATCCTCTGGTAACAGATTGTTGAGAGCCTGACTCGGATGCGAAGCTGATCTAGGATAGATTTATTTGTCCTCTTGGCCGTCCACGGAATTCGGAGCATTCGTCTCCAGCACCACATTTNTCATATAAGAAAAGTATTGTACTTACCTTAAAAATAAGCTTAGTCTTTAACTTAAAAGGGGAGATGTCAGGTAAAGAATGTACCTAATCTATGGCAATACAGTCAGACTACTTCCGCCATTAAAACAAGTCACACGCAGAGCTCGTCGTTTTATTATAAAATATATATATATGTCACAACCCGGCCATCCTATGACTTCACAATCCGTAAAGTAATAAAGTCTTGTGAATTCATAATCCACATGCCGAGAGCAATATGAACAAATACCATATTGTGGACATGATTTTATTGACGCTTACCGCGCTGTTTGTTAAACAGCGCTTAGGTGAGTATACTGGAGGCCTTCGAATATATATATATAGAGATGAGTGGACGAGCTCACAGCCCACCTGATGATAAGTGGTTACCGGAGCCCATAGACATCTACAACGGCTGCCTCACCCTTCAAACGCATTACTGCTTCACGGTACAAATAGGCAGAGCGGTGGTACCTACCCGCGCAGATTCATAAGAGATCCTACCACCAGTATTTACGCAAATTATAATTTTGGGGGTTTGATTTTTACTATACGATGTTATTCCTTCACCGTTGGAAATCAATCGTGAACATTTGTTAAGTACGTATTTCATTCGAAAAATTGGTACCCGCCTGCGGGATTCGAATACCGATGCATCGCTCAATACGAATGCACCGGACGTATTATCGTTTAGGCCACGACTGCTAAAATATTTATCAATTAAACACTTTGCACCAGTGTGCCGTCCTATAACTTCCATCGTCCCAGAGATAGAGTGGCATGATGGTTTTCAACGATACAGAAGACATCCCGCCACTAATACAAAAATGCCGCTGTGTTGCAACTCTTAAAGATAAACATTCATCGTTGTGTGTTCCGTGCAAAAGGACGTGCACGAGGAAGATTTAAAATTTAAAGTTCCAATATTTCAGGTAATCCTTGGTGGAGGCAGACAGGTCCTTGTATCGAACAGCACAGGTACTAAAGAAGATCCATTAGATACGTGGTCTTGCATCAGAAAGGACGGTAAGGATCTCATAAAAGAATACCAGAAGGACAAACACGACCGCGGCTTGAGATATAGCTATGTATCAAATAACAAGCAGCTTAAAGGATTCGATGTTGACCAAACCGATTATCTTTTGGGTGAGATTTATTTTATTTATTACCTTAGAGCGTATCACTTGCACGAAGTTTTGGGAAATTTTGTTTTTAGTAGATATGGCAACACCATAACTTTTTCAAAACATTAAAATTGTTTTTTTTTATTGCTTATGTGAGTGGAAGAGCTCACAGCCCACCTGGTGTTAAGTGGTTCCTGCAGCCTATAGATATCTACAACATAAATACGCCACCCACCTTGAGATATAAGTTATAAGGTCTCAGTATAGTTACAACGGCTGCCCCGCCCTTCAAACCGAAACGCATCACCGCAGAAATAGGCGGGGCGGTGGTACCTACCCGCGCGGACTCACAATAGGTCCTACCACCAGTAACCAGTCATCCGAACAAAATTAGAGTTAGATGTATTTTGTTTGTCACTTCTAATTAACAGATCCAAAATACCCATGAGCTATGAGCACAGAATAGTTCAGGTTCTACGAAATGGTAAGAAAATCTACGGCGGTAGATGCTGCAACTCTTGGGTTTTCAAACGTCCTCTGGGAACACCCGGGCAGTTATTAGCGAACGTTTCGCTCCTAGATGAGTTCTTGAATTCTCCCGCCCCTCCTAGCGCAAACAGACAGAACTTCGGACTACCAGCTATCCTCCTATCCCGAAAAAGAACATGGCCGCTTCACTCCCAATAGTTTCGAAAGGTTTTTAGATGTCTCATGGACATAGATTTGGGACTTGTACGGTTTGGACTGGATTATAATAAAGATCAACCAGATGCTGTGCTAAGGGTTGAAGGTTAAAGAAACATTACGTAAACTTAGTACCTCTTTGCAGGAATCTTTGCAAACGGGCATCTAAAATATGAACACGAAAGAAACAAAGGTCCAGAAGGTATGCCTTCGATATCCGATATGGTTGAAGCCGCCATCAAAGTGTTACGGAAAAATAAAAACGGATACTTTCTTATGGTCAGTATGAGTTTAAAGCTAAAAGTATTTTGTCAGCAACGTGAGGAAATTTTGTAAAGAATATCTGAACTAATCGGTCTATATTACGTTAACGATGTCGTACAATAAGTGACGCGTTTATAAATCAATTCAACGTCTATTTCCTTATAGGCCAAACATAGGAGGATTGTATAGTCAACAAATCTAATCTATACTAATTTATTATTATAAATCTACAGTGGTTTTTACGGATGTTCCGTTATGACATACTGAACCATGCATCCGATTGACTTGAAACGTGGTATCCATGTAGAAAATACATGTACTTAATGGATAGGCTAATATTTATATGAGTGTTGGACTCCCTACACCAGTTGCGGAGGCGTTAATGATGAGAATCTTTGTGGGGGTGAGAAATAATTATGCAAAAACTTTGGGAAAACCCGTAATGCCATAATTTTTAATGTTCCTTTCAAGGTAGAAGGCGGCAATGTGGACATGGCCCACCACCGGGGCTGGGCCAAGCGCGCCGTCGACGAGTCCGCGGCCCTCGAGGGCGCCGTGCGGCTCGCGGCTGCGCACACCGACCCCCGGGACACGCTGCTCGTCGTCACCAGCGACCACACGCACACGCTCTCCATCAACGGCTACCCCTACAGGGGCACTGATATATTTGGTACGGCGAACCTTGTCCCTACTGTACCCGGTCATCATACATCATCATCATGTCATAGCCTCAAACACTCCTTACGGATCCATCAGATCCAATAACTTTTGCATTAGACGCCTTCAGCTCTAACACTAGGAGCAGGCTTAGGGACCCCGGTAACCGTACTTGTCGAACTCGGCAAAGAGTTCGACGAGTTACCGCCGAGTTTCTCGCCGGATCTTCTCAGCGGGTCACGATTCCGAGCCGGTAGTAGATTCATTTGCGAAGCAATTGCTCTCGAGTTGTTAGGTCTCCTTCGGAGGCGCTCGGGCAGCTGTTAGCAAATCCCACCCCGCCTGGCTGAGCCTTTGCTCGCCCACCTGTCCTGGTGCAACTGAAAAGGGCTCCGGGCCACCAGTAATCTTTCAATCATAAAAAAAAAGATTCTGCTAAGCACGGCTCTTGCTAGGGTTGCTCTTGCTAGGATACCAAGCACTAGGACACTATCAACCCTGAGCACTGGTGAACAATCTTCACCTCACGCAATGTAGACATCAAAACTATTTGCTGACTCATTGCTGACTCATAAATAAAGTGCTAATTATAAAAGTAAAAAAATATACACATGTAGATATTAAACACCCAAGCACAGGTACACAAACCAATTCAAGACAATGCTTGCTCGAAGTTGGTATCGAACCCGACTGGTGGTAGGACCTCCTGCGAGTCCGCGCGGGTAGGTACCACCACCCCGCCTATTTCTGCCGTGAAGCAGTAATGCGTTTAGTTAGAAGGGCAGCCGTTGTACTTTTAAAAGTGAGACCTTACAACTCATGTCTTAAGGTGGGTGGCGGCATTGACGTTGTAGATGTCTATGGGCTTCAGTAACCATTTAAGATCAGGTGGACCGTGATCTCGTCCACCCATTCAAGCAATAAAAAATAAAAAAAGCTTATGACTGTTAGAGTCAAAAGCCCTATCTACTGCGACACAGTATGAGAGGTACTCTATAAGAAGATTTAAAAACCAAACATGACCTTCCAGGCATAGCCCAAACTTCAAAATACGACAACGTGAACTACACGACGCTGTCATACGGCACCGGAGGCCCGGGCTCCATGAAGTACTCCGTGAAAACCGAACACAACAGGACCGTGGCCGCCAGAGAAGACCCCGGCGTCAACACCGACAGCTTCGACTACCAGCAGATAGCGGCCATCACTCTGGACGAGAACAGCCACGGGGGCGGAGACGTGGTGGTCTACGCGCGAGGTTCGTGACCACGGCCTGGTGGTGGGGGGCAGTGGGTCCACCACCCTCAGGGTGTATGACGGGACTCGCGAGGTCCAACCGATCGAGTTGTGATTGATCACCCATCTAGTACAAAAATTGGTTTAATATTTAAAAATATCAAAGTAAATCTCATGTCTGCACGCACGAAACAAGGTCTTGAGGTAGGTGGCGGCATTTACGTCGTAGATGTCTATGGGCTCCGGTAACTACTTAACACCAGGTGGACCGTGAGCTCGTCCACCCAACTAAGCAATAAAAAAATAACAGAAACTTGCACATCAAGTACCGATGACAATACAATAATTTTATAACTTCGGCCTAAAAATCTGTGTTAACGAGGGCAAAATAATTATTAAATCAACAGTTAGTAGGTAAGCTTAGTAACCTTAACTTAAATGGTTATTTAGGTATGCAATTATCAAACTGTAGTGTTTACATAAAAAACGAAAGTTTCTTTTTATATTTGCGAGTATTAGAAAATATGTAAAATACCAAACTAAACGAATATAAATCTTGAGACGTCAGTGATTATGATCGAATTTCAAATGGGCGAATACAGTTTGAAAACAAATTGACGTAATTTACGTTAGGCCCCCTTTTCCACGGGTCAGTATTGATATTGACTGATATGATTGGCATGCAAAAAACGAGACTTGTGGAGAGTATTAAACGGTAGGCAGCGGCTTGGCTCTGCCCCTGGCTTTGCTGACGTCCATGAGCGACGGAAACCACTCACCATCAGGTGGGCCGTATGATTGTGTAGAAACAAGGGCGATAAAAGAAAATAAAAAGAAAAAACGGTGCGCGTGCAACTTGGTGCACGTGAATGAAGTGAAACTTCTTTTTCGATGTGTAGTATTGTGGTTTTCTTCATTTTTCATCCTTAAATCAAATTGGAGCCGACTTAACCTAATAGGTGTATGGCTTTAATAAAGAATTTAAAAAAAAAAAATCAAATTGGCTCTTGTAAAAGGGAATGCTGTGTATAAGAGATGCGACATCTTCAACATTTATATTATATATACTTTAAATTATAGATAGACAATTTATTTTAAATACTTCATTAAAATATTGAACGCTACTCGTTGCTAATACTCGCGCTTGCCTGCAACAGGTAAACTACGCGCATGCGTTCGCGTGCCACGTATTCACTCTCGCTCTGTCTCTTTCTATTTCATGGTAGCGTTACACGTTTAACGCAACCTTACTGGAAGTCGCATTAGAAGTTTCACTTCAAAAAAAAAGCAATGAAAATAAAAGTTGTACATTATTTCGTCGACCAGGTCCCCACGCTCATCTGTTCCACAACGTGCACGAGCAGCATTACGTGTACCACGCGATATCGTACGCCGCCAAAATGGGCGCCTACTCCGGAACCAGCGCCATCTATACCAACATTTCGTTGTTAGCAATCGCCGCCTGGGTTGCCATATGTATAATGAAATAAACGTTTCCTTTTTAACACATTTTTTATTAGCCTGCTATACCTTTGTAACGGAACCTTTGAATTTCGCTTCGTAACGTCGAATTGATTTGAAACTTCACACACTTATGAAGACCGATGGCAAAACAATAATTTACTGATTTTTACGATAATTTTTTTTTTCTTAATCACTCCGTTTAAGAAACTTATTTTCTACTTTTTAGTTAGTAGCAAAAGCGTGTTCTTTGGATAACCAACTTAAGTAATTAAATAATTATTTAAAATCGAGTGGGTGAGTAAAAAGAAAGTCGTATCACGAATAATTATTTATTGTGTATGTGTCCGAGTGGCGTGCCGGACTCCGATGGACTGACTTGGCATTGACGTGAGCTGGCACAATAACTTTAGTCTTCTTTTAGTGCCGAAGAAACTTACACTACCATAAAAAAAATGGTAATACTCTTTTTGCGTCAAAATAGTTAAGAGTTCGCGATACGACGTGAAAAGAAAAAAAACGAATCACAATAAATTATAATTTATTGCCACATTCAAAATAGAACATCTAAATTACATACATACGTCACAACAATCGGGATTGCGTAAACAACTACCAACATAAACATAATTGTGCAAAATATACAAGAAAAACGTAGCACCAACATTACGATTTAAAATTAAATCACCGGGTATTTTGAAAGAACCGGTTTCACTAATGCTAAATATTTTCGTGACGGGCTTGTATTGTATACACGTACATAACAATTTTATAAATTCGATTTATAAAATTGTTTCATTAAAAATTTTGATCTAATTAAACATTGTTATCCGATTGATTTTGATACTTGAAAATGTAGACATAAAAATTCTGATACGCTAAGAAACATTCTCTTTATTAGGTGACCGTTCTAGCTTGTTCCAAAGACATAATTTCAAGGCAATTAAATTGTTATCTGAATTTTATTTTAAGGCAAAATTTGTCTTGATTACTGAAGTAATGAAAATTTTAACTGCTTATGTTCATTTATTTACATTTCATAATACAATATTGTGTTGGCTGATTTTTCTATTATCATCTACAAGTCTCCCAGCAAGGCAATTATAACCCAACCGAATGTAAAAGTTAGCATTTCGATACAGTTGGTAATGATTTGGGTGATTCAAACGTATTTAATCATATTCAAAAACTTTAAACTGACATAAATATCAGCAGCAATGAACAAATTTATTTGCAATAAAATTCATTAAAAATAAAACACCTCAATAGTGTATGCGTTAGAAATAAATTTTCAAATAACACGAGGGCTACAAAGCAAGTTACCTATAAGGAGTAGGTATGTTTTTTTTTCTTTAAGTTGGCACACTGTTGAACTGTCAAATCCCGAGCGTCACCCGCGCAATCAACAATGTCAACAGGCTGCCAACCGTGAGCGCTCGTGAACACACTCGATGTTACGTACATATGATTTTCAGTAAAACTGATAACACAGTGGTACGCGTCCAGCCCGGGTGCCGCGACCTCACCACCCCCAGCCACCCAAGCCTGACCCACGAGCGCCCTTACATATTGAATAAAACATTTCGAAAATCACATAGCAATATTTCAAAACGTTCTAATATCGTTCCGTATTAATTAACATCTTGATAATCCGATTTTAAATCGATCGGATTCGCGTAAAATGTGTTCCGCTTACACTTTAGTTAGTTGAGATATTTCTTGAGGACGATCCCTATGAGCAAGGCTCCAGCCAGCGCCACCACTGCCCATTTCAATTTCGAACTGTAACAACAAATATGCTCATTAAGTTACAAGATATACGCGCGGTCAACATTCCGTAGTCACCCAAGTTTTCTAAATCAAATGAAAATAATGATTTTATTTTACTAATGAAACTTAACAAAAATTTTGGTAATATGTATAATTCACTCACGTTTCTCTTTCAAAACCCTATAAAGATAACTGGAATTTTAGGAATATACTTTTTTTTTACTTTGTTTCATTTAATGGCGACCGAAACTGATGTCCAGGTGGTAGTGGTATTATCTACTTATTTTTATACCACCAGGTGGTGGTGTTATAATCTCAGTAAAATGGTGGTCATTTACTGAAATATTTTCAGTGAACATTTTGGAGAACTCCAAGAGGTTGCGTCCAGCGACTTTGTTTGAAATGAAATAAGATGATAATAATATGGGATGAATTATAATCTCAGTAAAATGATAGTCATTTACTGAAACTTTTTCAGTGGACATTTTAGAGGATCCCAAGAAGTTACGTTCAGCGGCTTTGTTTTATTTTCCCACATTTTTGCATTTTCACAGATACTAAACAATTAATATACCGTTATTATACATTTAAACTAGAAGAAACACTAAATAGACAAAATAAAACAAATCACACAACTTCACTCCTCGCGGTCCCGCCAAAAAGTCTGTAGGAACTGGTGACTACAGACTTTTTGGATGCGTATATCCTCAGAACTCTTATACTGCGCGTTTTTTGGTATATAAAAAAGGTATTTAAACAAAAACGACTTAATGAGGGTAGTATCACTTATTGGTATTATGATAAATTGCGTACTAAGGAAGGAAAAACTTTTTTTTTATTTTCGACTAAAACGTATAATCAATTATTTTTAACACAACACTTATAACGAAATATGACTGGATACAGTGATTTCAAACTTAAAACTCTAGTAAAATCTTTAAGAGTACTGGTACGCAATAACTACTTTTAATGAAGTATTCTACAAAAAACCTCTAAAAAGATACAAAAAAATCAGTCAAAACCTTCTTGGTGGTGGACAAGGCGGAGATCTTCCACACCTTGAAAATCAATTAAATAAATCATTAATATATGTAAATGAAAATAAATATTTTTAATGACTTTTATAATATAATTTTACCCGAAAATCAATAATGGTTGGGAAAAAAGAGGTGGCAGCCCCATATGAGAAGTCACATCTCAGAATCGAGATTTACAATTTTGGTAACAACAACTTGGTAACTACCAGATTTTATTATTGTCACCTGTCTTTTCTCGATGTACTTTGTTGTTTTTGTCTAAGCATGTACGTAAAGATGATCTATGGTTTTTTTTACGATATATGAAATAAGTATTCATTATTCACATAAATCTGTATAAAAGTAGGTATTGAGCTACTATTGACCAAAACCTCCACAAAATATATCAACAAGCAACGAAATGCATTGTCAGTAATTTATTTTAAATTAAAATAATGAATGGAAGATTGAAAATTAAAATATTAACCTTTCTCTGGGCACTACAATAGTCGAAATCCTTCTGTCGACTCTTGGACTCGCCGGAGGTTTGTATTCAGATTTACAAGGCATCCTTCGACTGCTACGTACGTGGACGTTTAATATCTTATAACATGTATAATATACTAAAACGTATATAAATATTATGTGCATCAGTCTCCAGTTCTTAGACTAAGGACACTAATTTTGGGACCAGATGACCGTTTATGATTTATCCTCGATTATTTCTATATTTACTTTGCCATTTTTAATTCAAAATGCATCCATCCTACTTTCTCCAAGAAAAATAAAATTGATTTTTTTTTATTGCCCTTGTAGGCAGACGAGCATACGGCCCACCTGATGGTGCGTGGTTACCGTCGCCCATAGACTTCAGAAAGGCCAGGGGCAGAGCCAAGTCGCTGCCTACCGTTGAGTACTCTCCACAAGCCTCGTTTGAAGAAGGACAAGCCATAGCGCTCGGGAAACACCGTGGAGGGGAGCTCATTCCAAATCCGGATGGTACGTGGCAAAAAGATCTCTGGAAACGCACTGTGGATGAACGCAGTGGCTGCAGGTAGTATGGATAAACTCTACTCCGGATTAGATGATTAGAGATTGGCAAAGAGAAAAAATTTATATAATTTATAACATAACATAAAAAGAATTTAGTTTTTTTATTGTAATTACGTTCGAATTATTGGCGAACACGTTTATAATGAAAATATAATTTACAATTATGTAAACTGAAGCTGAAGTTTCGCTTTGGGACTTTCCCTCTCTTCATAATCTTATTATTAATTTAATTATTATTGTTAAATATAATGAATTGCTCAACCTCGCCGGGGATCCGTCGTAGGTCCGCCATGATTTTTCACTTGAGTTTCTTGAACTGTATAGGATAACAATCCCATTACAATCTAGTTTCGACAAATTACGATCTGTACTAGAATACCAAAGGAGACTTCCAATATTAGGCTTGTATTTTTATGGTTATATTCACAAGATTTTTTTTTTGCCAATTGCCAAACTGGTTCACGATCCACCTCGACACAGAGTGGTGGATTTACACTAAGGGCAGTCGGGGCTGGTCGGCCCAGGGCCGCAACTTTTTTAGGGCGGCATAATTATGAAAGTGATTAAAAAAAAAAATTCTTATCAATATTGTTCAGAATAAAATTAATTAATTCTATTAATTAATAATTTTCTGTTTGATTGATAATTCAAGAAATTCAATTCATCCATTATTTGTGAATTACAAATTTGGCACTTTTGGAAAAAAAAAATGAAAATTATTTAATCAATTAAAGAAATTTAATTAGTTTTTTTTTCGTTTTTTTTTTTTTTAAATCAGGATGGTGACAAAGGATACCTTTGATCTAGAACACGAAAACCATCCCACGGGAAAATGTTTGATTATCGACTCACTTACGACTAAGAGCTGTTACGAAGACATGGTCACTAACAGGTTCGACGGTGTTTTTTATGGAAAACAAATGAAAGTTCAATGACATAATGAGTAGCTATTTGTAACATGGCCATTGAACAATATAAGAAACGGCAACAAAAAATATTAACCTTGAAGATCTAGCAGCTCTCGGTTTGCAGCTGCAAATAAAAAATTATCTAATCACTGCCCGTGTCTTAAACGTGAATAGTAAAAGATTTTGTAATGTAAATACATATTTTGAACTTCATAAGTATACGATAACGTAGAAAAAGAGACTTTATTGACGGCAGTTATAAGAGCCAAATTAGAAGAACCAGAAAAAAAAAAAATGAAAATAAAGTCAAGGTAATACAGTCAAAATCTGTTATAACGACATCGAAGGGACTGCTCATATTCAGTCGTAAAAACCGATAGTCGTAACAACCGGTGATGCTTAATGTGTATCGTGCAAGTACAAATAAATCGATAGGGAATTATTGGAAAAATATATTTACATAATACGCGATTTTTCTTCAATATTAATTAGTTTTCTTTTTCTTTGCGACATTTTGAAAGTTTCACGAATAACTCCACAAAGTTTAAGTGCGTCTTGTGTATAGATAAGTAACAAACTAACTGAACAGATATGAAGAAGCGGGCTTTGACTCTACCGCATGCACGTGTTTTGTTTCTAAGAATTAGAAAACTAAATCCTATTGTTTTCGTTCCTGATTTTAATAGCCATTGAAGACAAATGTGGATACCTATTCAAATTGTTTACAATACAGCTGAGCCGGTCGTTCTAACAGATCTAATTCTCCGAAATATTAGTCAAATGTGGTCGTTTTATGAGGTATGTCGTTATTACCAATGTCGTAGAAAGCAATATTTTTAATAAGGCGGTCATATGGCATTCAGCCGGGACCTTTGTTCTTGGTTATTATAACCGGCATGTTGTATTAAACGATGTCGCAGTAAACGGTTTTGACTGTATGTGTAAGTGGAGATAGTGGAGATAAGTGGTATTCATACTAGACATGTCAACGTTCGTTATCATGTATTATAACAACAATATGAACTTTTGAATGAATAAATATCAATAAAGTTTGTTTTTGGCACAGGTTATCTTTACGAGTTATAGACAGCTTTAAAAAAAACAGTTTTTTGTTATACACATTTGATAGAAAAACGTGACTCGACGAGATAAGACTTATCAATCTTAGAATATTCTTATTGTAAAGATACGATACGCGACGGCCAGCAGAGTCTATCGAGAAACTTGTTGTTCGGGGTTGGGTCAATGGTAAACGATCTCGTGGACAAAGCCCCATGCGCTGGACTGATCAGTGTGCTTAGTGCGAGTTTTTTTACGTTTTGGATAGCGTAAAAGTTAGCTCATATTTGTATGGAATAGGATCGTTTGCCTACGTTTGCCGCTAGGGGCGCTGTTGCAACTGCATACAAAATTGGGTTAACTTTTACGCTATCGAGAACGTTAGAAAACTCGCACTAAGCACACAAATGAAAATCCTTACCAAAACCTCACTTAACCAGTGCGTACCCAAGCCTCAGTTCGCGAATTATGGAGAACATCTGTCAAGGCTTTAATAAACAAGAATTGACCGCGACTGTTCTGCCAATAGTAGCCATCTATGATGATGAACTCGAATTTGAACAAAATAACAGATTTTCAACGATTTTCAATGGTAAGGCGCATTGTGTGCCTCATTTAAAAAAAAAAGAATGAATAATAGAGCATAAATATTATAGAGCATAAAGCAATAGAGCATTATCTCTTTGACTTTGTTTCGATGGCTGTCCTTAGGAATAGATTTTATTCGAAACAGTGTTACACCTAATGTGGTTTGACGTTCATCAAGTAGGTATTGGTGCCCTTTAAATTGAAATAAATGATCATTTGTTATCTGAATAAATATAAGAAATTATTTGATTGTAATTGACCATATTTTATTTGAATTTTTTTTAGGCAATGACAACCAGAGACAACAATAACAACCATACATGAATATTGTAATCATAATGAAATAATGATCACAAAATGGCAGTCATTTCAATTGTAAATGAGTGCTGCAAATTATTACAAAATAAATATATACACTTACCAATCTGTGATGATTTTGCATCTTTCACCTGGAGGCAACGTTCCAATTTTGTATTTCTTCAACAACTCTCTGAAAATAAGATTATTATTTTTTAATAGCAAGAAGTAGGATTCATAGCAGTACCTAATATCCATCTACTAAATGGAATAGTCTATACTAAAAAATGTTTCAAAATTAAATATAATTTAAAAAATTAAAAACTATACAAAGAAATATATACCGAGCATCATCGCTATGTCCCACGTCTTCAAAAGCCTGGGTTCCATCCTTCCCTGCCACTTCTAACAATGAATCAGCTCCACCTGGATGCTATAAACATTTAAACTCTTTAGTTTCAGAAAACAATTGAAACAAAATCATTTCTAACAATTCTTTGTATTTTTATTTATTTATTGTTAGTAAATATTTATTTATTTATATTTGTTATTGTTCCAGTATTTTAAGTCCATAACAGAAATGTTGACACTTTTATAACATTAACAAATATAATATAATCAGACAATCACTGTTCCCCCTAACAAGTGAAGTTGAGCGAGATTAGGCTATTTAGGGACTTATTATATTAAAAACATCCACTGCCTAAAGAAGTCAGTCAGAAGTCAGTCAGGAAAGACTTGTGGGGCACTTCTAGTAATATATCATATTATTTACTTAAAATGGGATTTAAGAAGGACTAACACTAGTCCTCTATGATAAGTAGAAAATGTGTCCTATGTGTGTCATCACAATTTTAAATTTGATATACATATTCATAAATCGGAATAATTACTTTCAGTACTACCCACATCAAGTATGTATTACTAATCTACCTATTTCCATGGCAAAGAATATGATAGTTATGGCTCTTATCTTAGAATTTAGATATGTGACACTTAATGACTGATGGGTTTAAATGAAGTACCAGCATAACTTACGAGCAATGATTTGAGTGATAAAATAGCTGTTATAAAATATTTCTAACTATGATGGTGAGTAGTGGTAATGTTAATGATCTCTGTTCATAGCCAAAGTAGTCAATTACGACGAAGAGTTCGACCTGCAAATTAGCCCACAGACACAACTGACTGAGTTTCGGATCTTTTCAGTGGGTCGGGATTCCGATCCGGTGATAGAAGGTAGCGAAACACTGTATTACCAAAGTCCTGTGTTAACAAACTCTCTCAGGTTGAGACTGTGAGCCCACCTACCAGCCAGGGCGTATCTGGAATAGCTCTTTAGGCTATTAGCAAAATAGGGAAAACAATATCTCCGAAAACAGCTTCGACACAAGGTTTAACGTAACCTCGCCGATAACTTCTAACAAGCAACCAAGCAATAACAAAAAAAACCTTACCTCCTCCAAAAACTTAGTCACGTCGTAAACATCATTATGAATGATTATCCACACGCTCTTTTCGTCTTTATGTTTCTTGACCTCGTCAAGTGTTAAATTTTTACTCATTTTTCTTTGAAAATTTTCAAATTTTTGAAAGAAGTTTTAGTTGGGATTTGACGGTAAGCTTATCACGGTATGAGTATATGGAAATTTATTATGATTAATGGTTATAAGACGAGTTACAATGATGAAGTAGTTTAGGGACGATCAATATCAAGCCCATAGATAATACACCAAAGGTTAAGCCATCAATAATTCTGATTAATTCTATGATTCTGAACAATTTTGATTCAATATTGTGAATGTCACAAATTGTCAATTGTCATTTAACAGTCGTGCTTTTTGAAATTATAAGGCAAAGAAGTCTATTACTCTATAGCTATCACTAAATATAATTTATTTATCGAAAACCTGAACTCTACTAAAATTTTAAAAATAAGTTGTCAGCCAGCCCAACACTAAGAAAATGAAATAAAGCTGCTGGACGTAGCTTCTCGAGATCCTCCAAAAAGTCAATTGAAAAAGTCTCAGTTAAAAGTTGGAGCTTAAAGTCGTCGTGGTCTAAAGGATAAGACGTCCGGTGCATTCATGTCGAGCGATGCATCGGTATTCGAATCCCGAAGGCAAGGTACCATTTTTTCTAACGAAATATGTACTTAACAAATGTTCACGATTGACTTCCATGGTGAAGGAATAACATTGTGTAATAAAAATCAAACCCGCAAAATTATAATTTGCGTAATCACTGGTGGTAGGTTGTCTTGAGTCCGCACGGGTAGGTAGCACTACGCTGCCTATTTCTGCCGTGAAGTGAATGCTTAATAATATACATTAATTATAATAAAATATTCGGTTTGAAGGGTGGGGCAGACGTTGTAGATATCTATGGGCTCTAATAACTACTTAACATTAGGTGGGCCGTGAGCTCGTCCACTCTCTTAAGCAATAAAAAATTAATAAAAAGGGTTCGAATCCCGCCAAGGGAAGATATTTGTATGATAAATATAAAAAATGTCTTTTCCAAGGTTATGGATGTATATTAAATATATGTATGTGTATAATAAAAATCTTACATTTATTTCCGTTATCTGGTACCTGTAACACAAGTTCTTTACGAACTTACCACGGGACTACATAACGTGGCGTGATTGTTAGTATTTTTTTTTAATGACCTGGTGACAGAGACCTTTAGGTCAACTAACATTACAAATCAATCAAATCATAGATAATTGTACACTTAGTTAGAACAGACAAGGCTATATGGGCTTAGATCCCTTTGTCTTTCCTAACAAGGAAAAATTGTACCAAAAAAAAAATGTTTTTACAAATTGTCCGGTCTGTCGATAAATATGGGTAAAAAACTTGTATCGAAATACTAAACTAAGATTACGCAGAATAAAAAATAGTCAGAACTGTTCAATTTAAAACCAAAAAATTAGATGCACACTGATAGTATAAGTTTATAACGTATATAACCTAACCTGAAACAAAAATCGAAAACGGCGGCCACCAGAACGTTGCTAAACTATGTCTACTAATGGCTGTAAGTAAGGATTTTAATGACGTATTAGATGACATAGTGCTTGGTGAAGAAAAAGAGAGCAAGTCTAGCTATGATGAAGGGTTCAGAGCAGGCATAGAAGCTGGTAACATAGAGGGTTATCACTTGGGCTATCATCGGGGTGCTGAACTGGGTCGTGAGCTAGGTGAGTGACATTCAATTTTGATGACCAAAAACCATCTATAACAGTAAAAAAGGGTTCTTACTGAAAATATACCACTATTCAAA
This sequence comes from Bombyx mandarina, assembly GCF_003987935.1. The sequence continues at coordinate 1,236,129 of NW_021011574.1, read as the reverse complement.
TTTCTTTAGGTTTCTACTGGAGCACAGTAAATGAATACCTTGAACTAAATGAAACATCAGACGCAAAATTATCAGAAAAAATAATAGCCCAGCTGCTCAAAGTTAAAGAACTAATAGATACTTTTCCTCCAAATAATTCTGAAGACCATGACATACTAGGTATGGCCGATGCAGTTAGAGCACAATATAAGAAGGCTTGTGCTTTGTTAAAGATACCTTCAAACAATCCATATGATGCAGGAGTCTCATTCTAAAAGAAAAGGTGAGTTACCTTCTTATAGAAATATAATTTTAACTCCGATAGATTTTATACTTATATTTTATAAGAATAAAAAGTATTTGAGGAGCTATAGTCTTCCTTTAAGGAAAACAATAATGTTTAGTAGTTTCAGATTGTTGCAAATTATACAGGATAATTACTAAATATATTTTGCATTGATCTAGAATTAATGGGGAGTAAACCTTATCTCAACATCCTATATGTTACCGTACATGTCCTTAAAGGTTATTACTGAATGCTCAAGCCTAAAAATTTCACCAGAGAATAGGCAGTAGTATTCTCTGAGTATAGTACTGGCCTCACTAACCCACATTTTCTGTACAATACTGTTTCAATATGTATTTTTTTGCCTTAGGTGGGTATGATCTATTTCTGCCTATTTCTAGTCTAGCCACAAAATAGTCATTATTGTTCTGGTTTGAAGACAGTAACAATTAAGTCTTTTCTACCATATGACTTTACGTGGGTGGTGGTATTCATAAAGTGTCATCTAATGCGTTCTGATAACTATTTTATACTCGATAGGCTGTGAGCTTATTTATCTATCTCTGAAATAATTAAAAAGTGTAATAATTTTTATATTTACTATTTACTACATTAAAAGTCATGAATGTCTATAAGTTTATCGATTTGAACCTTAATTTTAACACTTTAAAGAACCTACATAATTCCATACCAATTTAATTGATCCAGATTCAATGAAAACAACGATTCGTGGTCTTTGTCACAATATAGATTCCCTAATCAACTACCTTGCACCATATTTGCCACTGGTCAACTGTCATATGGTAGAATTCCTAACAAATGACCATTGGAATACATACTTGCCAAATACTTTAAAAGAATATCTCGATCAGCTGGATTTGAATGAGTCACTGGAGCAGTTTTGGGATGCTACTAACAGCCATAAAGGCAATGGTAAGTTAAATAATTATTCAATACAACCTTGAAATACATTTCTATAACATCATATCATTTTATTCAATATCAAACCCGGACTTTTTGACGCAGATATTGATGAGATAACTATTTCTATAACTATCATATTTTAAAATAAACTCATATATTAAATAAATAATAGTTTTAAAAAACTAACAAAATACGCTTTTATAGAAAATCCAACTAAAAAAAATAAGAAATAAATTTTATAAATTTGAATTAAAAATAGTGTAAGATAAAATGATTTTTTTGTTAAAAGGCGTTTTTTTTTAAACTATTATTTATTTTTTAGTTGAATTTCAATTTTTTCAACATTTTTTTTCATAATATTTTCTTAACATTGAATTGTCATCGGTCCTTAATAAGTATACCAAATTTCGAGTTAATCCGACTTTTGAAGGGGGTCAAAATCATGTTCAAATATTCCGTTACATACATACATCTGAAGCTAATAAATGCGTATTAAAAACAATCAACAACGAATTACAGAACCGACTGAATTGAGAAGATGGATAACGGAAGCCAGAAAACATTATTTGGAGGTCAATAATGACTATTGTTTGTCAGTTGAACAGTTGAATGAAAGGATCAAGTCATGGGGCGGGGAACTGCAGCCAGAGATCAAGGTTAAAGAATTTATGAATAGCAAGAAGAGTTATGAAGTTAGTCATTGTTTTTCTTATTCTATATTTGTTAAGTTGAGATGTATTATAATATCGACGCTTGAAAGGCAAACGTGACTAAGCGACAATAACTGCTTTATACATAAATGATAGGCAATAACCATATTCAATACGCAAAAAAAAATTATTTCTAGGTCTATTAAAATCATTTCAATCCTACAGCTAGATTCGTTAAAATATAGTTTTTTCAGGTATTTCTACTTTAAACTCTTAAATTAATCTACTGTAAACTTCACGCATTGTCGCTTAGTCATGTTTGCCTTTCAAGCGTCGATATGATTCAAAATATATTTTTTTTGTACTATTATGATATGGTTAAATAAGTTCATAGCCTACCTGATATGAATTAACGACTGGAGTCTATATACAAATATGAATGCCATCTTCCTTGAGATTGAGGTTGAAATATCAACTATATTGTACACTAGCTCAGTACACACATGCACACACACGCGCGCACGCACACACGCACACACACACGCACACGCACACACACATCCACACGCACACACTCGCAAACACACACGCACACACACTCCCAAACACACTCGCAAACACACGCCCACACACATACGCCC
>NW_021011574.1:1104647-1232914 GCF_003987935.1 Bombyx mandarina | reverse complement strand
AAAATACAGTCCTGACGAACCTTGTGGAACCTGTTTCTCATACCATGTTCAATAACAGGCACTGGGTATTCCAACAAGATTCGGCGCCAGCTCATAGAGCGAAGAGCACACAAGACTGGCTGGCGGCGCGTGAAATCGACTTCATCCGGCACGAAGACTGGCCCTCCTCCAGTCCAGATTTGAATCCGTTAGATTACAAGATATGGCAACACTTGGAGGAAAAGGCGTGCTCAAAGCCTCATCCCAATTTGGAGTCACTCAAGACATCCTTGATTAAGGCAGCCGCCGATATTGACATGGACCTCGTTCGTGCTGCGATAGACGACTGGCCGCGCAGATTGAAGGCCTGTATTCAAAATCACGGAGGTCATTTTGAATAAACTTTACTGTCAAAAGAATCTATGTTTTGTTAAGTTCATTTTGGTATATGAATGGTTACATACTGAATAAACTTTTTTCAATTATTTTACATTAAACATGTGACAGAATTTATGACCTGACTAGGTATTTTCGATTCTTAATTGTTTTTCTAATTAAATCGGTTACACAGAAACAATGGCACGCAATCGCCAAAAGGATAAACGATGGAACCGAAGAGAAACCGCCTCACTTCAATAAAGACCTCCAGAGATTCGCTCAGGCTTTTATAACCAAAGACACTGATCTTGGAGGCGTCGTCAGAGAGACGTTCCCAGAGTGTAAAGACTTGGATACTAGGATTATTCTCACTGGTGAATATATGTTTGATAATATCATTAAACACTATTAAACTATCAGAGGATCTTTTTTGATTCTAAAATGGTTGGAAGAGCTCATGACTCTCCTGGTGTTAAGTGGCCACTGGAGCCCGTAGACATCAACCACAATAATGCCGTCGGCCGTCTTGAGACATTAGTTCCAAGTATTAGTTTCTACAGTAGAACGGCTGCCCCACCCTTCAAACCGAAATGCATTATTGTTTCACAACAGAAATAGGGTGTCCCGATCCTGCGGACAGAATGGAAAGCAGTCGACGTCGCCTAAAACACGTCATTTCGGATCCTCCCGATCCACTAACGGTGCTTTTAGGTACCTCAAACACCGGTCACCGTTCTCGTCGAACCCGTCGCTTGCGACGAAGAGCTCGACGAGTAAATTAACCCTCAGACACAGCCCACTGAGTTTCTCGCCGGATCTTCTCAGTGGGTCGCGTTTCCGATCCGGTGGTAGATTCTGCGAAGCACTGCTCTTGCTAGGGTTCGTGTTAGTAACGTCGTCAGGTTTGAGCCCCACGAGCTCACCTACTAGTTAAGGTTACGCTGAAATAGCTTCTCAAGGCTATCAGCTTAGGTAGGGAAAAAAAATAGGCTGGGTCGTAGGTACCCTACCCGTACCTACCCGGCACAGTCGCTCGATTCTTGTCCTAAGAAACTATTCCTAAGACGCCCGGTGCATTCCTAAATACCGGACGTCTTATCCGTTAGGCCGCAATGCCTTCGGAACATATAAAAGTTTATATTGTCCAAAGAGAATTAATTGAAAATACCTCTGCTAACTGAAAACGTCAATATTTGTTCTAAGGTCTCCATACTTGTGGGAATCTTGGTCCGGACTCGCTTCGTATCTTCACGGCTCGATCGCAGATAGCAGGCCTCCTCACGGTCCCGTGCTGTTACCACCTCCTCACCGAGGACTCAGACGTGGAACTCTTCGATGTTTTCCAGAAGGAGTACGGAAGTGGAGAGAGGACGCAGGGTTTCCCGATGTCTGAGTATCTGAGAGGTATGGTTGAAATTTCAGAATCTGATTAGAACAAGGTTGGTTTTCAGCTAGACCAGAGGTGAGCAACCTTTTTAATAAATGGGCCAATTTAAAATTTCATTTTTATTGGCGGACCACAATTTACGAAACTTTATCTATCTATCTGCTATCTATATATATAAAAATGAATTGCTGTTCGTTAGTCTCGCCATTAAGCAGGCCGAATGCAGGCAAAATTGGAGGAAGCTGGTGCAAAAACTGGGCCAAAGTGGTCACGACCCTCAGTAATGAGGAAACGACAAAGAAGAAGAAGAAGTCTCGCTAAAACTCGAGAACGGCTGGACCGATTTGGCTAATTTTGGTCTTGAATTACTTGTGGAAGTCCAGAGAAGGTTTAAAAGGTGGATAAATATGAAAATGCTCGGAATTAAATAAAAATAACGATTTTGTTTTTCCTTTTATGTGTCCCCCGTCGGTGGGATGCCTTTGGTTTGTTTTAGGTTTATTTTATACAAAAGCTTAGGTCTTTTATTTATCGATTGAGGCACTACGAAGTATGCCGGGTCAGCTAGTTTATTATAAAAAAAACACCCGTAGCTTTATATCAGACAACCCGATGAATACAATAAAAAAAATTATAACTATTTCACTTTAAATGTGGGTGTATATTGTGCGCAGGCTACAGGCTGGGTCGCAACGCGCGCATGCTGGCGGCGCAGTCCATGGACCGCGTGCTGCACCAGCGCCAGCTGCCGGCCCACAGCTTACTGCACCGCGCCATGCTGCAGGTATACCGGGCTCACTAACGCTCACAGACGCTCACAGCTGCCGTAATTACTTAGACGTGAACCGAATTACCTGAAAAGGGAAGGTCTTGTTCCGAATGTGATCTAGTGACGTAACCTTGGTAACGGAATAGTCCAATTATTATTTATTTTATTATCTATATATTAATACGTGAAGCACAAACGTTATAGCCCTTTTTACGAAAATTGCGCGGATGGAGGAGTATGAAATATCCTACACTTTTATTTATTTATTGCTTAGATGGGTGGACGAGCTCACCTGGTGTTAAGTGGTTACTGGAGCCCATAGACATCTACAACGTAAATGCGTCACCCACCTTGAGATATAAGTTCTAAGGTCTCAGTATAGTTACGACAGCTGCCCCACCCTTCAAACCGAAACGCATTACTGCTTCCCGGCAGAAATAGGTGGTGATAATTACCCGCGCGGACTCACAAGAGATCCTACCACCAGTAAAAAACTTGGTAAGGGGTTCGACGTACATCCTAACCTATACATCAGCCTGAGTTTCTCGCCGGATCCTCTCAGCGGGTCGCGACTCCGATCTGGTAGTAGATTCATTCGCAAAGGGCTGCCCTGAGGCACTGAGGGAGACCGCCATAGGGCGTGCGTGGCATGTCCATTGATTTATTTCATAAAAAAAGCAACATGAAAAAGTATGTCTTAATAATCTTACGTTCTCTCCCCAGGTTGTCATCAAGAGATATTTACCCAACACCACATTAAAGGAAGGTAAATTGAAACGCATCTCGAAATGCGACACCTTCGAACAATACTTCAAGATGGCCGACAAAATTCTTAATTTAAATCTAAATCTGCCCGAAACGTTCTACACAGATACGCAATTGTATTTGGATTGCCAGTGGAAAAAAATGACTTTATTTTATTTAATCAGACTGTGTTTGGCCCAAGTAGTTGAAAGCGTAATATTGTTGGATAGAATATTGTTTTTGTATGAGAACGGCTTCGAGAAAGTTTATTTAGTTAAATTATTTGATCCGGTTTTATCGCCGCGCTGTCACAGTGTTGTTGCTTTAAGATAATAAAAAAAACGCGTAGACTGAAGACTTTTATATTTATCTCCGACATTGAAAATTTAAAGTATGTTTTTCACAAAAATGACTGTTGAAGCGTTTAGTGTGATTTTGTTATTAGAATCATCATTCCCTCTAGACCAGTGATTCTAAACGACTGTACCTCGCTACTTTACAATTAATATATTTTTTTTTTATTGCCCTTGTAGGCAGACGAGCATACGGCCCACCTGATGGTGAGTGGTTACCGTCGCCCATGGACTTCAGCAATGCCAGGGGCAGAGCCAAGCCGCTGCCTACTGATTAATATAGCGTATTTATGCGTTTTCAATTTATCTTATTGTCTCGTTAAATTTTACTATCGTTAAAAGAGTGCCGCGGTGAAACAAAGGTTGAGAATCAAGAAATGGAAAATTTATAAAGACATATAATATTACAGAATGTTGCGTGATATGTCTTTATTAAACTAAAGAACAAAATTTGAACAATTTTGTTTGAAAAGTTGAAATAAGGAACATCCGACCTTATGCAGCTATCTATATTTAATATCTAAAGACTCATTAGGTATGGCATAGTCTTATCCTTTAGGCCACGACGACTTCATTCATACCCTGTTGTTATTAAGGTTCTGGATTCTGGATAAGGTTTCTCTTTCAGGATTCTGGCACTTATAATGTAGGAACTTCTATGTAAATCTCCTCGCCAAGTAGATGATATGTATCATTTACATATGTAGTAAATTTATATCAATTATTAAAATATTTGATATGTAAATAATATTAATGAATATCGTATTTTTGTGTATTCTAAGTGATGTTATGTAATTTACGTTATTATACTGTAAATAAAAAAACAACTGCTCAAGAATTTTTATTTATTCGTCACCCTACTGAGTTACCAGTACAAAATATAGTTTCATTTTTTTGTGTATGTCTATAAATTAATAAAGAGTTTGACTGCCGGTGATCGGTAAATATTATGGAGGGTAGAAGTAATGAGCATCATCTCAGTGTAAAGTATTCGCTGGAAGGGAGACTTAAGGTGGCGCCACTGTAGCAAGTGGAAAGGTTTTTTAAACAGCGCCCTAAACTATTAGAGTAGGATACACTCCAACGTAAATAGTAATAGAAATTAATAGTTGAGATAAACCATATGCGTAATACAGAATGAATTAGACAAAAAAAGTTTATATTTTAAATTTTTTTAACTACCCCAAGTCACGAAAAATATTAGATTTTTCAAAACCAGTACACTCTGTTTATTCAAATCATTTTCATTTCCGACAAATGCGCTATTTCAATGAGTCCAACTTTATCTCCTACCTATGCTGGTAGCCTTGAGAAGCTATTTCAGCTTCGCCTTGACGTGTAGGTGAGCTCACGGGGCTCAAACCGGAGTGTTGCTAACACTGACCCTAGCAAGAGCAGTGCTTCGCAGAATCTACCACCGGATCGGAAACGCGACCCACTGAGAAGATCCGGCGAGAAAATCAGTTTGAGAGTCCAAACAATAACTTGCTCTTGACAAGTGGACATTTTTTCAACGTGTCTCCTATAAAAGATGATGCTCCTTACTTCTACCCTCCATAGTCGATATCAAGTTTCTAGTTGGTTGTCAAATATCGTAAAGTAATCGATTAAAACGTAAAACTGGTTTTAATTATATCTGCCACACGCGAAAACCGAAAAAATTACAAAGTATTCTTAGTTCTGGCGAAACTTTGATATACGCTGTGCAAGAATGGTGCATTCACACCCGATAACCCTTACAGAGTAGAGGCCGGTCTATATTTAAATACTTACTCCCTTTCAATAATAATAAACTTTTTTTATTATTGCTTCTGCAATTAATTGATCCCAATTGTTTATTTTTGGCGATGGATTAGGGTCCTAAATATTATCTTTGGGCCCGCGGTCCATTCTCAATTTTTGCGGATCATCCAATCCCACGCGCCCCCTAGGAGCGTAGATCTCATAGGAGATTCCACTCTCGACCCAAAAAAAGGTATGATTGTACAATAGACAGTTTTATCGCTAAAAGCGAAAATAACAACAATTTAAATATTATTGTTAAAACGAATAATTGTTTCATAAAAATTGGCAAATTATGTGCCTTCTGTAAATTATACTTTTTCCGTGCCATTGTTAAGTAGGTAATTAAATATGGATTTAGCTCATGTTGATACAGTTAGTTGTTGCAAAATACGACTGCGCGCCGCCCTTAGTTGTGTGAGTGACCAATCTGTATACGCGTCAATGTAGGCTGTATGTAGCTAATGTAGCTACTGATCGCTCCCGCGTCGGATGCACACACTAACGAAAATGTATATTTATGATTACAACTACAAATAAAGGCAGGTCCCGTACTTTGCAACAACTATACTTAAAAATTTACTTACTAATTACGGCCCACCTGATGGTGAATGGTTACCGTCGCCCATAAATTCCAGCAATGCCAGGGGCAGAGCCAAGCCGCTGCCTACCGTTATGTACTCTCCACAAGCCTCGTTTGAAGAATTTTGTTACGACGTAACAAAGCATATGTAGGGGAGCTCATTCCAAAGCCGGATGGTACCAACGTGGCAAAAAAGATCTACCTATAGAAACGCACTGCATTCCTTCTGATGCACCAACCGAATACTTCATAGTTTTCGTGGTCACAGAGGACTTAGGTGCTCCTTGCATCGACATTTCAATATTGTACTAACTAACCTCTAATTTTCTATAAAATATATTCCTTGACATCTCATATTTTTATGATACAAAAATAACTAACGGTACCTTGATGTCTGGCAGTTTCCAATAACGATATTTTCAATAACAAATGATCTATAAATAAAAGTATTGCGCCGTCTCCACGTCGATTTGGCGGGCAGGCGACAAACAAAATCAGTTATTATCTCTTATTAGGCCTGAGAATAAAGCCCGCGATAAACACTACACTTTTACAGCTGAATAACAGAAATAAGAAACTAGAATGGCTATGAAGCATTGCTAAAAAATATTCACATCTCTGTAGATTATTTTAGACACAACGACTATTGAGACAGTTAAATGCTGACAAAATGGAACCTTTGCGAAGTATTAATATGTCATGTAATTTATAAAAATTATTGTGCAAGCCGTAAGATAAAAAATGTAACAACGTTAAGATGCAATATAAGAGAAGACGTGCCGGAAATTTATCCTTATTTACCACTGTGCCTAATGCTATATCTAATGTTAAGCTAATGCTCCTATGGATTAGGATGGACTAGGTCCCAAACAAATTATAGACGCTTGATCGTAGATGTTTTTAAATGGAAAAGTTTACTTTGCACTTAAGCCTTTTTTCTGTCAAAAGGAATTCCTATGATGACGTCTACACAGTGGAGGCGATGAATGGAGTGGAATGGTCAAACATATTAAGCTGTCCTTTAGCTTAACGACTCCCTTTCGAACTTCGAACGAAGTTTCGAACGAAACAGTTTTTTTTATTGCTTAGATGTCTGGACGAGCTCACAGCCCAACTGGTGTTAAGTGATTACTGGAGCCTATAGACATCTATAACGTAAATGCGCCACCAACCTTGAGATATAAGTTCTAAAGTCTCAGTATAGTTACAACGATTGCCTCACCCTTCAAACCGAAGCTCATTACTGCTTCACGGCGGAAATAGGCAGGGCGGTGGTACCGGTGCGGACTCACAAGAGGTCCTTCCACCAGTAATTACGCAAATTATAATTTTGCGGGTTTGATTTTTATTACACGATGTTATTTCTTCACCGTGGAAGTCAATCGTGAACATTTGGTAAGGACCGTATTTCATTAGAAAAATTGATACCCGCCTGCGGGATTCGAACACCGTTGCATCGCTCGAAATTAAAAGAGGCAGGCATGAGTGGATAATCTACGTACAGAAATCACTAATTAATAAAATAATGAATTAGATCTATTGACGTTATTGAATTTTCTGGTCCTATGGCTCACGGTGATTTGACTGAGAAACCGCTTAGCCAAAATATTGTAGGTCACTTTCAGATGCGATATCAGCTTTTGCACTTCCAGTGATATAATTCCATGTTTGTTGTTAAGAAGCTTCGGCGTGGGTGGAAGGATGTTGCCGAATTATTCGCACTATTTTATGTACCGGGAAAATCTTAGATATTATTCATTTCACTAGTTTGCTGGACGAGCTAACTTATCTAATGTTAAATAGTTACCGGAGCACAGAGGAAAACGTGGATTCCTCAACTCTGCTTAAGTAAAACAGACGTCACACCTTTCTGATGGCGTAATCAAGGTACCTTATGCTCTGCCTACCAGCAATATTATTTCTTCCCTACCATCCGCTCGCAAGCGTGACGAACGCGTTAAATTATGCCTTACATTGCTTAACATACAGGCACGATGGAATTTTGAACCGCATTGTCATTTATGATGAAAAACGGATTCCTTTCGTAATTGTAAGCGGTGATCATGTTGGTTAGACCTTGGTCCAGCACCTAGACGATGCCTCAAACGAAAAATGAATCTTAAAAAACGCACGGTCACTGTTTGGCCGTGTAGTGCCAATTTATTTAATCACTGCTTCTTATCAAATGTCCTTGTAGCAGACGAGCATACGGTCCATATGATGGTGAGTTGTTGCCGTCACTCGTGCAAAGTCCACAGCATAGCCAAGCCATTGCTAATCGCTACACCCTGCAAAACTCGTTAGAAGAAAGTTAGAGAAAAGATAATTATTTTAGTAAATACATATTATTAGCATTTATATATTTTATTTCTTTCTTTGGTAAACCAACAGTACAAAACATTCATGTAATATTAAAAAAAATAGCTAAAACAATAACCAAACAAGTTTCAACCATCAAAATCACATATAAGTAGAAAGTGAACAAAGGCAAAAAGAGAAATTTAGAAATTTAAGTTTACACAAAAATCAAATCAAAACAACTAAAGCAACACAATACGCACATCTGTACATCAACTTACAATTTAAAACTTAATAATACTTATCGGACTAAATCACCTTATAAATATTCTAAAACAGCATTTCTATATGCTAGCTACGGGTGACGTATTTATGTGTGTAATTCGGTGATTTAGCACCCTTTTCGTGGGTGGGCGGTGTGATTCGACAAAACCTAAAATATTAATAGCTCACAAAGAATTTGCGATGACTAGTAAACGTCCGCCTTCGGATGACCCCATTAATCATTAGTGTCGATTTTGTTTTAATTATATTCTTAATAGAGTTTTATTATAGTATTAATAATTAGATAACTTTATTTTTGTATGTCTGGTTTTATAAAAGTGTAAGTGGATGTTTTTTTCTACCATCTACTCACTCCACTGGCTATTCCACGGGTTTTTCGTGATCACGGACGACTAATTTAATAACTTTGAAGTTTAGGTAGCTTTCATGATCTACACCCAGTGGAAACCGCAGAAAACACTCGTTAGCGTTATGTATAATTTTCTCCTTGGTTCTTCAATCTATTTTTCTTTTTAGGAGTCTTTGACGAGTTTTAGTGCTATAAAAAATTTAAATCATTGAGTTTTTACATTAAATTATATCAACAGTAACACAGAAGAGATATTGTAATACATGATCGAATTTAAATCTTGGGGTGTCGGTGATAATTAGATTGTTAATTAGGCGAATATCACTATTTACTTATCTAAAAATGAACGTGCCATGTTCTGTAACAATAATCCAGTAGATATTATTCTAGGAGCCAATAGAGATCACAAGTTGAATATTGACAGCCACCTTTAGCTGGTTAGACGCGATATGAGCAGTGGCTACGCCAGTGGACCCACTTGAACCATTTTCCAGTACTTTTTGCGTGGTACTAATTTGAGTCATACTGAACGTCGTAATGTGGTCGGACAGCCAACGAGGTGGACCAATGATCTGGTCAAGGTGGTTGGTAGTGACTGGATGGGAAAGGCCAGAGACCGAAGAGAATGGGGTGCATTCGAAGTTTTTATTTATTTTATTGCTCTGATGAGTGGACGATCTCACAGCCCACCTGGTGCTAAGTGGTTACTGGATCCCATAGACATCTACAACGTAACTGCGCCACCCACCTTGAGATATAAGTTCTAAGGTCTCAGTATAGTTACAACGGCTGCCGCCCCACCCTTCAAACCGAAACGCAATTACTGCTTCACGACGGCAGAAATAGGCGGGGGGGTGGTACCTACCCGCGCGGACTCTCGAGAGGTCCTACCACCAGTAAAAAACCTACACTCAGGATTGGATGGAAACGGGTTGAAAATGAGATATAATGGAAACTTTTTGATATATTTAAAGTAATCTTCGACAATATTCACAGCAAAAGATGTATTAAACATAACGATTCGCGATAGTCACAGAGAAGCCGGGATTTAGATCGTACTAAAAGGTATTTATTCTCTGGTTTCGTTTTCGGCTTTTGAATAATCTTAGTTTTGGTCGTAGTAATCCTACCCTCCTAAAGGTTTACGTTGAGCCTACGCAACAGAAGCTGTCACGATAAATTATATTATCAAATCGAACAATTAAACAAAACGTGGGCGACTTAACAGTCTTAAGACAATAGAACGATAATCTTCACATCGCTTTCAGCCCTACAAGGTGTTGAACAGGCCTATGGCAAGACAATATGCGAACCCACGCGTCACCACGTAGAATTAGACAAATCATATTGAGGTAGGTACATTAATAAAGTATATTACCACCTTCTGATGTCGGTTGAGGAGGTTATCTGATTATTAAGAGAATCGTGTTTGTAATCCGTGACTTTAAACAAGGTTGATCCTGAGTATAAACAATGTCCTCTCAAAGTATATGATTATTTCTACTGGTGGTAGGACCTGTTGTGAGTCCGCGCGGGTATGTACCACCACCCCGCTTGTTTCTGCCGTGAAGTAGTAATGTGTTTCGGTTTGAAGAGTGGGGCAGCCGTTGTAACTATACTGAGACCTTATGGGGTCCAGTAACCACTTAACACCGGGTGGGCCGTTAGCTTGTCCACCCATCTAAGCAATAAAAAAAAAGATTAGAAGTATGAGCATTCTGATTTTATAACAGAAGCGTGTCACGAACTCAATACTTTTTTCTTGTTTTCACGGTAAAACATGCCTGTATCCTTCTAGTTATAACTGCTTTTGCAATTTAGACTTTTTAGTGGTGTTACAAATACACAGACAGAGTTCACAAAAAAGGGCGAAGCTTTTGAATACTAATCTAGTCAAAATTAGTAGTAATGGATACCGCCGCGTATATTGATATCGCTGACAATGGACCATCAGTTCGGGCTATACCTCATATCTCAATATAAAGGTATTTAATGATCGAGAACTATTATTAGTAAGCACAAGTTACATATAATGAAAGAAACAAGTATATTCGATCGTGAATATTCATGAGGCTAACAAAATATCAGAAGGAAAGTAGGTCAGATTTCGATTTTCTGTTTGTTTTTTATTTCGGGTGTACCATTCTTCTCGATCACAAATTTCAGATCAACTGTAAAGAGTTCGTATAGTAATGGTAAAACTACAGGTAGGTAGTAGGTAAATTCAAGGCTTTTTTTCTTTTTTTTCTTAGATGGTTGGACGAGCTCACAGCCTACCCGGTGTTAAGTAGTTACCCATAGACATCTACAATGTAAATACTGCCACCTACTTTGAGATATGAGTTCGAAGGTCTCAGAATAGTTACGTTCGAAATGATTTTATGACATTAAAAGGTGTGTTGCGATAGAGTTAAGTATTTCTCAACATACTAGATCTTTTTTTCTTAGATGGTTGGACGAGCTCACAGCCCACCCGGTGTTAAGTGGTTACCGAGCCCATAGACATCTACAACGTAAATGCCGACACCCACATTGAGATATGAGTTCGAAGGTCTCAGAATAGTTACGTTCGAAATGATTTTATAACATTATAAGGTGTATTACGATAGAGTCAAGTATTTCTCAACATACTAGATCATAACCGCTTAATAAAACACAATATACCCACATATTTATTCACAGCTTTACCACCTGTGAATACTTTCTAGTCTAGAATCTATAAACTGTGATGCTAGCTTTTCTCATTACTGCATAGTTTCAGATTTGCAACAATAGGTTGTGAACTTTATAATTACTATTAAATTGCATCTGAGTTTGTGCTTAATAAATAAATTTCTATATTGTTTTATGAAGTCGTTGTGGTCTAAAGGTCTAAATGCATTCTTATCAAACGATGCAACGGTGCTCGAATCCCCTAAGCCAAGATACCAAATTTTCTAATGAAATACAGTCAAACCTGGATTAGCGAGAGTTCAAGGGAGCACAATCTCATTCTCGCTTATAGAGGTTTCTCACTAACCCGAGTTTCTCGCTAATGCACCCTCTGAATTTCATTTTGCGATTTTCCGGATTCAAACGCATTCACTATTTTAAGTTTATCACTTAATGACAGTACTTTAATTTTCCGTTTTGACATGATGCAGAACAGAACTTTCCTTCGCAATTGATTAACGATAAACTGAGTAAGTCCGACAAACAGGACGGTACACAGGCACACGTGTCCATTCGAAAAGAATGCGATAAAATAACAACGTTATTTAGTTCTACGAAATAGAACACGTTCAATATTGACGAGAAACCAATACAAAAACAATGATAGGAAGTTCCACAAAAGTTAAGAATGAGTCATAAAATTGCAGATTTTAAATTTGTAATTTGTTTTCTTATTTATTCCTCCTAAATAATATAAATAAATAAAGCTCGACTGTCACTTATAGAGGTATAGATAAGTAGCAGTCTCACTTACGGAGGTCCATGAGGGAAAAACGACTCTCTCTTACAGAGGTTTCTGTTTCTCGCTAATAGAAGTTTTGGGAGCTTAAAATGACGGGTCCTGGCTATTATTCTCACTTATAGAGTTTTCTCACTTATCCAGTTCTCACTTACCCAGGTTTGACTGTACATGCTTATCAAATGTTCACGAATGACTTACACACAATAACATCGTATAATACGAATAATAAATATGAGTGAATCGCGGCCCATCTGACTTAAAGTGGTTACCGGAGCCCACAGACATCTACAACGTAAATGCCACGACCCACCTCGAGACAAATTACTAAAGATCTTTATAATACTGCCAAAGCTTATTTCAATGCAGTCATGGGAGAATGCCGAATTGGAAGTACAAATAAATGTGTGGCGAATCGAGAATAAAACCACCTGGATTTGAAAGCAGGAACGATAGGAAGCAAATGCCTGTTAACTTTCTTGAGCAGGAAAGGTTATTATTAATTAACTTATTATTTAAAGAGCAGCCCCAAAAAAATGGGATATGGCGAAGCTCAGACTCTAAGACAAAAAATGATATGCATTTTTATCACTGCGGATAAAAACGCATATTTATAACTATACTTGAGACCTTATAGCTTATATCTCAAGGTGGGTGGCGTATTTACGTTGTAGATGTCTATGGGCTCCAGTAATCACTTAACACCAGGTAGGCTATGAGCTCGTCCACCCATCTAAGCAAAAAATAAATAAATAAATAAACATAATATATGTATACAATATACTTCGGATTTATAATATTAGTGTAAAAGCATAGATTATACAGTAAATAGTCGAAGAATTTGACTATAAACAAGATTACGTTCCGCATAATGTAACAGTAAAACTACATAAAAAATTATATAATACAGATATGAAGGATGTTCTTGAAAATAAATAAAGTTGTTATGAAACCAGAAAACTATTTTAGAAGCTTTCATTTTAATTTCCCGCCCATACCACGATATCAATTACTATTTCTCCAACACGTTCTTGACATCAAAACTACCACGTCTTTCTTTTTATCAAAGAATTACGACTTTAACTCCTAAAGCATAAAATACATTTTCGTTTCGCTCGCAAACATCGGTTCTCATTTCGCTAACAACTGAAATTCATTTTCCTATTGAAAAATGCAATTTCCCTAACGTAATATGTGCGTAATATTTTACGGGGTTTTGTAAAAATAATCGTAAGCAATAAATAAAGGGATAGGTCGCAGCGTCAAACGGATTTTGTATCTGACTTTGTGGGCGGTAATTAAAAACGTAACATCGAACGTTAACTATTACGTTTTGGCTTTCAAGATCCGTCGCTACTATTGTTAACATAAAAAGGACCATACGCCACTAGATCCAAGTTTCAAATAGCTTAATCTGATTACGTACTGAAAAATTACTAGTGTTGCCATTGGAATTTCATACTAAATTCACAGATTTCCTTGAAAAGGGGATTAAGTTTTCGGAGTTTAATGTATAATAAATAATAGTTTAAAAAAACTAACAAAATACGCTTTTATAAAAAATCCAACTAAAAAATAGAAAATAAATTTTTATAAATTTGAATTAAAAATAGTGTAAGAAAAATAGGACGCTTTTCTTTTCAATAAAACCATTTTTTCAGTTTTTTTGTTAAAAATTAATTGTCATCGGTCCTTAATAAGTATACTAAATTTCGAGTTAATCCGACGTTTTGAAGGGGGTCAAAATCATGTTCAAAGATTCCATTACAAGCATACATACGTCTGAAGCTAATAAAAGCGTATTAAAAAAGACAGAAAATAGCGCATCGGCATACGATACAAATAAGCTTTTTCGAACCAAGCACGTTCTTTAATGAACACTCTTGAAGCTCAAGTCAACCTTTTCCAACCTTTTCGCTATGAGCCTAAGCTATACGCCCGGACTGGTAGGTGAGCTCACGGGCTCGACCTAAAAGAATTTGTTAACACTAGCCCTAGCAAGAGCAGTACTTGGCAAAATCTACCACCGGATCGGAATCGTGACCCACTGAGAAGATCCGGCGAGAAACTCAGTGGGCTGTGTCTGAGGGTTAATTTACTCGCGAAGCCCTTCGTCGCAAGCGACGGGTTCGACGAGAACGATGACCGGTGCTTGAGGTACCTAAAAGCACCGTTAGTGGATCGAGAGGATCCGAGATGACGTGATTGGGGCGACGTTGACTGCTTTCCATTCTGTCCGCAGGATCGGGAATGTAGTTATCGGCGGCCACGATGAGAGGTTTCTCGTATCGTGCCGCTTTGTCGAAGTGGGAAGAGCAGTGCTTGGCAGAATCTACCACCGGATCGGAATCGCGACCCACTGCGCGCGCGACATTAAGTCATAAGTCAAAAATTGTACTAATCGCAAATGAAGGGCTTACGCGATCTTGCTTTGCTGCTGCTTTTTAACAAAGTTTTATGTACATTTATACAAATAAACAAACATACGCCATGTAAAGATGTAAAAAAAGCTAATAATACAAAAAAAAAAACTAGCCCACTTACTATAACAAATAAGTTACTATCATTCGTTTCAAAGTGATGAAAGTGAATTAATTTATTTGCTTATTTACGTACGTACCACCACCCTGCCTATTTCTGCCGTGAAGCAGTAATGCGTTTCGGTTTGAAGGGTGGGGTAGCCGTTCTACTTTAGAAACTGAGACTTAGAACTCGTGTCTTAAGGTGAGTAGCAGCTTCTACGTTGTTGATTTCTATAGGCTCCGGCGTCATACCGGTAATGACTTACGGAGCCGAAACGTGGACACTCACAGTACGGTTGGTCCGTCAGCTCAAGGTCGCTCAGCGAGCCATGGAAAGAGCCATGCTCGGAGTTTCTCTGAAGGATAAAATCCGGAATGAGATTGTTGGACAGAGAACTTCATCGACATAGCTCAAAGAGTGGCAGTGGGCTGGCCATATACGGCGTAGGACTGACGATCGCTGGAGGATACGGGTGCTCGAGCGGAGACCGCGCAGCGGAAGACATAACGTGGGACGCCCCCTGGCTAGGTGGTGCAATGACCTCTGAACGGTGGCCGGCAAGAAGTGGATGAGGAGAGCCGTAGTCCGGGCTCAGTGGTGTGGATTGGGAGAGGCCTATGTCCAGCAGTAGACGACTGTGGGCTGTCGATGATGATGATGATGATAGCTCCGGTGACCACTTAACACCAGGTGGGCCGTGAGCTCGTCCACCGATCTAAGTAGAACAATATTTACATATGAATAAAGTATTAATAGTAAATCTGTTTAGCAACGCATCGCCACCCAAATAATAAATATTTTTAATTCCATTTAATTTTTATAATAACAAAGGTGAGGAAAACGTACCGTCAAAATTCCCAGTCATTGAAATACGTAAATCAGTTTTTATTTTTCAATATTTGGAATATCCATGATGCATTTGGAGTTTTGAATCAACACTGTCATCCAATGATGATTTTCTGTTGTTTCCGTGGATTTATAGCAATACCTATCTGTTCCGAACTCATGAAATATCGAAAACCAGGTAAGCCTTTAACTCGACATGAATTATGTAAGAATCTAAGAACGATTAAGTTTTTTTTTTATTGCTGACACGGGTGGACGAGCTCACAAAGTGGTTACTGGAGCCCATAGATATCTACAACGTAAATGCGCCACCCACCTTGAGGTATAAGTTCTAAGATCTCAGTATAGTTACAACGGCTGCCCCACCTTTCAAACCGAAAC
Organism: Bombyx mandarina; assembly: GCF_003987935.1. Next base: position 1,216,806 of record NW_021011574.1, on the reverse strand, counting down.
GCATTGCTGCTTCACGGCAGAAATAGGCAGGGTGATGGTACCTACCCGCGCGGACTCACAAGTGGTCCTACCACCAGTAAGTGGTTGGAGGTAACAGACACAAAAATTCAATTAATTTTCAAATAAAATTCAATAAAACATACATAAATGTCAAACCGAGAACCCCGCCTTTTTTGAAGTGCTTAAAAATAAGATAATAATCCAATAAATGTAACGTCATCATTTGTATGACAAGGATATTAATGATAGAAAGTATATAAATCTTTAAAAATCCTTGTATTAGTTATATACGTGTACGGAAACTAGAAAGATTATGATTTATTAATTATCCACACCTTGACCGATATTACTATAACAGTTGTTTCTAGTGAACAGTTAAGCATTGTTTAATGAAACAAAAAAGTTATAGTTTTCACATGAAAACAAAAAAAAACAAAAACAATTGAGCGCCCTGTTTAAATTGAGAACGTTTTCTGTTATAATAGCTTGTTTCGCGGGACATCTTTAGTATGAAAAAGTTGACTTGACAATTCAGTTCTGTTTTCCCGCCAATTATTTTTTTTTCGTCCAAAACGTTTGCCCGGATTTTATTGTCTTTGTCAATAGTTAAGTGATAGATAAGTGAAATAATTCTGCATTCAAACTAATAAGGTTACGTCTAATATTAACACTAAGCTTAGGGTCGAGCTGGGGCGTTTCATCCCCAGCTATAAAGCTGGGGCACACATTATACACGGCATTCGGAAAGCGGCCATGAAACAGAACGGGACGCGCGCGGTCGCCGTGCTGGCGTTGCTACTGGCCGGTTAGTTTCAAAAGTTTTATACAATTTATTTATTTATTAATTTGCACCAACAAAGTGATCATCAATACAAAACATTGACAAATTGACAAAAGTTCATGGCAGATGTCACCTCAATTATAGGTGCATTCGACAGTGCATTAACAACAAAAATAAAATAAAAAATATGTAACTAAGATTTGATTACATTTGATTGATTGTTTGAAATTAATTTATATTTAATTGGGAAATGATCCGCGACAGATTTTTCCTGTAAGTTGTGAGACAATTAGAAAAAACATCTATTTCATTTAAAATGAGTTCAGCGCAATCGGACAACTCCAATTATCCGAATCATTATTTTATTATAAATCAGATATTTCTTAATAATTGTGTGTAGAGAAACGACGGATAACGGTAAGTTTTTATACGAAAGGTAAGTGTTATCATCGAGAAAAAAAAAAAACAATATTGCCCATATTGTTTCATTTCAACATGTATTGTTATATAAAATTCCTTCCATTTACAATCTCTAAATTAATTTGAAACTTGTTACGAATCATCTTAGAATTCGAGTAATATTTTACAAACCGTTACCTACAATTTATTTAATTTCAAATAACATTAAACTCTGATTTCTATTTAAAACTAGCTGACCCGGCAGACTTCGTAGTGCCTCAATCGATAAATAAAAGACCAAAATTTTGTATAAAAAAAAAACAAAATTGTTATTTTTTATTTAATTCCGGGCATTTTTATATTTATCTAACCTTTTAAACCTTCTCTGGACTTCCACTAATTATTTAAGACCAAAATTAGCCAAATCTGTTCAGCCGTTCTCGAGTTTTAGCGAGACTAACAAACAGTAATTCATTTTTATATATCGAGATATTCCTCTAATATATATCACAAGCACTTTTAGTTCATTTAAAAAACCCTTCAATGTCTACAATAACTATAATTAAAAACGAACTTCGTTGATTAAAACGGTTTAATCCAATTACTGTGTGTAGTTATGGAATACATAAAAAATATTATGATTTCGGAGAAATATGAATACTTTTTTTTTTAATTAATAAGATGTACTTAAAATTGCGCCTTATTCTATTCCTTAGGGAGGAAATTAAGTAGATTACCTCAATAGACACATGCTCGGTAAGTGAAAACTGGTCTCGCATAGATATCGCAAATGAAGCAACGATATATTTAAAAAAATTTAAAAACAAAAATACTTTGTTTGTCTAGCTTTGTCCGTGTTGATGCTTGAAATTGACTCCGAATACCGTTGACAAAATTAAGTCACAACAAACCTAAAGAATTTGAATATCAAATAATATAATATTATAACCTTACCCATCAAGGGCATACGATTTATTCACAAGCATAGGTAGGCGGGTAGTATATTCGGGCAAAACAGAAAAGTGGCTATAATCAATTATTCCTTAAGAAGTTATTCGTTGTGCACCTTTTTGGTAGGTACATCATTCAATCAATCAGAATGATGTTTATTCAAATAGAAGATTAAATATTTTTTTATTGCTTATGTGGGTGGACGAGCTCACAGCCCACCTGGTATTAAGTGGTTACTGGAGCCCATAGACATTTACGACGTAAATGCGCCACCCACCTTGAGATATAAGTTCTAAGGTCTCAAGTATAGTTACAATGGCTGCCCCACCCTTCAAACCGAAACGCATTACTGCTTCACAGCAGAAATAGGCAGGGTGGTGGTATCTACCCGTGCGGACTCACAAGAGGTCCTACTAACTAAAACTGTTGTATTACTGACTCGAAAGTAGCTTCATTGTAGATGCATTGCTCAGTAATACCCACAGACACAGCCCGCTGGGTTTTTTGCTGGATCTTCTCAGTGGGTCGCGTTTCCGATCCGGTGGTAGATTCTGCGATGCACTGCTCTTCCTAGGGCTAGTGTTAGCAACGTTCTTAGGTTAGAACCCCGTGAGCTTAACTACTCGCTCCTTTACACTGACATAATCCCCTAGATTACCACCTTAGATAGAAAAAAAAGCTCAGTAATGCTGATTTCCCATTCCAATAGGTCAAATTTGCAAAACTATACTTAATATTATAAAGAGGAAGGATTTGTGTGTTTGTTTGTATTGAAGAGGCTCCGAAACTACTGAACCGATTTGAAAAATTCTTTCACTGTTTGGAAGCTACACTATTCCTGAGTGACATAGGCTTTAATCTTCTTTGAAAAAATTAGGGATCCTTACTAAAACTCCAATAACGTAACCTATGGTGTAAAATTACCTAAAATATTTTTTACATCGCGTGCCCTGCGAAACCTATTGATGATAGAATAGAATAATGTACTACGACTTTGTAGAACACATTATTATTTACGAAAAGTGTCGCGACAGCATATGTCTAGCTATTTATTGTTATGCCGCAAAAAGTGTTCTTTTATTTTTAAAAATAAAACAACGTCAAATATCGTTGAAATTTTTGATAAAGACCCGAGCGGAACCGCAGCGGACCGCTAGTAAATTATATAATCAAAATATTGTTTATTTGATAAAAACAGGGCTGATCAAAACAATAAGGAAAAAGTTTAACAACTTAATTCCAAGTACAATCATGAGATATTTTATTATTATTTCGAGGCTGATTTCAATTTATCGCCAATTTAGTACATAATGTATTTCCTTACCGCATTAATTGATATATTTTGAAACGTTACCTAAATGATACACGTTTAAATTTCTGTACTTTATTAATAATAAATAATAATAATAAATAAATATTTACTAACAATCACGCCACGTTAACTGGTCCCGTGATAAGTTCGTAAAGAACTTGTGTTACAGGTTCCAGATAACGGAAATAAATGTAAGATTTTTATTATACACATACATATATTTAATAAACATCCATAACCCTGGAAAAGACATTTATATTTATCATACAAATATCTTTCCTTGGCGGGATTCGAACCCGCAACCCCCTTGTGTAGTGACCATGTCACTTACAGACTAGACTAGACACCAGACGGCCGTTAAACACTGTCACTGTCTTTGTTACGGAATGCAAAATATATCCAATAACATTTACCAGCTATGATCCTTTCCACGGCATAATTTTTAATAACTTTATTGTTATTTTGTAAGTAACAAACTCACGGGCCACCGAATGTTAAGCGGTTATCGAGCCCATAACATTGATGCCATAAACTCTGACAGGCAATAAGGGGGTACCAATCAGTGCGTACTTACGGCATTTTATACCACAAATAGTTAAGTCACAAAGAGATGGCGCATTTGTTTTTTTGCTTAGATAGCTGGACGAGCCCACGGCCCACCTGTTGTTCAGTGGTTACTGGAGTCCATTGACGTCAACAACATAAATTCCACCACCCACCTTGAGACATTAAGTTCTAAGTCTAAGTTTCAGCTGAGAAAATAAGCTTAGAATACCGATGCAGCCGTAAGGTGCTGCATTATTTTTTTTTTTTAAATCGGTAAAAGCGTGAACGAGCTCACGATTCACCAGGATTTAAGTGGTTGCCAGAGCCCATAGACACACTACAAAGTGAATCAAGAGTCACCACCTATACAAGTTCCCTTATATTTGACAAAGACTTAAAATGTCATTAGGTTTCGCAGTTTCTGATACAACTAACCCATTGACACAGCCCACTAAATTTCTCGTCGGATCTTCTCAGTAGGTCGCGTTTCCGATCCGTTGGTAGATTTTGCGAAGCACTGCTCTTGCTAGGGCTAGTGTTAGCAATGCCCCCAGGTTGTAGATGTCTATGGGCTCCGATAACCACTTAAATCAGGTGGGCCGTGAGCTCATCCACCCATCTAAGCAATAAAAAAAAGAATCCAACCTCTAGCAGGCGTGTTTGTATACTGACACGCTCTTATTTACTAAATTCTTAAGGCGTTGGATTCATAGGCTTTAACCCCAATTATTATTGGAACGATAACAAGCTTGGCAGCTCTAATCCAAATCCCAATCGCGGTAGTAAATATCCGATAACCTAACGGGTAAGATTTCAATTACCTGACTTGAGAAATAAAAATATCAATGCAACACGAAAACAGATAACCGTTTTCATGTGGGTAATCATTACTTAATTACAACAAGAATCTAGCAAAAATATTGTCCATAATCATTTCCGAATAATCTAAACGCCAACAATCCGATTCAGGTTTTTGCACAGAGCTCATTTCATTTTCCGATACCGTACCGCTATAAAGATCGTTCTTAATAGGCTTAATTTTAATATTGAAAATTGACAACCCTCCATAGTGACTTGATGGAAATATGAAAAACACCGATTAACTTTATCAAATCCTATGCGACCGTTGACATTACTCTGACCTGAAAACTTCCCCCTATTCCCAACAACTACACAAAGCTTCAACTCAATCGATTAAAAGACTTCTTTTTTCTTTTTTTCCTACCTATGCTGATAGCCATGAGAGGTTATTTCAGCTTCGCCCTAACATGTAAGTGAGCTCACGGGGCTTGCTGTGTTGCTAACACTGACCCTAGCAAGAGCAGTGCTTCGCAGAATCTACCCGGATCGGAAACGCGACCCACTGAAAAAATCCGGCGAGAAACTCAGTGGGCTGTATCTGTGGGTTAATTCGCTTGTCGAGCCCTTCGTCGCAAGCGATGGGTTTGATGAGGACGGTGACCGGATAAAAGACATTAAGAACGTGACGTATCAAAGACTAATATTCATTCCCATAAACTTTAACTGTACCCTTATCGCAAAGCAAGGCAGAATTTCGATTTCGCGTCACTATCGAGATACTTTTCCGGTTGTATTCACATTCTATCTATGGAATCCAATATGTCGGTTGATTTAAATGCTAGTTCGTTTTGATCAAATACGTTACCTCCTCTTTTCCCGCCATCATTACCTCTATCTCTGTTGTTAAAATAATGGCAAAAGTAGCCACTTTATTTAATTGATATGTTCGTAGCTTGAAAGATCTCTTTTCATTTAAATGAAAGCCATTTCGCTTCTAATGTAAAAAAACAAGGAAAAAATCATTGAAATTCCAATAAATGCTATAAAGAAAGCTTTTAAGCTCCCACGTCAATAAGCACACACCCTAAAGTTATTAAGTATTCGTGTAGACAAAATATCTTTATGAATATCTTACTTGTATACGTTGAGCGTATTCTTGGTAACCCTGTCACATGCGTAACGTTAATGTAAAAATTAACCTAAATTTAATCATAATCAAATTAAGATATAAAACCCTCACCTATTCGCTGGTAGCCTAAGAGGATAACTTAACTTCTCGCGGAAGGGATCCCAAGATGTCCGGTATTCACAACCAACCTAAATTTCCTGCATGTGTCAGTTAATATAAATAAAAATTGATTCAATTTAAAATTGAATTTCCTTAAGATGCACTCTACATTTATTGCCGCTATCGATTTACGTGAAATAAAAATTCAGTTTATTCGCAAATAAATAAAAGTTTACTGAAGTACTTCACTTGGACTATCGCTCGCAGCTATTAGCCTATTACACTTAGAAATGTATTAAATATTTAATGTCATCAGTCAGTGAGTGTATTAAAATATAAAATTAAAAGGTTATTTATATATTATGGTGTATTTAACGGCTCAAGGCAGGATTTTTTTGTGTTATAAGTGCCGCAGACATACAAAATGAATACAGGGCCCCGATATCCAAATAATTTCCTTATTAATTTCCTTAATATTCCAAACAATACAGAGGTTTCAAGGTGCGTAAGTAATGTTCACTGTCAGTGTCATATCAACAATTAAAGATAGGTAGACAAAGAGCTAACAGCCAATAGAGCCATATGGAACATGATATCGCCTTACTGCTATGCAAAAAAGGGGGTTTTTTTTTTCTTCGACCGCACAAGAATTTTTCCTCGCCCGATTATGAATATAATCAGAAGTCTTTTAAAAGTCCGATGCTAAGCCACGGTCACCGAGTGCTTAGTAGGTCAAAACCATGTCTGCCACTGTCATCTGAGTCAATACAAAACCGTTATGTTATTTTCTATTGTTTGTCAAAAAATTGTTTTGATTTAATTTTCAAGTTCAATCGAACTCAAGGATTCGAATCGTTCGATAAATCAGAATTTTTATCCATATAAAGAGGATGTAATTTTAATATGTTGTATATTTTTTAAGTATTATCATATTTATATCTCGTCGTAGCTCATAATATAAATTTCGTTTTGAACAAAAGACGTGTAAAACTACACGTGTCTTCACACAAATATGATCATATATCTTCCTATCGTGCTCAGCTCAAACTTCTACCGATTCGCCAGCGTCGTAATTTACGTGCACTGACAACTCTTCATTCCTTACGTATGTCTCCTGAACCTCCTTCGTATCTAACTTCCTATTTTCAATATCTTCACTCCAGCCATGAGCGGGCCCTACCTTCTCTCAATAGCTTATTAATTCGCTGTCCCACACATAGTTCTAGTTATGTTCGTAACTCTTTCGTCGTGCAATCTGTTCTGCTATGGAATGCACTTCCTCTCGAGATCAGGACTATTACTAACCGCTGCACGTTCAAGTTAAGGGTTCGGCGAATGCTGTTGGAAAAGTTAGCGGAATCGTCATGAACTTATTAAGATGAAGTTATTTGTTAAGGCAATTTATTAATATATTCCTTTTAATACTGTATAAACTATTATATGTATGTATGTGTGTATATATGTATATGTATATGTGACTTTGTATATATGTAGATATACTTTTTTTGTATGTATTCGTTACCTAATATAAATTTCATTGCACCTACCACTATTTACTCTGCACTACCTTTGGTTGACTGGTAGAGAATGCCTTAGGCATTAAGTCCGCCAATGTAAATTTTACATGAAGTGTAATAAATAAATAAAAATAAATAAAATTGTAGAAAATTTATTAGGGTTTCCCGTTAATGAGTTTTATTTAAAGACGACTTACGTCTGGAAAAAAAATTCATAACACACAAAGTATAGGATCAATTCATAAATTCGGTAAAAAACACAGCTTATTATAAAAATAGAGACATCAATAAAAAATTATAAATAATAAGTAAATTTATTTTCTATTTTTTAGTTATTCTATAAAAGCCTGTTTTTTACTATTTTAAACTATTTTTTCTTAATAATCTGTGTTTTTATCGGTTAATCGGTTAAATATGGTGATACAATTAAAAATCAACATGTCCATAATAAGCTATTAATTTGTGCGGTTGATTGAGGCTTTGTGAATATTGTGGAAGAGCTGTTAAAATTAGGGGCTATTCCCAACAAAAAATCGCTAATCCTAATTATCCTAATAAAGATAACGGGTCTAACTGTTTAAAATACTGAATTGCCATCGGCCCTTGTTAAGTATGCCAAATTTCGAGTTAATCATACATTTTGAAGGGGGTCAAAATCATGTTCAAAGTTTCCGTTACATACATACTAACATACGTATGAAGCTAATAAAAGATTACATACAAGGTGAAGAAAATAAAGATGTCAGAAAATTATCTCAGATGTCGTTGTGCTTAGAGATGAAAATCTCAGTGAAATACTCCTGGCTGTAGTTGTTCAAACTCCCATGAGGTTTCGTCGAGGCCACCTGTTGAGTGGTAACCTCCACACACGACCTCCCCTCCCATCTGTTGCATACAAGCGTTTAAACCTATATCTTCTCTTTAACAAAATTTTAAATTAATTCTTCTTTCCATATAAAATTTCGGTGAAACATTTTGATAATACTTTAATTCTGATATTTAAATTTAAAAAAGTGCCAAAATATTTAAATTGCTTTTTAAATCTGTAACATGAAAATTGTATAATTTTCTCATACGTTTATCAATCGTTTTTCTTTTTGTTTTTCCTTATTAGCTATTGACGGGTTTAAATGTTATTGATAGTTAACAGTCTGTGTTTCTTCAAAATGTAAGTATAGGATAAGAGAAAATTTAATATGTAAAATGAATAAATCTATCATCACCTGAATCTTTAGTTTAGAATCGGATACGATGTGTTCGACGCAACGGCGGATCCAGTGGGGGGGGGTCATGGGGGTCATGACCCCCCCCCCCCTGAGCTAGTTCCAGGACTTCAACTAACTTGGACTAATTGAAGAACATCATGATTTATTTATTATCTATTGTTATCAAAATTAAATTATAAGTTCTTAACTTGCCCACGACTATGTGACCCCCTCCTGGCGCCAAAGCTGGATCCGCCCTTGGTTCGACGAGAACTATGACTGAATCCTCATGACACGCGCTGTGTCCAATTATACCGGTTTCTGCACTAACCCCATCTATACTATATTCTATACTAAATGAAATGAAATGAGATGAAATGAGATGATATGGGATGAAATATAATCTCAGTAAAATGGTGATCATTTACTGAGACTTTTTCAGTGGACTTTTTGGAGGATCCCGAGAAGTTACGTCCAGCGACTTTGTTTGATTTTCCCACATTTGCGCACTTTCACAGATACTAAACTGTTAATAAACCACCGTTATTACGTATTTAAACCTGAAAAACACTAACTAAACGAAATAGAACAAATCACACAACTTCACTCCTCGTGTTCCCGCCAAAAAGCTCCAGACATCAGTATCAATTTTTAAATGACAACTTCTCAAATTGTGGATGTCCATACGTCTTTTTTTATTTTTTATTGCTTATATGGTTGGACTGTAAAAAAAAAACTGGGAAAGTAGAAGGAAAACGTCCTAGAGGCCGGAGCCCCAAACGTTGGTCCGACCAGATCTCCGAGCAAACCAGCGGACCACTTAGCGCTGCACTACACCAGGCAACTGACCGGAACCGATGGAGGCTGACAGTAGACAAGCTAAAACGGAGTCACGATCCTCAGCAATGAGGGAGCGATGGAGAAGAAGAAGAATATGGTTGGACGAGCTCACAGCTCACCTGGTGTTAAGTGGTTACTGGAGCCCATAGACATCTACAATGTAAATGCGCCACCCACCTTGAGATATAAGTTCTAGGGTCTCAAGTATAGTCTCATTAAATGATCAAAAAAAAAGTCGCTCTTTATGCTTTGTGCTCACTGTGCCAACGTACCAACATATAAAGGGTGATTTTTTAATAGCTATAGGAAATGATTTAAAAAAAAAAACACATAAAATTCAGAAAAAATCATGAAATCTTTATTTTTATCAATAGTACGGTCCGTATAATTTAATGTTTGAAGATTATTTCATAAAAATGTTGACCACGGCTGTGCCTCAAACGGTCCATCCGCTTAGTCCAATTTTGGCATACTCTTTCCAACATTTCGGCTGGTATCTCACGAATAAATGCTTCAATGTTGTCTTCCCATGCGTTGATCGAAGCGAGCTTGTCAGCACAGTCATGAGCCTTAACATAGCCCCACAAAAAATAGTCTAAGGGCGTTAAATCCCACGATCTAGGCGACCAATTGACCGGTCTCAAACGGGAAATAAAAAAGTGGATCTTCCGTTAACTTTTCAAGAGCCCATTCACCAAAAATTCTACGTTGTGGTAGGTCTTTCGGCTTCAATTCTTGCACCAGCTGTATTTTGAAAGGCTTCACACCTAAATCCTTTCACAAAATTTTCCACGTTGTTGAGTAACAAGGCCCAATTGCTGCGAACGTCGCCGAATCGATAATTGATGGTCATCGCTAACACTGGCCGATACAGCTGCGGTATTTTCTTCAGTTCGCACTGTACGTAAGCGTGATGGTGGTTTAATGTCCAACAATGTAAATTTGATGCGAAATTTAGTCACAATAGCTCGAATAGCCGCTTCAGTGGGTCGATTAAACTGACCATAAAATGGAAGAACCACGCGAGATGAACTTTCTTAACAGAGCACGCATTTGGCAATAAAATTTAATGAATTGTAAGCGTTGTTCGTTTGTAAGACGATTCATGGTTAAATTATATACCAAACTGAAGATGTTTGACAATAACACAAAACACGAAACATGCGTGAGCTTTCAAAATCAGTGTTGCCAAAAAGATAATAGCTAAAAAATTACCCTTTAGGTAAAACGTAAACCAAACATCAGACAGCGCTTATTTAAACCTATGCAGGTTTATACGTCGCTATTTGTTTTAACTTCAGCGAATATACGAAGTGAGGTTTGTCGTTTTCATACGAGCAAGTAAACACATCCCTAAATGTACGCACATATTATTTCAAAGTCGCAAGTAAACGAAGGCAATTTAGAGGAAGTATTTAGGTATATTGCCGCGAATTTATGCTCTAGGCTCACTAATTAGCAGGGCTCAACCCGCGTTTTCTGTGACGTTATATAAAAAATAAAACATTAGAAAATATATACGAATATTTAAGCGGTTACCGGAGCCCATAGACATTTATAACGTAAATGCCGCTACCCACCTTGAGATATGAGTTCTAGGGTCTCAGTTTTTAGAGTACAATGGCTGCCCCATCCTTCAAACCGAAACGCATTACTGCTTCACGACAGAAATAGGCAGATTGGTGGTACCTACCCGCGAGGACTCGCAAAACATCCTACCACCAGTAATTACGTAAATTATAATTTTGCGGGTTTGATTTTTATTACACGACGTTATTCCTTCACCGTAGAAGTCAATCGTGAACATTTGTTAAGTACGTATTTCATTAGAAAAATTGGTAACCGCCTGCGGGATTCTTCGACCAGTGCATCTCTAGATACGAATACACCGGACGTTTTATTCTTAAGAATCAATACTATTACCACTTTTCGGCTTGATATATGGGACACGCTGTAAATGTTTGAGTAACAGTTTATACCCGTTCAAACTCTCGCCATGGTCAACGATCTACGGCTAAAGCGGGACTGAAATTTTAAAGAATTGAACTAATCAAATTCTATAAATTAATCAAATGACAATTTAATTCATAATATACGATGTATTTGAAAAGTTATTATCTCATAAGACAGACAAACTCATTTAGGCCAGTATTATTCAATTATAATTTTTTTGTTATTTCTATCATCTTGGCGAATTGAGTTACAAGTGCTACCCACTTAACCTTCTTTGTTCGTGTGATTAAGTTAATTAATTTAAACATAGCAAATTCGTTTTAGGAACCTGGACGCAAATTTACTGTTACTGTACTTTTAAATATGTTCCAGAATGTACTAATTCGTTCTTGGCTTGTTTGTCTATAAACCAAACTATTGTCTTTGAATATTACTTTGAATTTGATCTAGAACGTTCCAGAGTTTTTAGTTAATTTTTTCCTTCACGTTTGTCATGCGATAACTCGATAAAATCGATTAAAATTATTAATTTATTATAATAAATGACAAATCATATTGTGTCCGCACATGTAGATATCATTCTCACTGTTTCCCCGAAACGTCAGGAACGAGAAAATAAAAATAATAACATTGAGATTAAATCGTAACAGTGGTTTTAATTGTAACTACAATTCGCGAAAACAAAAACAAAAACGTTAAAGACTAATTTATAGTACATATATCGGAACAGTAATAAAATCGACAGTATACAGTAATTAAATTTGATGTCGTCACGGCCTGAAAGATAACACGCCCGGTGTACTAGTGTCCAAGCGACACGACTGCGCTGGTGTTCGAATCCCGCAGGCAGGCATATATTTTTCTAATAAAACGCGTGCTTATGTCCCTACCACGATCGCGCTGCACGACTAGTGAACTCAATTAAAAAAGTCGACCTGAAACAAACACTTCATCCTCGCACTCCCTAAGCTTTTCTTTGAATAAAGAAATCACGCAAATTTTCTTGAAACAAAAAGGTACTTCGCGGCTCCCAAAACGCCCTTTTAGTTTTTCATGAATACATTTAAAAAAAATCCCTTTGTTTTCCTACAAAATTCACAGCAATCCTAATCTTGTTGAATTACTTCACCAAATACTGATGAAATACGTAAATTTTCAATTGAACGCCATTTTAGGAATTAACATTTAGCAATACTATATTTGTTTTCAAAACGACGGGAAAAGGAAATCAATCATTTTGAATTTACAGATTTTGACACAATCATAATTTTTTTCTATTCTAGATTGATTTTAGTTTGATTCTCACTTTTTGATTAATATTAAAATGTGTTTTATTCATTCATAAAATATTCCAGGCAGCGTTTCTCGCCGCGATGATTGTTTAAAAAATATCTTAACGTGACTTCTGATAGAGTGCAGAATAATAAAGTTGATGCATTTGACACCCGAATTTTAGATTACAAACAATTAAACACAAAACTATTAAAAGTAGTCATTCTCATAGCTAAAAATCTATGATTATTTCCTGCGCTATGATTACGATTTTTTTTTATTGCTTAGATGGGTGGCGGGCTCACAGCCCACCTGACGTTTAGTGTTTACTGGAGTCCATAGACATCTACAACGTAAATGCGCCACCTTGAGATATAAGTTCTAAGGTGTCAGTATAGTTACAACGGCTACTCCGCCCTTCAAACCGAAACGCATTACTGCTTCACGGTAGAAATAGGCATGGTGGTGGTAACTACCCATGCGGACTCACAAGAGGTCCTACCACCAGTACGAATACGATATATTCTAAGAAATGCTACTGGTGGAACAGAACATGGAGCCAGTGGTTTACACCGCACATTTTTTATTTATTTTTCCTACTTAAACTGATGCCTTGAGAGGCTATTTCAGCGTAACCTTAACTAGTAGGTGAGCTCACGAGGCTCAAACTGGAGTGATGCTAACACTGACCCTAGCAAGAACAGTGCTTCGCAGAATCTACCACCGGATCGGAAACGCGACCCACTGAGAAGATCCGACGAGAAACTCAGTGGGCTGTGTCTATGGACTAATTCGCTTCGTCGCAAGCGACGGTTTCGACCAGGACGGTGACCGGTGCTTGTGGTACCTAAAAGCACCGTTAATGGATCGGGAGGATACGTAATGACGTGTTTGGGCGACGTCGACTGTTTACCATTCGGTCTACAGGATCGGGTATGAACCGCACGTGACGACGCACCGTCTCTACCAAAATTAATATCCTTATTGGGCGTTCATTTAATCACATTTAGGTTTTCCTTTCATCAGACCGCGTATTATGTTCGCTCGGGCATCAAAATAGTTGTTTTATGCCCTTATAACATGTACATTTACGAGGTAAATATGACCCGCTACGTCGCCGCGTCGCGTCAAAGACTCGGGAGTATTAAACGACATTCTAATGTCACATGTAATTTATTAGACATCGTTAGTATAGTGATAGAGGCGTTGAGTGATTTTGTTTATTGCGTAGGCGGGTGTCACAACCCACCTGATGTTATATGGTCGCCTCGCATCACAATGAGCCTACCGCTACTCAGCTTTTGAATTAAATTCCAGCATCTCAATTGTTTCTTTTACAGCAAATTAAAAAAAAATCGACTTTCTTTAGGCGGCGTTATTCCTTCGTCGCAGACTCACTCGAGAACACGAGTCGATGCGTATTTAATTATAAAAATGGATAACCGCTTGCGAGATGCATACACCGCATTATTTCTGTTGTTTATTTTTGTTAGAGTTTATATCATCAGCCCTACAATAGCTATAGAACTTGGATATCGTATGTCATGAGTCGTGAAGGCGAATTCTCGACACCATTTAATGCAACAGAGCATTTTTCACTTATCATCTGAAGGGATTAGAATATATTTTTCGCTAAAAAGTTTGGTGTACCAGGATGTAAACTCAAAGTTTAGTTATAACGGCTGCCCCACCCTTCAAACCGAAACGCATTACTGCTTCACGGCAGAAATAGGTAGGGTGGTGGTACCCACACGTGCGGACTTACAATAGGCCCTACCACCAGTAATTCAGAAACAACTCGCTTCCGTTTTGATATGTAAAACCATTTCTACGATTTCTAACTAGCGCCTAATAACTTTCCGGAAAAGTAACACTCAAAGCAAACTCTCTCAAGCAAGATATACTGAGAAACTGGAAAAATCAACTTGTTACGAACTCGCGAATATGGTAATATTGTAATAACGTTTTTCTATACATACATCTCGTCTTTTCTATTGTTTTTTGAGTATGTCCCACAGAAAATACATGGTTTCGTTAATAATTTACTAAGTCATATTTTATTAAGCATATCTAAATATCTCAATAAGTACGAGTATAAATAAGTGCTTATTGCTAGCAACACGTAATTGTAACTTTTGTTTGAATATTTAAGAGCTTCCTAGCAATTTTTATTTGATTTAGTTTCAGTGCTGTGTATTTTTATAATTATGTTAGTGACGTAATTTCTTATCATCTGTATTATTATTCTATACTTTATCCCATTAAATCGGTAGGAATTTATTGAGAGATCAGTATCAGATCCGCACAATAATACACGTTTCAATCTACGCTAGAAACACTAAATTAATCTATATATTAATACGTGAAGCAAAAACTTTGTATCCCTTTTTACGAAAATTGCGCCGACGGAGGAGTATGAAATTTTCTACACTTATAGAGAATATAGAGAAGAAGTGCACAATGCTAATATTTTTTTAAAAAAATGCATAAAAGATACATTAAATCAATAAAGAAAACATTACACACACTACATACCATGTATTTGACGCACACACGCATGCATACTATTAATTGTCAAACTTTTATTCTTGACGTCTGTGGTCAAATTGAGAATACATGAAATATTGTTTGTCTTTGTTAATATTTTTTATAGTGTAGTCTTGGCGAAATTTGTGATTATAGAAGTATAAAATACAATCATAATAGTGTACAAACTTACAATTCCAATTAATTATAGTCGAATTTCGACCTCTAGTATTATAAAATAAATCAAGCTTCATTGCTACAAATATTACCAAAATAAAAACCTAAAGATAATAAAAAAACATGTATACTATAATTGAAATACAACTTTAATATTAACAAAGCCATTGCAGTCGGTGACATGCAAAGAAACTAATCATCTGTGTGTAATATAAATGTTCCCGCTGGCTATATTTTTACTAGCATTCAAAAATATTTCTATCTAAATTATATTTGCTGTTATTTATCTTTGTGTTTAGTACTTTTAATGTAGTCAAAGCTTTTTTTGTTTCATTTCACGTCTATGATATTTTTTATTTTATGTTTAATAAAATTAATATTATTTATCAGAGGATATGGACAAAAGTACAGAGGCGGACTTAATGCCTGATGTATTCTTACCCAGTCACCCAAGGATGGTGTAGAGAGAGAGTCATGTGGTAGGTGCGTTCCTTTTTGAGATATAAGAAAAGTTATAATTATATTATTTAAATATACCAACACTCACACTGTATAAATACATAAACATAACGTACAACAACGTACATATGAGGCTGTCAGCGCAAAAGTGGCCTAACCCACAATTTTTCATATTCGTGCTTATGTATTACATTATATAAAACATAATAAATTTTGATGCAAAACTGGCCTAAACCCAGTTTAAACCACAGATAACAGATGGTTTTTAAAGATTATTTTTGGGTGCGAAGCACTGTAAAAGTAAAGTCGAGGTTTTGTTATATCCAAACTAACTATAGTAAGCTTAATTCACTTTTCGGTCTCATATTATTATATAAATATAAAATATAAAATTTACACATACATATATGTATCTATATACAAATTCTCATACATACATTTAGTGATTATTCTAAAGAAAAGGAAACTTTTCCCGTTTCAAATTAGTGACGTGACACATTAATAAGTGGAAATATATTGTTTCTTGATTATAACAACTTAAATCTTAGTCAGAAATGCGTTGCCAACGCATTTAAAAAGATTTACAAACACGGACCGCTATTCAACATTGTGTCCAAGCACTACACCTATTTCAAATTTGAGGTTTTATTGCGTAGTTCGTGATATATTAAAAAAATATATTTCGCGAACTAATTCGGTATCGTTTTTCTGATAAATCCAATACGTCACATTTTCTTGTCAGTTATAGGATACGTCATAACGAGGAGAATCGCTCACAGAAAACCTCAGAAAAGGTAAGGGGACTTATTTGAATGTATCAAGTGACAATGTGATGTTTTATTTGCCCCTTTTTTCCACCTTTGCAAACGTAATAAAGTCATAAAGCAATTTGACATTCGTAAAATAGCAAAAACAATTTATTTGGTAAAGGTTTTTCTAGTTTATTCTATATATATATTTAAAATTTGAGATAACAACCATAAAATGATTATCAGTGCACTCCAGCAACGACGGACATCAACAATGTCAGAGGCGACGCAGTGACGCCGCTACATCCTGCTAAGGACACTCCTAATTTTCTTTTATAGCTTAGATGGGTGGACGAGCTCACGGCCCACCTAATGTTAAGTGTACCACCACCACCACCACCATACCATACCACCATACATCACCAAATGTAGTTGATTAGCGTTTGAACTGTAAAAAAAGAATATCCCTATTGCTCTAAGTCTGCAAATACCTTCTACACTCTTCGAAATCAGAAGAGGCCTATAATATGTCACTGTCCGGTCCGTAAATTATATCTTTGAAAGCCAGGTCTGTGCTTTTCTAGCGTTAGCTGCTCTTACTAGCGGCAGGACCTCTTGTGAGTCCGTGCGGGTGGGTACCACCACTCTGCCTATTTCGGCCGTGAAGCAGTAATAATACGTTTCGGTTTGAAGGGTGGGGCAGCCGTTGTAACTATACTGAGACCTTAGAACTTATATCTCAAGGTGGGTGGCGCATTTACGTTGTGGATGTCTATGGGCTCCAGTAACCACTTAACACCAGATGGGCTGTGAGCTCGTCCACCCATCAAAGCAATAAAAAAAAATACATCATAATTATGTTCAAAACATCTCTCACGAAAGTAGATCAAACATAGAAACACATCTTGTTTATTTACACATTATACTAGAGGTCCCGCAGTAGTCGAAATTCGACTATAATTAATTGGAATTGTAAGTTTGTACACTATTATGATTGTATTTTATACTTCTATAATCACAAATTTCGACAAGGCTACATTAAAAAAATTTTTAAAAAACAAACAGTATATTTAATCTATTCTCAATTTGACCACAAACGTCAAGAATAAAAGTTTGACAATACTATTATGCATGCGTGTGTGCGTCAAATACATAGTATGTAGTGTGTGTAATGTTTTCTTTATTAATTTAATGTACCTTTTATGAATTATTTTAAAAAAATATTGGCATTGTGCAATTCTTCTCTATATTCTTTATAAGTGTAGAAAATTTCATACTCCTCCGTCCGCGCAATTTTCGTAAAAAGGGATACAAACTTTTTGCTTCACGTATTAATATATAGATTTGGTTGTTAAATCGTTGGCGGGCTTAGTCCTTTTCGTAAAAGAAACCGCACCACCCTCTCATTCAAACTTTGCCTTTAATTTTTCTTCTTCATGATCGATAACTTTGATGACGTATGGACCAATGAGAATGATCGATGGCCAATATGTTTGAGAGCAATTGTTGTTTGATCAAATGATTAAGTTGGATTGTTTTGATGTTCGCTTTGAATACACACACATCGTTCGCACGCGAAACAAATGTTCTTTGCACAAGTATTGCAATCAAAAGCCTATCGATGACTAAAATTGGATATTAAATCTTTGGTGTTCACTGTTAGAATCGTCAGTGGTCATTATGAATATGTCAACTTGCTGACATTTCTATCACATATTAATCACACGTTTCGATTTGAACACTGGGATTTTTACTTCGATACAAATGGAACGTCCTCCTGTCTTGCAGTGGGCGAAGAGACTAATATTTCCATCAATCTACGCAAAAAAAAAAAATCAGTCTGGTAGGACCTTGTGAGTCCGCACGGGTAGGTACCACCACCCCGCCTATTTCTGCCGTGAAGCAGTAGTACGTTTCGGTTTGAAGGGTGGGGCAGCCGTTGTAACTACACTGAGACCTTAGAACTTATATCTCAAGGTGGGTAGCGCATTTACGTTGTAGATGTCTATGGGCTCCAGTAACCACTTAACACCGAGTGGGCTGTGAGCTCGTCCACCCATCTAAGCAATAAAAAAAGCTTCAATTTATGTTTGTAACTTTTTTGTTTGAGACCTGACGGGTATGCAAGCTCGTGACCCCTAGGTGGACCGCTAGGTAGGTGGGTACCCATTGACGCTAAGAATGACCGTCCACGTAGAGACACAATTTGTCAATCAATTAACTACAGCAAAAAGAGACTGGTTTTTGGTTCTTGATATATTTTATAATTTTGTAGACTTCATTGTCACACGATGACACTCCGTCAACGTCGAAGTCATTCATACTTAGCAAAATTAACACCCGATTTAGGTTGAGAACCGCGAAATCGCATCACAGTAAGTACGCCTTCAGAAAAACGTGGATTGCAAATCGTAGGCCTCTGATCTAGAAACGATTTTCCCTAACTATATTCATACACGCCCACAGAAGATCAAATAAAAAAAATATTTTGAAAAAAAAAAAAGAAAACAGCCTGATAAAAAAAGAAATACTCGGAAGTTATAAGGCAACGTGGCTCCTGGGAATAACATTTATCACGAACCTCGGATATGTTTTTAAGTGGAATCAACATTTCTTCGAAAAAACATTCGCCAATCGGATTCTATTAAAAGTATATTTTGTTAAACGAACGCCTTGAAATGTACTATTGAACAAAGTCTTGAAACAATTTCTTAATTGAATTTTGTACGATATTCTTACGTTAAAACTCACATATTTTTATTGTAACTAGAGGTCCCGCAGCAGTCGAAATTCGGCTATAATTAATTGGCATTGTAAGTTTGTACACTATTATGATTGTATTTTATAATTCTATAATCACAAATTTCGCCAAGACTACACTATAAAAAATATTAACAAAGACAAACCATATTCTATTCTCAATTTGACAACAGACGTCAAGAACAAAAGTTTGACAATAAATAGTATGCATGCGTGTGTGCGTCAAATACATGGTATGTAGTGTGTGTAATGTTTTCTTTATTGATTTAATGTATCTTTTATGCATTATTTTAAAAAAATATTAACATTGTGTACTTCTTCTCTATATTCTCTATAAGTGTGGAAAATTTTATCCTCGTCCGTCCGCGCAATTTTCTTAAAAAGGGATACAAAGTTTTTGCTTCACGTATTAATATATAGATAATGATCTGAATTTTTTTCTGTCAAGTGAAATCAAGTAAAGTAAGTAAATTTAAATAAATAAAATCTTGAATTGAAATAGAACGTGTTATGCCTACACGGTACTGTTTTTACGGTCCAAATAACATACAATTGTCAGTACCAAAAGAAAATATTTCCACGCGTTGACATGGTTGAGGTCTATAGGCTCCGGTGACCTCTTTTTTTTTTTTTTTTTATTGCTTATATGGGTGGACGATCTCACAGCCCACCTGGTGTTAAGTGGTTACTGGAGCCCATAGACATCAACAACGTAGACGCGCCACCCACCTTGAGATACAAGTTCTAAAGTCTCAGTATAGTTACAACGGCTGCCCCACCCTTCAAACCGAAACGCATTACTGCTTCACGGCAGAAATAGGCAGGGTGGTGGTGCCTACCCGTGCGGACTCACAAGTGGTCCTACCACCAGTAAAAAACCAACAAAAAAACCAGTAAAAAAAACTTAACACCAAGTCACACACCGATCTTAGCAATAAAAATAAATATGCAACAATTCGTGGGATCATAAAGAACGGGTTAATTCCAAAGTATAACAATTGTCCAAATCCAGCCAAATTCCTATGCAGCATGATATGATAGGAATGGGGACATCGAGAGGACATGCAGCGCTAACCCCGCATGATATGGGCAAGAAGAACATGAAAATGTCTTCTAGAAATTAGTGACGTTGATTTGGTGATGTCTATGGACTTAACACGCGGAGGCAGTTAGCTTGTCCACTAATAAATAATGTATTAACAGAACGATGTAGGTTTTTTTTTCAACCTAAACAATATAATCACTTTCTTGGGCGTTCGTGCGTGACAAACGGTGTTCGCGCAGACTTCCATTAGACATAATTACTTGCCATACATCTGTACGTGTGACAGTGGATTTCCCAAACGGCTAAACGCTTTTACCTTTACAGCCAATATCGTTTAAATTAAATCTGTTTGAGCTTGGGAGTATAATTGTTTTAGTGCTAGGCTTAATTTAATATGTTGAACGCCATGACGGACACCATATGTCCACGACATACTTTCGCCTTTTTTTTCGGATAGGGGGGCGAACCTTCGGATTTTACTGTTTCCCCTAGAGCTGCACCAATATGTCACGAATTGGCCAAAAATCGTTAAGGTGTTTTTCCGCAAATATTGTCAAGACAAGGAGTAGCCCAAAAATAATGGGCGATTTACGGAAACTGCGACTACTCGTTAGATATCAAATGACAGACACACAGTTCCGTCGCGGCCCCCTATACCTGACTTATTGGGGGTTATTAGGTGTCCGCCCCGGCCCCCTGGGCTAAACATGGTTTGTAGTCTTATTTTTGTATTATTAGTTTTGTAGACCTCCCGAGGCAGAACATAACAAAAGCACAAGCCGATTCCTTTTTAAAATATCTCTTATTCGTATATTGGTTAGCAAAAACGAACAAATGTTATGTTAATTAAACAGACTACTTTCGTTATTAAGAAGCAGCGCACTGTTTTTCAGCTTCATGGTTTTTTAAATACACCCAGTGACATGTATTTAAAAAAGCCACAAACCGAATGATGACCACCAATCATGAATAATGCTTGAGGCACACCCAAGCTTGCTGAGTTTGATGTTACAGTAATCTTGCTTGCTTGATTGCTTGGTTTTTATATTTTGTACGTGCTACGGCCGCACCCATTGATATTCACTGTTTTTTTTTTTATTGCCCTTGTAGACATACGATCATACAGCCCACCTGATGGTGAGTGATTACCGTCGCCCATGGACTTCAGCAATGCCAGGGGCCAGAGCCCAGCCCCTACCTACCGTGTTGTACTCAAAGTGCTGAAAAAAACAAGAGCGCCCATCGCTCTAGTGCTGAATATCTTAAACTAAAGTACCGTCTCACCTAGAATGACGAGACGACCTAATCTCGACATAAGCTAGCTAAACTTAATTTTGTGACCAGGAAACTTTTGATTTTAAGTTTCGATCTTTCCATGCTAGGAGCAGATTCGCTCGCACACCACTACAAAAGCCAGAGCCCGGACTTCCTCCGGCTCATGGCTGAGAAGCACTGGCTGGGCCGATGGGACAGAAGACCACACATCGAAGCAGAACTTGGCCCACCGGCTTTACGCCTTGACTTCCCCAACGCTGAAGAACCGGATATTTTTTTGGACGACGAAATGAGGTACAGCAAATAACTTTAGGAACTGTTTAAATCTAACAATATCTATTTTATATATACGTTATTTTTTTAATAAATCCACCCGGCATCATTTTGAATAAATTCGTGCTTAATTTGGACTAGAAAATTTGTAGTTTACTATCGAATATTCTTTTTTATATCACAACGAAATTAGCGACTTTTTAATTTAGCCTAATATAATAGCGTTTAAAATGCAATAACGGACAATAAACGTTGTCCGATCCGAGACGTAAAACTTTGTGAGTCAGGCTTAGATAGCACCAGATAGCAGATAGATTTATTTTGGGTGTGCGTGTGTGAAAATGTCCGTTTTTGCATCACCCAAGAGTCATTTGCGGGAAGTGATGCTTTTCTCCTTTGATTCGAAGGCCGTTGCCTGAAGCGCATCGAGATCTCCAAAAATTTTACGGCGACGCTGCTCTGAGCGAAACAGTACGCTCTGATTGGTACCGTCACATCAAAGACGTTGGTTTCAAGGTTCACGACCGTCCGTCTAAATATAAGCCAAAAACCCTCGAAGATGCTGATTTGGAGGCATTGCTCTTTTTTTATATTTTTTTATTGCTTAGATGTTTGGCCGAGCCTACAGACCACCTGGTATTAAATGGTTACTGGAGTCCATAGACATCTACAACGTAAATGCGCCACCCACCTTGAGATATAAGTTCTAAGATCTCAAGTATAGTTACAACGGCTGTCCCACCCTTCAAGCTGAAACGCATTACTGATCACGGCAGAAATACGCGGGGTGGTGGTACCTACCCGTGCGGACTCACAAAAGGTCCTACCACCTGTCAATGAGGATATATGCCAAACGTAAAATCAGCTTGCTTCAGCATTAGGAGTTACTCGCCAAGCGATTGCACGCGTTGGGAATGATTCAAAAGCAATGAACTTGGGTTCCTTATAAGTTGAAGCTCAGAGATGTTGAGTGTCGTTTTATCGCCAGTGAACAACTGCTCCAGCGGTACAAAATGAAGGGTTTTCTTCATTGCATTTTAGATGTCCGGCAATAAACCTCTGCGGTTTGAAAGATAGAAGATTAAAAATGATATTCAAGAAGTATACGCTTAAAACACAAACGTATTTGGAGTTCGAAAACAAGAATTTCTTATTCTGTACAATATTCGTCAAATAAAACATCTAATAGGAAAATAAATTCACATTCGCAGAACCTCCGAGTCAATAATTATGATTATAAATATGGATAGAAAAACAAATCAAATTTGGGAATGTGTTCCATGATATATATACGAGTACATTTCTTTAATCCTTTTACGCTTCAAAGATCTGTGGCAAATTGAAGTTTCGTATTTTTATATGGAAAACGAGCTAGACACTCATTTTCGAAAATAAAATGAAAAACATGTATAGTCTTTATTTCTTTTGAAGATTTTTGATAAATAACTTACAAAGTAGCATCAGAGCATCAGTGTTTTTGGACAAGAAATTTAAATGTGCTATTTTAGTACATAACAGGTACATATACTATTACCTACCTATACAGATAATTAAACGGAAATTGTGACAATAAGATTTATAATCTAACCACAGTTGGGCAGAACCTAAAAACACGATCATCTGCATATATTTATTATACACATATATATTTCTAAAGATTTTCTCTTGAGTTACGGTTAGCTTGTACCTCTTATGAGTCCGGACGGGTAGGTACCTACACCCCGTCTATTTCTGCCATGAAGCAGTAATGCGCTTCGGTTTGAAGGATGTGGCAGCCGCTGTAACTGAGATCTTAGAACTCATATCTCAAGGTGGGTGGCGCATTTACGTTGTAGATGTTTATGGGCTCCGGTAACCACTTAACACCAGGTGGGGTGTGAGCTCGTCCGCTCATTTAAACAATAAAAAAAAGACACCACTTATTATAACCCGACAACAAATACCAAATGTCTTTATTGACCGCGAATCGAACCTCTGGTATTCAAAAGTAACTGGTAGTGCGCCTGACCAATATGTCAAGCAATGCGCCAAGAAGCCTATCAAACCAAGTCAAGGCTTTGCAGCCTGTTCTCCAAGAGCTTGGAGAAAATTTACATTTTTAAGTGCTTCGAATCTTCATCACTCGTTTTAGCCATTGGTATTGTAATCGTCATCAATGACGTTACGATTTATTGAAGTAATGAACACAATTCGCTACAAAAAAAATAAAATATGACCTTCGATGCCATACGAGGCTGCGGTTCACTTGAAGCTCGGTGGTCATCATCGCTCATATGCGCGAGAAATTCCGTGTGCGCAAACAACCCGCTGATTCTTCAGTTTCATGAAGCATCGTGGGGTTGATTCACAGATAATCTCCTATCTGTGGGTTGATTTCATTACAGTCACGGATAGTAGTACGTGACGAAAAAAAACACACGACACTAGCTTGAACACTTATTTACTGATAGACTGTGCGGTGATAAGAGTATACCACGGAATATACAGTAAATTACAAAGATCCCATTAATTATTCGAGATGATCCCTCATCTCCTTTTTATCATCACACCTCCCGCCATCGAAGCAGAGTTCATCCATATTATCTGGAACCGCTGCGTTCATCGACAGTGCGTATCCAAAGACCTTTTTTGCCACGTACCATCCGGCTTTGGAATGAGCTCCCCTCCACGGTGTTTTCCGAGCGCTATGACATGTCCTTCTTCAAACGAGGCTTGCGGAGAGTACTAATGGTAAGCAGCGTCTTGGCTCTGCCCCTGGCATTTCTGACGTCCATTAGCGACGGTGACCACTTTCCATCTGGTGGGCCGTGTGCTCGTCTGCTTAAAAAGGCAATAAAAAAATAATCCCAAACTAAACTTAGTTGAAAGCTTCGTATCTAGGAAGCGAGGCAGACGCGATACTCCTTATAGGTCTTATCCGATGTACCGCTTTTTGTTTTGCGCATTAAACATATGGCTTAAATTCTTTCTCAGGTTCAATTCAGAAAAGCGATCGGCAGTAGCGTCGGCTTTGAATTCTGGACGTCGCCGACGACAGCCAACGCCGGCGCTCGGTAAGGACTTCACTCCATATGGGGGCGTCGGTAAGCAACGCCGCACACATTGTCCGCACAATGTCCGGCCTTAGACAACGAGACCACATAACGCGATTTTGTTTTGTGTTAAGTTCGTTTTTGGATTGTGTTAAGTGGTTACTGGAGCCCATAGACATCTACAACGTAAATGCGCCACCCACCTTGAAATATAAGTTCTAAGGTCTCAAGTATAGTTAGAACGGCTGCCCCACCCTTCAAACCGAAACGCATTACTGCTTCACGGCAGAAATAGGCAGGGTGGTGTTACCTACCTGCGCGGACTCACAAGACGTCCTACCACCAGTAAAGATCCCTTCATAAGCAATCGCGGTGGATTGCCACGACAAATGCCACAAATTAATTGCCCACTAGACTGTTACACCTCTGTATTAGTTTGTAAATAGTAGCTTTGATCTACTAACTATGAATTGAAGTCGAATTCCGAAGTTTTCAGTTATTTTTACTGCAACCTTAAGATGAATTTGCACGACAAATTTCTTATTTTCTCTCTCGTACTTATTACGAATAGATTTATCACTGAACATCAAAATCATGACCTAAATTATTTATTTTATTCTTATTTATGCTTAGTAAGATATTATGATAATATTTATTATCATCTTATCAAAATTTTTATTACGTAATCTGCAATCAGTTATTCGTAGAACCGAAACCTATATACCATCTAATGATATCCGGTTCTATATCCGTTTTTTTTGATAATATGTTATTTTTGGACTACGTACTGTATCGGATTGCTATCAATAAAATAATATGATTCGAACAGGCTATTTCTTGGATATCGCGCCTCTGTGATTTGTTTTGTTGTTTTTGGAGTGTCAACCACCTACCACCACCATTAATTACGTTAATTATAATTTAGGGTTTGATTTAAAAATCTAAGTGTAAAAAAACATCGATCGTTTAGGAAATAAACTGTTCAGTATTTCTTCATCTTTGAATTAATTCGTGAATAAATAACAAATTATGTTTTAATAGAAAAATTTGCATTTGTCTGAAGACATTGAACTCTAACTGCATCGCTGGATACAAGTGGTAGATTCTGCGAAGCACTGCTCTTGCTAGGGCCAGTGTTAGCAACATTCCGGTTTGAGCCCCGTGAGCTCACCTATATGTTAAGGCGAAGCTGAAATAGCCTCTCAAGGCTAACAGCATAGGTAGGAAAAAAACCTAGAATATTAACATGCAATCTAAACAAATTGTTGCCGCCTTTGCTAATTAAGTATGCCCAGTAAGAGAGGAAGCAGTGCGGTTTGTGATCTATTCGCGAAAAATTTAGCAACGGCAATCAATTTTAATCTTTATTATTATTATTTTATTATTTGTAATTTAATTCAGTTAGTTACCACCGACGTAAATCTTATCCGAGAAAGCATTCACCTTTTGATATTCTCGATCAGTGAACTAGGAAAATGCTACATAATGTTTTTTAAAGAGGCAAGATGTTCTCCAGTGCTCGACAGTGTTGAAATCAACTCCACGACTAAGTTATGACTTGCATTAACGTTTTTTTATGTTTATGGATTTCTTTGGAATGATAAGTTTGTTGAAAAGCGCGCGTCTTCTGTTTGACAAAGAAACAACATAGCTTAGGTTAGCATAGCTTCTTCCCGAAATGCCAATAAAAGGTAGGTAGGACCTCTTGTGAGTCCGCGCCGGTAGGTACCACTGCTCTGCCAATTTCTGCCGTGAAGCAGTAATGCGTTTCAGTTTGAAGGGTGGGGCAATCGCTGTAACTCAACTGAGACCTCAGAACTTATATCTCAAGGTGGGTGTCGCATTTACGTTGTAGATTCTATGGGCTCCAGTAACCACTTAACATCAGGTGGGCGTAAGCTCGTCCACCCATCTATGCCATAAAAAACAATTAAAAAACTTCATACTTGTTGACAATAAAAACCATTAAATCTAGTCAAAATGTGATTATAATCGGACATTTTAGCCAAGTGACGCACAGACCGATTATCCGCACTCATCGATATTAATCCATGACCGAATAAAAATTTACACGAGCGTCAAAAAACGAAAATAAATGTACCTACGTAATTTTATCCTTCTGGAAAAGTTTCCTCCTTAGAGCATCCTAACGCGCATTACCAAGCTTGATACATAAAGTAATATGTCGTGCGATTGACAAACAAAACACCAATAAATCAATTTACGATACACTTGTCGGGAACATACATCATTTTACCATCATTTGGGATCTCTTTTAAGACCTCGTCTTGGCGTTTCGGTTACTCATCTATTTACTCCTTTACGGTTTTCGTTATGCGCTGTTGTGTTTGCATATTTTTTTTATTGCTTAGATGGATGGACGACCTCTCAGCCAACCTGGTGTTAAGCGGTTACTGGAGCCCATAGACATCTACAACGTAAATGCGCCACACACCTTGAGATATAAGTTCTAAGGTCTCAGTATAGTTACAACGGCTGCCCCACCCTTCAAACCGAAACGCATTACTGCTTCACGGCAGAAATAGGCGGGGTGGTGGTACCTACCCGTGCGGACTCACAAGAGGTCCTACCACCAGTAATAACATTAACATGGTAACATGTAGCATGGTACATGGAAAGTAACATGGTCTTAAGACATCATCATACGCATGCAGCTGCTCAAGTGAGTTAACAAAATCACAATTACAATCTCATGGCGGCTGTTCCCGATTTTAGGCATCGTTCACACGTGAGTATTCTCACTATCAGCCTCAGTGTAAGCTTATAGTCGGCGGCGGACCATCGGTTGGTGTGAACGATGCCTTAGACCAGTATGTCGCCATTGAAAAATATTTGGACAGGATTTTAGGATCCACTGGTTCATCAAATCCATTGTTTAATTAAAGACCTAATTCGATTCGCGGTTTTGCAGGTGTGCTAAACGACATGAGCTCGTACTTCAATTTCCTGCGCGACAACGTCGAAACCCTGGCCTCACTGTCCCCGCAGCAGCGGTCCACATTCGTCCAACCGCCTTCGGTCGTCCAGGCGCCTGGAAGCGGTGCCGGTAAGTTTGACAAACACATGGTTCAACACGGGCCCTGCTTCAATAGCGATCTACATTCGTCCAACCACCTTCGGTCGTCCAAGCTCCTGGAAGCGGTGCCGGTAAGTTTGACAAACACATGGTTCAACACGGGTTCTGCTTCAATATCCGATCGGAGTTAACCTTGTTAACACGTTGACTGCCATATAGGTCACCGGTGCCCTACACGGCGCAATGAACTAATTATATCGATTTCTCTCATCGATCATCTAACTAATGCGCGGAATATCTAGTAGACTGTAAAAAAGAACTGTAGATACTGAGAATGAATCTATTTCTAAGAAACTTAAAAGAATAAAATATACATTAACAAACAATTACCTAATAGAACTTCGTAACAGAATTCGATATAATTACTTCAGTGCGCCACGTAGGGCACCGGTGACCAACATGGCAGCCAACGTGTTAAAGATATTTGGGTTGCATTTGGATGTGGAACGTGTAAAGATTTGACTCCATGAGATATGAGATCAAAGTTTCAATTGTTTTGTGTAAATCCTGTTCTTCCCTTCAAACTGGAACGCATGACTGATTTTCGGCAGAAACTGGCTGGATAGTGGTACTTGATCCTGCCTCAATATGTTGCTATTTGCACTGTTATATCTAAATGTCTGGTGTGGTTAATTCAAGAGACATATATGACTCAGTAGTATATGAGATAAAAAAGATAAATCCATTTCAAATAGGATTCACGTAGAATCTGTTCTTGATGGGTGTCTATAACGCAAAGAGACTATTTGTCCCAAGAGGAAATCCATCAGTCTAATATTTTCGGAGATCTCGTGATGAATGCGTGGCAATGCGCTTAAATCTGTAAACATATACTCATATACATACACGTCGACGTGTGTATTGATAGATCCCTTTAGACTTCAAATTAGGGATTAATCAGCAAAAAGGTTTTGGCTAATCAGGGTTGACTAATAAACATACCAAAAATATAATTATTCGGTTAATCATGACCGTAAATAATGAAAAATAGACAATGCGTAATATGTGTTAAAGAGTCGTAAGCGGTAGCAGTTTGTCTGCAAACATGATATTGCTTTTGTCCACGGGCGAAGATAAAGACTTATTTTTTTGTTTGGGAGATTACTGGTGGCCCGAAAGCCTTTCCAGTTTTACCAGGACAGGTCAGCCAGGAGGCGTGGGATTTGCTAGCAGCTGCCCGAGCGCATCCAAAGGAGACCTAACAACTCAAGAGTAGCTGCTTTGCGAATGAATCTACTACCGGATCGGAAACGCGACCCGCTGAGAAGATCCGGCGAGAAACTCAGCGGGCTGATGCTTAGGTTAGGTTTGCACGTCAAACTCTTTGCCGAGTTCGACGAGTACAGTTACCGGGGTCCCTACTCCTAGTGTTAGAGCTAAAGGCGTCTAATGCAAGGGTTATTAGATCTGATGGATCCGTAGGGGATAACGACACACCATCAGGCGATCCATTGGCTCGCCTGCACAAACAGACAATAATGTAACCATTTCTTTTTAATCCACGCCTTACAATCCATAAACCACTAATACAATAATGTACTGCTTATTTCCATTACCCTTTGTTTTCTGTATACATTATGGTAACGGTTAACTTCTAAGTACCCACGTTGTTTTCTGATGCGGTATATTCTAACTCAAAAATATCCTTCAATCAAATTCCAGTTATATCAAAACTAGTTATATCAAAACCGAACTTTTTTTTTAAATCATGCATTTTTATTCCCGGATTGATCTCGCGATAGACCTCGGGAAACGAACAGACAAACTGATTAAACTTGCATCGGTTCTATATATAGACTTCCGTTACAAAGTCCCCTAGGTGACGCGATGCCGGAAGTTTAATGAGTTTCGTGTATTCTAGGACTTCCTGGTGCATAGGAAAAATGTCGAGCACTTGTTGTCATGACCTTTTAATCGGATTGCAATCGCGCTCGATCGGTCGCAGGTTCGAGACTGGGCAAGTACCGATTGACATTCAGCTTAGTGAGGCAGACATGATAGGAAAGCCCTTTTTCAGTACAATCCGGATCGTTTTTATAGTTGAATATAATGTAGACCATAGACATTTGTAGGTAGCGGCTTGGCTCTGCCCCTGGCATTTCTGACGTTTATGAGCGACGGTAACCGCTTACCATCAGTTGGTCCGTATGCTCGTCTGCCTTCAAAGGCGATAAAAAAACTGCACTCTCGATGCTCTTTTTTTTTTTGTTTTAGAATGGCGACGACCTTTCTGTCCACTCGTTGTTAAATGATTTCAAAATCAAGGACAGAAACAACTATATTTATTTATTTATGTCGTGTACAAAGGAAGTACATCGTTTTAAGGCCAAAGTTTGCAACAAAAGGGCCTGAATGTTTAAGTGGGTGTGCGTTTTCCTCCTACGTCGCTATCATTGACTCTGCCCACGTACCAAACAAAATATATTGTAAATTTTGTAAACATGTATGTGATGAACTTTCTACAGAAGTTTCTTTTTGTACTTTGATATTTAAAAAAAAAACATCCTTAAATGTCAACGAGACGGATCGCACAGATGTAATGAGCTTATTAAGCGACTTCAAAGAAGAGGAGGATCCGAATAAGACTGTTTTTATGTGTGTTGTTATTTACCTCAGAACTAGTTTGTAGGTAAACTGATTTTGATGTTTTTTTGTTGTTATTTAAACTCCGGAGCTTCTCAGTTGAACCGATTTAAATTTTAAAAAGATATGACTCCTAATTTTTTTTTTTTATTTTTTTTTGAGTTATCCTTAATATTTCAGGTTCAAATTTACTTCGACTACATTAATAATATTCTCTTTTACTTTTATTAAGTTAAGCCATTTAAAAAAAAATTAATCTTTTGTTTCTGTTTCGTTGAGATTTATATCCTAATTTAAGTATTTATTTTTTTGACTTAAGTTTGAATTATTTTATTCTTTGTAATATTTCGGAAATGTTAAAAACTTTACAGCTTTCTTAGGTGACGGGGCTTGCCTTGTCGGCAACGGGTTGTCACTTTTCTGTCTATTTATGTAGCGAAGTAGTCCTGCATTCCGTGTTACCACCAAAGAACGTGATTTTAAAGTTTGAGTCCACGCATACCCCTTTCGTTGTCAACAAAATTGAATTCACTAAAAACTTGAATTTAATTTTCAATAATAATTTGAGATCCTTACGAGAACATCGCCGATAAACATGATGTCCACACGAACACCGAATTTAATGAATCCAGACTTGTCCTTTGGTGACCCCAACGAGATGGTTTACATCAACGCATCATGTGCGTCAATTAGATTAGTTAAGGATAGTTTATTTTGCTTCCTGCGGACACTTCTTGGAAGCTGAATCATTTGTCTCCTTAGGAAACGATTGTTGGTATTCACACTAGTAGTCTAGCGGTATATTCGGTCTGGTTCAGACAGTCGCAACTTCGAAACTGTTTAGCTACGAATACATAGATTAAATTGCTATAATTAAAACTGAATATACACGCACCGCCTCAAATAGATAGAGATGGAGATGTCTCATAAAAGCCGCAACCAAGCAATCACACAATACATAATGACCACTCCGCTAGCAGCGTACGACTAAGAAGAAGAAATTAAAACTAATTATATGGTTACTACCAGATACTACTATACTATTCAAATCATCAACCTGTATCTCTCCACTGCTGGATGTAGGCCTCTCCCATAGTCCGCCACAATGAAAGATCCTCCGCCTTTCGCATCCAATCTTTCCCAGCATATCGCCGCAAGTCATCGGTCCAACGGGCAAAGGGACGCCTAACGCTGTGCTAACAGGTAAGCGGTCTCCAGTCCAGAACACGTCTGCTCCATCGGCCATCAGTTCTGAGACACATATGTCCAGCCCATTGCCATTTCAGCTTGCTAATCTTTAAGGCTATGTCGGTTACTATACTACTATGGCTAAAAAACCGCGCGGGAGGTCAACAGTGCGGTGAACCTACCAAATTAAAACTACAGCGGTAGGTCCGCTAAATGAGTGCAGTAGAATGACCTCGAGTAGAAAGAGATGGCGGGACATCATGAGACGCATCAAGTCTGCCCCCTCCAACACTATATCACGATCACGACCACTCAGAGTGACACGATTGAAAAGAAATATGGCTTAGACTCGTCTTTTCTTTAAATGTCGTTATATTATTTCCGATGAATTGAAATGTTTTCAGCTTTTTATAGTCCGAGAACTGCGATCATATCGTAACAGAGATTAAAGCGTAAAAGTAGTTATAGTTATTTTTGTTCCTATATGGCCGACCCTATATGGGGTCGACGCTTTATGTCTTTTTGTCCCTCGTCCTACGATATATGGTCGTAGCATGACCCCTTTTCCCATTCATCTCTGAACTCACTCACACTCTTCTCTCGCATGTCTTCTAGCACGCAGTCCATACAAATATTTTTAGGACGCCTCCTCCTCACATCAGCGTCTACTTTCATACCCAGCTTTAGTTACCTAAAGAAAATATCAAACTTAATTCTTATCAATATTTGGGTGAATTTCCTCGGGGGGACCCTCGGTCTCCCAGTCCTTCAGGAGTTTAGCAGGCTTGTACGACGCAGAGATGATCTTGTTGAGGACTTCCTTCAGCACCAAGATCAGCGGTCCCGGGCCTACGTGCTTGATTCTCGATTTCGTAAAGAGTCTTCCCTTTAGTCTCCGGTAGGATGAAGTATAAAAAGATTTCATGAAATATGGACATCTATCATTCTTTATAAAATATATATGTAACTTTATAAATTGACGTAAATATTCAAACAAGTTACACGGTACGTACACCTGTATAGAACGTGGGCGAGTTTGCCCAAACAGAACATTTCAAAAAAAATGCCTTTACACAATGGAAGCTCCACTTTTATGAGCTTCCATAGTGTACTTAATGTGCCGTAAAGGTATAGGATATAACCTTCGGATATAACTCGCGTGGGTTTGCGCTCCAAACAGAACAGAACTGATCGGATCTTTGGGCAAACTTACGAAATATAGACTTGATATCGTTTTAGACATGCCTATTGTTCGTAATAAAGTATGCGGAAGAAGGCCCAAAGGCAGAAGTCCAATTCGCTGGTCGGACCAGATACGCTCCACTCTCAACACTTCAATCTACGATGCTATCAACACAGCCGAGGATAGGCAGGAGGGACGCAGGATAATCCAGGATTACTGGAGGTAGGACCTCTTGTGAGTCCGCGCGGGTAGGTACCACCACCCTGCCTATTTCTGCCGTGAAGCAGTAATGCGTTTCGGTTTGAAGGGTGGGGCAGCCGTTGTAACTATACTTGAGACTTTAGAACTTTTCTCAAGGTGGGTGGCGCATTTACGTTGTAGATGTCTATAGGTTCCAATAACCACTCAACACCAGGTGGGCTGTGAGCTCGTCCACCCATCAAAACAATAAAAAAAAGGAGAAAGTTCTTAGAGAAGGCCACGAGCTTCAGCGTTTAGGATTATCGATGAAAGAAGAAGAATTGTCTGCAGTGATACATACTGAATGTACTCGCATGGTAATAGAGAAATTCTTCTTAGATTAAGAGTCGGTTTTGAAACTGCCCGCAAAGGACTACATTCATTAAGAATACTGATTTTGATTTATACGTATGTTTTTTATTTATTGCATAGATGGGTGGACGAGCTCACAGCCCACCTTGTGTTAAGTGTTTACTGGAGCCCATAGACATCGACAATGTAAATACCGCCATCCACCTTGAGATATGAATTCTAAGGTCTCAGTATAGTTATAACGGCTGCCCCATTCTTCAAGCCTAAAGGCATTACTGCTTCACGACAGAAATAGGCAAGGTGGTGGTACCTACCAATGCGGACTCACAAGAGGTCCCACCACAAGTGTAAGAAACACACATGTATTTTAATACCGAAAGTGCGTCGAACTAGTAAGCGATATATTGGAATTTGTAATGGCATTCAGGCAACGTAAATACTGTCGTCACCTGCCTTGAAACATGAATATTAAGTCTTAGTTTTACAGTACAACGATAGCCCCAGCTTTTAAACCGAAGTGCATTACCGATTCACGGCAGAAATAGGCAGGGCAGGCAGGAGTAGGGACAGAAATAGACAAGGCAGGCAGGGGTAGGGGTAGAAATAGGCAGGTACCAACGTACCTACCCGTACGGAACAAGACGTCCCACAACCAGTAAGAACTACGATCGCTAGTCAGAATTTTCATGGCCATGTCATGGTCATGGTGAGTGGCAGCATTCACGTTGTGTTAGTTATAGGCTCCGACAGGCACTTACCCACAGATGAGCCGTGAATACTTGCAACAATCAAATTCAACGCAATCAAACTTGAATACCCATTTCGAGGATTTCTCGAGACGAACATTAAAGTTTCCTCGTTTGAGTCGAGGTCGACAAAGTTTTGAAGTAACGTCTTATGGCTCCTCTTCACAATCAGCCATGATGGGCGATTATAGAAACTCACGATAGTGTAGAGGGCATACATATCTGTGATCAGCCATCATCACGCATGATCGTGCGCAATCGGCATTGTGTCGGTAGATCAAAGGAATGATGGCCCATGATTGTGTGACCACACCATCGCCGATTAGTCAGGATGTAGTTGTCTCGAGTGTGTGTCAATTGTGTCGACTACACAACTATGGTTGCGTGGACCTTGTTTTGTTCCGATTGATAGCCACCATCCACCACCTTCTCTACCTCCATCTTGTTTATCGTTATCGGTAGGCAGCGGCTTGGTTCTGCTCCTAGCATAGCTGAAGTCCATGGGCGACTATGCCGTATGCTCATCTGTCTACAAGGGCAATAAGAAAAAAAGTTTTCACGATTCTTTTTTCGCGCGCATTAGGTAAATGACTATATGAGCTAACTGAAAATATTGCAGCAGCCGCGATCTCCTCGATTTCCATCATCGATACCTAGACGTCCTAACATATCAGTAGACAGTTAGTAAATGAACGTTCACGATTGTGTGGAGAGTTGCCCGACCATGGCGGCGATGATGGACGATCATTTGTAGACCCATCATGGCCGATTGTGAAGAGGAGCCATTAAATTACCGCATTAACTCAAACAAAAGCAGCCGATTTCAGTGCCGAAACTGCGCTCCTAATTGTTTGTAAGGTTTAAATGTGCCTGTACAGACCTACTTAAATAAAAAACGATTCTCATTTTTTTTATTTGACGTCAAAAATAAAATGGTAAACAGAAAAACGAGGTTTTATTTATTCTACTCATTCTTTCACAGGTAGTGGCGGCGGCGGCGGCGGCTTCGGCAAAATCAACAATCTTCGACCGTTCCGACCTTCAAACAACATCAGGTGGGCACAATACAACTGATAGTTACCAAGCATTCTCTTCTCTTAGTAATGATATAGTCATCAGCATATTATAACCTTTATGTATAGTTTTGAATATAGCAGCTTTTAATCCGCTAACATGCCTACGATCTGACAGCCTATCGTAAGGGGACCCGTTGTCAGTGGTATAGCGAGGGGAGAGGCACATCATGCAAAGCAATGCATGCAAAACAAAAAATTGCATTTTTTTTTATATTCGGTTTCTGGAAAATATATATTTTTTTATTGCTTAGATGGGTGGACGAGCTCACAGCCCACCTGGTGTTAAGTGGTTACTGGAGCCCATAGACATTCACAACGTAAATGCGCCACCCACCTTGAGATATAAGTTCTAAGATCTCAAGTATAGTTACAACGGCTGCCCCACCCTTCAAACCGAAACGCATTACTGCTTCACGGCAGAAATAGGCAGAGTGATGGTACCTACCCGCGCGGACTCACAAGAGGTCCTACCACCAGTAAACCACCAGTTTGTATAAATGTTAATTCGTAAATAAAAAGGAAAAAAGGGGGCGTCTAAAAACGTATTGCGCCCCGGACGCGAGTTTAGATCTTTACGCAATTGCCTGTAGTCAATGGTCGTATGGTCTAGAATGCATGCTCCAAGTGAGAAACAGACAGGAATGTTAGCCTTTAACACAGCCGCTTGCTTGATAGTCACGAAACCTGGCTCAGAATGAATTATCGTAGTATCAACCTCCATCATCGCAAATCTCACTAGTAACATCGTATATAAAGTCCATGATTATTTTTTATTAAACTGCGAAATGACAGTGGTTGTCAAAATTTTTTTTTTTGCCGTTATATATATTACTGTATTTCGTCGTTGTCAAACAAAAAATTGTTATGTGCACTTTTTGAGATTTTTACTTTTTAATCTTTTCGTATAGTTCACAGCCCTATCTATCGTATAAAAAAACTGTTGTGTGTCTATTAGCTTTAATATTTATCTATAGCTTTCGTTTGATATAGTTCTTAAAATTTCACCTTCATATAAAATTTTATACGAAAATGTTTTTACTCGTTAATTCAAAATAGATTTTTTGCACATAGCAGATTCTGATTTGACAGTGACGATTTGCTTTTTCTTGATACTGGAAATGCAATTAATTACGCAATAAAATTATGCATTAATTACGCATTAATTACTTAACGCAATTAGATATTAGTTTTATGAACTCATTAGTCAATCAATCATTAGTCTACGATGCATTGAATGTTGAACGTAAAACTATAGTATAAAATATCGTTGTACGTAGATCTTACAACCGCAGATCGAACTTGGAGATGGACGGTGAGTACCCGGCGGCCAACCATCACGACCCGGGACTGCTGTGGACAGGTCTCGGCCGGTAGACAACAAACACGCCACACAACTCAGCCAACACGAAACCAACATTATGGCCAACGTTCCAACGTATATAGTCACGACACAAACACTATGATCACTCGATTAAGCCCACGTTTCGATCATAACACAATTATCGATAAACAAACTGAATACAATGCACCACAGCTGGATTTAATACAGGCCCTTAAAGAGTTTTGCTACGTGTAAGAGATTCTTGACAGCGAATATGGCTGTACTGTGTTGATATTGTGTAATTTAAAAGAAACTTAGCTCGGCAAGTATGTGGTTAATTCAAATTTAAAAAAGAAAAATTCATTTAAAAATTATAGCAAGCTAGAAGATAAATACATAGAATATGAAAAATAAAAAGCATCGTGAGAGATTTGTAATTCCGTATTGAATATCATATCTCGTTCTAGTCAAATTACATGTGTATGAAAGTGTTAATGAAAAATATTTTATACCTACCTAAGTATATAGAATATAAAAACTTTAATAATCATCTCACAGTTTGAGAAACGATGCTTGTTACGATCACAGAACAATGAAACGATTTGTTTCCTGTAGTTTCTGTAACTTTTTGTGACCTTTACAGTAATTATTCAGCCGCCATTACGATTTACCACCATCTGACGATAAAAAAATA
Source organism: Bombyx mandarina (assembly GCF_003987935.1). Next base: position 1,179,265 of record NW_021011574.1, on the reverse strand, counting down.
TTTTTCACTAACATTATTCATATTTTTCATATTCGTTACCTTCTTCTTGTTTAATTATAATTAACTTCTTATTTAATTATAAGTAGCTATTGAATAACTTGTTAAGGGTTTTAAGAAATGAACTATAATTTCCTATTTATTATTTATACTATTTATAAAAAAAGAAAAAGAAACTGTTAATTAATTTTATATGTTAATTATTGTAGAACTTGTATGCGTAATAATATTGGAATTACTCAATAAACAAAAAAACTTATGTGAAGTATTTCTAGACTGTAAGTAATTTTAAATTATTATCATCTAATTAAACGTGATTTCACAGCCGGTGTCTTTCATTTTTATTATAAGTAGTAGCCCCGCGGTAGTCGAAATTCCACTATAATTAAATGAAATTATAAGTTTAAACATTATTATGGTTCTATTGTCAAACACTATTATAATTCGATAATATAATCACAGTATTCGCCAAAACTGCACTATAGATCAATTAGATTAAAGACAAAAAATATTAATCTATTTTCAATTCGACCACAGACTTTAAACAATAACAATCGTTTCCCAATTGACAGTAAGCAAAGTATCTTTTATGCATTATTTTTAAAAAATATTAGCATTGTGGACTCCTTCTCTATATTCTCTATAAGTGTGAGAAATTTCATACTCCTCCGTCCGCGCAATTTTCGAAAAAAGGGATACAAACTTCTTTTTCCTTCACGTATTAATATATAGATTTTCATTAACCGCTTCATTTCACTATCAAGTACACTACGGAACAAGCTCATATCGACCTGTCGTGGTACTTCGAGCTGGTGCGGAGGAAGAAAACTATGTCCCTCTCTCTAGTACGCCCTAAAAGATGTTTGAAAGACACGGGCAGTACCTAAGATAATAAAAATATTTTTTTCATTAATTTTACGCTACTTGTTTTATTTTCGATATTCCCGTTATATTTGTCTGCCCCATCACTACCGAAAATACTTTCTAGTACGGATCAGGTCGATATCGGCCCGCCGCTTTTCCTGATTTATTCCTCATTTCCTGTTTGTCAGATCCGTGGGCGAAACGAACCTAAAGAAGTTGGGTTCACGGTAATTTTTACAGTATACAAAATAATTGTATATAGTATGTTTTCGCAAAGCTATAGCATTTTAATCTACACTAGTGCTGGGGGTCGCGAAAGACCGCAAAAGACGCACTAGTGGAAATATCATTGAGGGCGCATTTCGACTCGCCGCCGCACCAGATGAAGTTTTATGATTTTACTTGCCGCTGCAAAGGCGTTAAAGACCAATCATTTTCTTTACGGATGACTGACGAACGCCTCAACTATGTTGGCAGATATTATTAAAACGACTATTGCTGCTTGATTGCGCGTTTTTATTATCATTTTACTATATCTGATTTTTTTTTATTGCTTAGAAGGATGGACGAGCTCACCGTTCACTTAGTTTAAAGTGGTTACCGAAGCCCATAGACATCTACAACGTAAAATGCCGTCACCCACCTTGAGACAAAGATCTACGTTCTCAATTTTAATAATACAACGGCTGCCCCACCCTTCAAGCCGAAATGCGTNATTGCGCGTTTTTATTATCATTTTACTATATCTGATTTTTTTTTATTGCTTAGAAGGATGGACGAGCTCACCGTTCACTTAGTTTAAAGTGGTTACCGAAGCCCATAGACATCTACAACGTAAAATGCCGTCACCCACCTTGAGACAAAGATCTACGTTCTCAATTTTAATAATACAACGGCTGCCCCACCCTTCAAGCCGAAATGCGTTACTACTTCACGGCAGAAACAGGCAGTGTGGTGGTACCTACCCGTGCGGACTCACAGCGCGTCTTACCACTAGTAATTACGCAAATCATAATTTTGCGGGTTTAATTTTTATTATACGATATTATTCCTTCACCATCATAATGCTACGCGCTGAGGTTCCGGATAAATAAATGCTCCACCAGAGAACAACTTAAAACTTTATTTATCACTTAGAACACACAGAACCCTTTAAAACTCTCAATTCGCTTCTTCCACTTTGCTTCGGTGATCCGTTTGCTGTTTCACTTCGAGTAGTTCCGATTACTGACTGACTTCGTGCCATGTCTGCAACGCTTTTATAGTCGATACGACATCCCCAGAATCGTCCAGAACATTCCTCACAAGTCGAGTACTTTCGATATGTGTTTCCGCTATCTGACAATAGATGGCGTTGTACTTCTCGAGCGTTCTAGATGTTACTAGATCCTTCGATATTCGTTCGGCTATTCGGCGATAGATGGCGTTACTCTTACCGGCGTTACAATAAGTTAAGACTATAATTTAGATGAACTATAAACAAAATGGTGCATGACTAGCTTCGGACTTGAAACTGGTCACATGGGAGACGCAAAGGCGATTCTAGTCCCCTCTGACATTTTATATATTTTAAGATGACCGACCTGCTCACAGCTCATATGTTGATTAGTGGGCAGCGAAACGCATCGATATAAATGTGAATGATACAGGTACAAATCTTGAGACATGAGAGAAGATCTGCTTGGTAAATTAAAGTTCATTCATGTCGGTCTGTAACAGGGTGCTGTGCTGTGAGAATCGGCGCTCTGCCTATGTCTGCCTCGAAGCTGTAATAATACGTTTCGGTGTGAGGGGTGGGGCGGCCGCTGTACTGTAAAAACGGGGACCTTAGCACGCTGGTCTCGAAGGAGGGGCGGCATATACGTTGTAGACGTATATAGGCTTCGGTAACCACTTAACACCACCTAACCTAAACATCAGCCCGCTGAGTTTCTTGCCGGATCTTCTCAGCGGCTCGCGATTCCGATCCGGTGGTAGTAGATTTATTCGCGAAGCAGCTACTCTTGAGTTGTTAGATCTCCTTTGGAGGCGCTTGGGTAGCTGTTAACAAATCCTACCTCTCTGGGTGAGCTCTTACTCACCCACCTGGCCTGGTAAAACTGGAAAGGCCTCCGGGCAACCAGTAATCCCACAAATATATAAAAAAAAACTTAACACCAGGTGGGCCGTGAGCTCGTCCACCCATCAAAGCAATAAAAAAAGGAGTTGTGTTTGTCTATTTAACGGACAACACAATGCAGCTAAGACTGTGACCACGAGGATGTTGTATGACCGAATTCACGATGCAATGTGAGCTCCGGTATCTTAACGACAGTTGAACTGTGAGCTCGTTCACTTATCTACGATTATTTTTCTCCAATACCTCATTTGAACACTGCGACGTTCCGTTGCAAATATAACATAAAATTTATAATTTTGCTACATTTACAATCGAAAAACAGCAATTGAAGTTAGGTACACCAATTGTATAAATAAACTTATAATAATATACTAACGACACATGCTTAACGCTGTGTTTTCCATAAAATTATTATTACTAATGACATTGTAATGATTTTAGGTACAATTACTCGTAGTGTACATACCAATTATGACTGTACACACACACAATGAATGGTCATAAAATGTGCATATTTTTTTGTAATTTTATAATGATTTCAATACCTAGTCAGGTCATAAATTCTGTCACATGTTTAATGTAAAATAATTGCAACAAGTTTATTCATTATGTAACCATTCATATACCAAAATGAACTTAACAAAACATAGATTCTTATGACACTAAAGTTTATTCAAAATAACCTCCGTGATTTTGAATACAGGCCTTCAATCTGCGCGGCCAGTCGTCTATCGCAGCACGAACGAGGTCCATGTCAATATCGGCGGCTGCCTTAATCAAGGATGTCTTGAGTGACTCCAAATTGGGATGAGGCTTTGAGCACGCCTTTTCCTCCAAGTGTTGCCATATCTTGTAATCTAACGGATTCAAATCTGGACTGGAGGAGGGCCAGTCTTCGTGCCGGATGAAGTCGATTTCACGCGCCGCCAGCCAGTCTTGTGTGCTCTTCGCTCTATGAGCTGGCGCCGAATCTTGTTGGAATACCCAGTGCCTGTTATTGAACATGGTATGAGAAACAGGTTCCACAAGGTTCGTCAGGACTGTATTTTGATACACAACTGCATTCGTTTTTACACCTTTCTCACAAAAATGTACCTCTGTTAAGCCCCAATAAGAAACTCCCAACCATACCATGAGCGAGGATGGAAAATGACCTCGTTGGACACGCGGAATACGGTTGCTCGCTTCTTCACTACTGTGTGCGTACACCTTATCATTTTGTTTGTTGTAGCTCTCTTCTACGGTAAAAATTTTTTCATCCGAAAAAAGAATTTCCCGATATTTTTTTCCCGCGTACCGCTTCAACAAAGCGCGGCATCTCTTCAGTCTCAGGTCCATTAGACGAGCATTCAAACGATGTCCTGTTTTTCTTCGATATGCCCGAAGCCCTAAGTCTTCATTTAACACCCTTTTCACCGTGGTTCTGCTTAACCCCATCTGAAGGGCCAACAGTTTCTGCTTACGTTTGGGATTTCTTTGAATTCGCGCCTTCACAGCTTTTATCACTGCTGGAGTCCTAACAGACCGAGGGCGACCATTTCTTGACCTGTCATCTACACTAGAGTCTTCATTGTATCGTTTGATGGTACGATAAACGAATCTTTTGGTTATATTCAAATTTTTCAGTATGTTAAAAATTTGAATTGGCGCGTAACCGCAACGATGCTACGCAATAACTGCAACACGGTCTTCTTTAAGCGTCCACTCCATATTTAAAAATTAGTAAAATTCTAAAAGTATACATTTTTATTTTCATGAACAATTCGTAATTCGAATTCAATAAACTTTTTTGTGGCCAGCATTCTATAAGTTTTTACTGTGTGACAATACATATGACCTGACTAGGTATTAATTATATCGATGTTTATATTATATGTTTAAGATGAGCTAACTTAGCGAAAATGTATTGAATTAATATAAGCACTAGAAATATCCGGCACATAGCGACTTTGCTTATGGCACTGCTGCATGCTTTGTCCATGGGCAACAGTGACACGAAAGAAATTTACACCAATTCCTCATGTTCGATCTTGGGTCGTCTCCATTCCTTTTTGACGCCCACCAGGCTCTAAGTGGTTACCGGAGCCCATAGACATCTACAACCTAAGTGCCGCCACCTACCTTGAGATATGAGTTCTAAGATCTCAGTATAGTTACAACGGCTGCCCCACCCTTCAAAACGAAACGCATTACTGCTTCAGGGCCGAAATAGGCAGGGTGGTGGTACCTTCGATTTACGGACTCACAAGAGGTCCTACTGACAGTAAACCCGTTCCTCTCTTCCTCTTCCTTTCGATTTCCTTCCGATTTCTCTCGATTTCCTTCCTTCCGATTCCTCTCGATCCTATGCTTTCCAATGTTCAGCTACTGCTTTTCGCTTAGCAGATAATGTAGCTCTCTGAAGGTACGACTGCAATCCTCATTATTTTGACTCTCAGCGTACTATTTTATTTTTGTCAAGATTAATCCTCTATTGAGTTTAAACTACGTTTTTTTTTCTCCGTGGATGTTGTCTGTTGAAAAATTGCTTCTCGTTCCTTTTGCTGTAGGATCTCTTGGAATTATCCGCCTTCTATTATTAGTTGGGCTTTCTAATTTATTGTATAAACGAATAGTGGAGTCACAGTACTTAATTCTGAAGCACCCATCAAAATTCACGGAGTTCTTTCTACACTGGTAGATTGGAGAGTCTGTTGCCTCTCTATTTGTTGGATCCTTGCAGGATATTCTTGGGACTATGTTCGTTTCTTCTTTTTCTCCACCTTTTTTTTTATCCGCCACAAAGCTGCCAAATTGAAAGGGGAAATTCATCTCATGTTTTCAAAATATCTTTCAAAGTGAACAATTGCTAATATGACCAGGTAACGGCAGGCACCACAATCCCAACAATGCATAGCGGGTAAGAATTAAATTATCTCTAATTTAGAGGGTATAATGGTTTTTTTTTTATCAAGCACGGTAACATTCACAACGGTAACCTATTAAAAAGTAGTTCAAAAACTCCCGTAAATTAAAATCCTGTTCCTGTAGGCAAATTGCACGTTCATCTTCTGATAAGATAGTCAAATTGATTAGTCGCACCGAATTAATGCATTATCTATATATTAATACGTGAAGGAAAAACTTTATATCCCTTTTTACGAAAATTGCGCGGACGGAGGAGTATGAAATTTCCGACATTTATAGAGAATATAGAGAAGGAGTGCAGAATGCTAATATTTTTTTTAATTATGCATTAAGAATACATTAAATCAATAATAAAACCATTACACACTACCGTGTATTTGACACACACATACGCATGCATANATATATTAATACGTGAAGGAAAAACTTTATATCCCTTTTTACGAAAATTGCGCGGACGGAGGAGTATGAAATTTCCGACATTTATAGAGAATATAGAGAAGGAGTGCAGAATGCTAATATTTTTTTTAATTATGCATTAAGAATACATTAAATCAATAATAAAACCATTACACACTACCGTGTATTTGACACACACATACGCATGCATATTATTTGTTTATTGTCAAACCTTTCTTATTGCTTATAGTCGCTGGTTAAATTAAGAATAGATTAAATATTGTTTGTCTTTATTAATATTACTAAGTTTAAAGTGTAGTGTTAGCGAAATCTGTGATTATAGAAGTTTAATAGTCTTTGACAATAGAATCATAAGTAATAGTGTACAAACTTATAATTTCAATTGACTAATTATATTCGAATTTGAACTACCGGGGGACCACTAGTATATTTTAAATACTAAGACTTTAAAAATTTTAACACCGACTTAGATATTTAGCTGTGAGTTTGGCAATACTCATAGCCGTCAATTACGATCAATTCATAAAACCGATAGGCAGCCGATGGCATCCTCATTACGGCAATCATCTTAAACGTTAAATGAATAGAGCGGCCAATTCATTGCCGTTTCAGATCTCGCCGCGTATGGAACAAATTGTTTAATCTTCGATATGTGTGGGTGTTCGCAATATTCGGTAATGTATTTTGTCGCCAATAAGCTATGTAGATACATCCTACATTGATATGTCCGTTTTCAAGGTGAATTTAAATGGCAACGCTAGTTTAGGCAGATTTTTTTTTGATTAAACCATTTCCAACATTCGCTTGCGGTAAAAAATGGCGTTGATGTTTTTTTTTGTTGCTTAGATGAATGGACGAGCTCACAGCCCACCTGGTGTTAAGTGGTTACTGGAGCCCATAGACATCTACAATGTAAATGCGCCACCCACCTTGAGATATAAGTGCTAAGGTCTCAAGTATAGTTAGTTACAACGGCTGCCCCACCCTTCAAACCGAAACGCATTACTGCTTCACGGCAGAAATAGGCAGGGTGGTGGTACCTATCCGTGCAGACTCACAAGAGGTCCTACCACCAATAATTACGCAAATTATAATTTTGCGGGTTTGATTTTTATTACACGATATTATTCCTTCACCGCAGAAGTCAATCGTGAACTTTTGTTGAGTACGTCTTTCATTAGAAAAATTTATACCCGCCTGGGATTTGAACACCGGTGCATCGCTCAACACGAATGCACGGGACGTCTTATCCTTTAGGCCACGACGACTTCATAATGTCACATAATGATGTATCTGTCGAATAAAGAAATAAGGCTTAGAATCACCAATACTGCTTGTATTAATTTTCCTTACACGTCTGCCACTGAAGGTCTGCCTGTTATGACACAACTAACACATCTAATAATCGTTGGTAGTATAAGGGCCTATTCCAAATACGCGCGATCTGGTCAGTTAGCTCACGGGGCTTAACCTGGGAGGACTTACTAACATCAGCCCTAGCAAGAGCTGTGCTTCACAGAATCTACCAACGGATCGGAAGGACCGGAATCGCGACCCACTGCGAAGATCCGGCGTGAAACAGCGGATTAAATCCTCTTAATCAGAGCATAGACAGTACAAACATCTATATATAGACGGTTTAGTAACCCGAAAAAGTGGGCGTAGCTCCCTAAAATGTTAAGCGCAGCTCCACGGACGCTTATTGAATTATGAACACGGTCGTTTTTTCTTTACGATCGACGACGAAGTCATGTTAATCCACCAAGTGGTTCAGCCTTTATTAAACGAAGTACAGCTGCCGGTACATAGAATATTTATGCTCCTAATATAATTATATGGTGACGACATAAGCAAGCTAATGTCTCCGATTTTTCGCGGATTAGGACAGTCCTTGTTCTTTTTTTTTCGCTACCTATGCTAATAGCCTTGAGGGGCTATTTCAGCTTCTCTTTGACGTGTACGTGAGCTCACGGGGCTCAAACCGGAGTGTTGCTAACAGTAGCCATAACAAGAGCAGTACTACGCAGAATCTACCACCGGATCGGAAACGCGACCCACTGAGAAGATCCGGCGTGAAACTCAGTGGGCTGTGTCTATGAGTTAATAGGACGGTGACCGGTGCTTGAGGTACCTAAAAGCACCGTTAAAGGATCGGGAGGATCCGTAATTACGTGTATCGTCCTTTTATGAGCAATAAAGTTGGTAATCGTTAAAACGATAATGTTTTTCTTCAAAATTTCTTCATTTATTAGTAAAACTTTAACGGGTTTCCTTACTAAGAACTTGGACTGAATATTATAGTTGGTCAAAGTTCGAAATATTTACTTAGAATATCTTATTTGAAATTGAAGTTTACTTATGAAATTGTTTTAGCAGCTCGACAGGAAAGTGCGGGAATACTTCAAGTATTGCTCGTAGATCGACGGTCTGTCATAGAACAGGAGAAATACGGCGAATACCTGAATTACGCTACCGACATTTTCAAGGTAAACTTACATTTATACAAGTTCTGAACGACATTCATACTGTCGGTCTACCAAGCAATACGGTGGAACATCTTCTCCCTTTGTCATTCCACCCAAACTAGTGATACTGACGTGATTGACAAGTGTACCTAAACTGAATCTTGTTAATTTTTATCTTACTAATTCCTCATTTTTCTTTTCTTTATATAATATCAACGGTTCACAATATGTAACACACACTCGGTGTTAGATCTCCGACTGCATTGTTTTCGTTTACATCTATAATACATAATATATTATAATACATAATATTATATCGGCGCAACCCTACTATAATTTAGTTAACTAAGAAGGTTAGAGTTGGCTATTTCCTCAATGTTACTGTAGAAAAAGGATCGCAGCGCATAACATAAGACATTCACTGTTTCAATATCTTCTGTTATAATAATAATAAAAAATTAATTAACGCTTTTATTACGCCTTGCTCATTTTTTTAACCGTCTTCGCCATCTTCCTTGTTCTCTGTCATTCTCTTCTCCCTTTGAAAGAAAGTTTTGTCTCACTCACATCTTAACGCTCCGTTCCACACTCTTTTCATACGTTCCGTTCTTACCAATCCTACATTAATATTGTTGAATAAATGTTATAAGTCCAACTCATGTCAACAATTGTTCAGGAAAATTAATGACATTATAAAATCCAAAAAAACACAAAAATCGGAGCTACCCTATCGTCCCGAAATACCGTAAATCTTGCAATACACAAGCTCAGCAATAAAAGCGTGTTGTCTTAGGACTACTACATGATTGTATGTAATCACATTAAGTAGCCGCTTTATAAGATCCCACCCATTATCAGCTTTTGAACGCGCTGAAATAAAAAGTACAACAATTTCCTTGTTTCTCAGTGGATAGCCGAGATCGGTGTGTTTAGTGCGAGTTTTTTAACTTGTCAATCGCCTAAAAGTTAACTCAAATTTGTATGAAGTTAGAACAGCGTACCCACGTTTACCGCTAGAGGCGCTATTTTTTTAGGTGCCAACACGCGTTTTAAAAATTACGCGAACGAGACGTTGAAAAACTCGCCCTAAGCATAAGGGTCTGTTACAATTTACTTTAAAAAAATATGATAAGTGCGAATCAAACTCGCGTTCCGAAAGTTTCGGATGCCAACTAAGGTCCTTTGAACACAAGCTCACACAGCACTAAAGTTGTTCTGGTATTTTGTGTGTACCGGAACTAAAACAAGGGCACAACAGAAACAGTGAATTAAATATTAATGTTCCCTTTACCTGTTAAGTTTCATGAACGGGAACAGCAACGATTTACAGAGGAATCGGACAGGGAAAACAGAACACAAGTCAATTAATAATAACAAAATCCATATTAGTATATATAAAAATGAATTGCTGTTCGTTAGTCTCGCTAAAACTCGAGAACGGCTCGACTGATTTGGCTAATTTTGGTCTTGAATGATTTGTGGAAGTCCACAAAAGGTTTTTTTTTATGATTGAAGAATTACTGGTGGCCCGAAGGCCTTTCCAGTTTCACCAGGATAGGTGGGCGAGCAAAGGCTCAGCCAGGAGAGCCACAAAAGGTTTAAAAGGTAGATAAATATGAAAATGCTCGGAATTAAATAAAAATAACAATTTTGTTTTTCCTTTGATGTGTCCCCCGTCGGACGGATTCCTTTTGTTTGTTTTAAGTTTATTTTATACAAAAGTTTAGGTCTTTTATTTATCGATTGCGGCACTACGAAGTCTGCCGGATCAACTAGTAATTAATAACTAGTCAGGTCATAAGTATTGTCACACAGTAAAAACTTTTCTTTTAGAATGCTGGCCACAAAAAAGTTTATTGAATTCGAATTTCGAATTGTTCATGAAAATAAAAATGTATACTTTTATAATTTTACTCATTTTTAAATATGGAGTGGACGCTTAAAGAAAACCGTGTTGCAGTTATTGCGTTGCATCGTTGCGATTACACGCCAATTCAAATTTTTAACATACTGAAAAATTTGAATATAACCAAAAGATTTGTTTATCGTACCATCAAACGATACAATGAAGACTCTAGTGTAGATGACAGGTCAAGAAGTGGTCGCCCTCGGTCTGTTAGGACTCCAGCAGTGATAAAAGCTATGAAGGCACGAATTCAAAGAAATCCCAAACGTAAGCAGAAACTGTTGGCCCTTCAGATGGGGTTAAGCAGAACCACGGTGAAAAGGGTGTTAAATGAAGACTTAGGGCTTCGGGCATATCGAAGAAAAACAGGACATCGTTTGAATGCTCGTCTAATGGACCTGAGACTGAAGAGATGCCGCGCTTTGTTGAAGCGGTACGCGGGAAAAAAATATCGGGAAATTCTTTTTTCGGATGAAAAAATTTTTACCGTAGAAGAGAGCTACAACAAACAAAATGATAAGGTGTACGCACACAGTAGTGAAGAAGCGGGCAACCATATTCCACGTGTCCAACGAGGTCATTTTCCATCCTTGCTCATGGTATGGTTGGGAGTTTCTTATTGGGGCATAACTGAGGTACATTTTTGTGAGAAAGGTGTAAAAACGAATGCAGTTGTGTATCAAAATACAGTCCTGACGAACCTTGTGGAACCTGTTTCTCATACCATGTTCAATAACAGGCACTGGGTATTCCAACAAGATTCGGCGCCAGCTCATAGAGCGAAGAGCACACAAGACTGGCTGGCGGCGCGTGAAATCGACTTCATCCGGCACGAAGACTGGCCCTCCTCCAGTCCAGATTTGAATCCGTTAGATTACAAGATATGGCAACACTTGGAGGAAAAGGCGTGCTCAAAGCCTCATCCCAATTTGGAGTCACTCAAGACATCCTTGATTAAGGCAGCCGCCGATATTGACATGGACCTCGTTCGTGCTGCGATAGACGACTGGCCGCGCAGATTGAAGGCCTGTATTCAAAATCACGGAGGTCATTTTGAATAAACTTTAGTGTCATAAGAATCTATGTTTTGTTAAGTTCATTTTGGTATATGAATGGTTACATAATGAATAAACTTGTTTCAATTATTTTACATTAAACATGTGACAGAATTTATGACCTGACTAGGTATATTATTAAAGGATAGTTTCGCGCCAATAATACTATTAAACTATTTTAAGACTTTTACACGTATTTACCGTCTCCTTCCCGTCTCATATTCTCATCCCTCTCACGGTCAAAGTGACCCTATAGGTTATAAATCACAAAATTGGTTCAATCTTTTAATTACATTGACAGAGAAGTTTGAGATTACTATGATTTTCTTCCGTCATACCTATTTATGTTTCGTAACTAATCTCAACATAACACCTCTAGCCTTTCCGCACAAAAGTTTTAAGTGACGGACCGACAGACAGAAATGACAACCGCTTCTCCTTATAGGAGCCGGAACCATAAAAAAAACACAATAAAGTTTAACATTAAACTTTGCAATTAAAACAACTTTTATGGGTTTAATCTATTTAATTTCCTTCCTAATCTTTTACTGTCATTATACGTGCTAGTTTATACAGACAAAATGCGAGAATAAATTGTAAAATATTTTTAATTATATCTACGACTCGTCGGAACCACAAAAAAGGATACTATTAAAGTTTGTAACCAAAATTATTGTAACCTTACCTTTGCCACAGTCTAATGGACTGAACGTGGTGGAATAGTGGAGTGCCGAGGACATTGAATCTAAAACAACCATTGCAGTTTTTTTTATTGCATAGATGGGTGGACAAGCTCACAGCCCACGTGGTGTTAAGTGGCTGCCGGAGCCCATAGATATCTACAACGTAAATGCCGCCACCCACCTTGAGATATGAGTTCTAAGGTCTCAGTATAGTTACAACGGCTGCCCCACCGTTTAAACTGAAACGCATTACTGCTTCACGGCAAAAATAGGCAGGGTGGTGGTACCTACTCGTACGAACTCATGAGAGGTCCTACCATCAGTCAAAAAGTTCATCGGAGAACTGCTAACCTGCTCATTGCTTCCAAAAAAAAAACCTATATCCCGAGTGTGAAGTCGTCGTGGCCTAAAGGATAAGACGTCCGGTGCATTCTTATATAGCGGTGCACCGGGGTTCGAATCCCGCAGGCGGGTACCAATTTTTCTAATGAAATACGTACTTAACAATTGTTCACGATTGACTTCCACGGTGAAGGAATAACATCGTGTAATAAAAATCAAACCCGCAAAATTATAATTTGCGTAATTACTGGTGGTAGGACCTCTTGTGAGTCCGCACGGGTGGGTACCACCGCCCCGCCTATTTCCGCCGTGAAGCAGTAATGCGTTTCGGTTTGAAGGTTGGGGCAGCCGTTGTAACTATACTGAGATCTTAGAACTTATATCTCACGGTGGGTGGCGCATTTACGTTGTAGATGTCTATGGGTTCCAGTAACCACGTAACACCAGGTGGGCTGTGAGCTCGTCCACACATATCGGCAATAAAAAAAAATATATCATACCATTCAATTGCAGAAATAACTTAACGATACAATTGTAAAAATATGTACGTTAAACACGTTTACGTGCCAAAAAGGGAACATATTATGGTTTGTAGAAGTTAACTATTTAGTGGAGACATTTCACATAAAAATGTTTTTTTTTTTTACTTAGATGGGTGGACGAGCTCACAGCCCACCTGGTGTTAAGTGGTTGCTGGAGCCCACAGACATCTACATATATGTAACTATACTGAGATCTTAGAACTTATATCTCGAGGTGGGAGGCGCATTTACGTTGTAGATGTCTATGGGCTCCAGTAGCCACTGAACACCAGGTGGGCTGTGAGCTCGTCCATCCATCTAAGCAATAAAAAAAAAACCACGTAAATGCGCCATCCACCTTGAGATATAAGTTCTAAGGTCTCAGAAGAGTTCGGGTGCCCCACCCTTCAAACCGAAACGCATTACTGCTGCTGTTGCTACTATTTCATTAAAATAACAATTCTATTTCATTTAACACAATCATCTTCCTACGAAGCAATAATGTTTATGCGCGTCAAAAAAATACTGTACCTACGTCCCACATGCATTGTCATATGCAACTTTATATTATGCATATTGTTTCAGAAAATTGAAAACGTAGTATAAATCTCTATCCAGAAGACAGATTTGATTTGTATACAGTGGTGATACTTCAAGAGCATGGAGCAATTGTCGAGTAGGTACCGCCGGTGAATCAAACGCTTGCTTCCTGCTTACTTCGTAATTTCGAGTTAAAAGCAACAAGCGAGCAATGAAACCGAACCGCTTTTTGGAACGAAGTTTCTTATGGGACGATGCGGAAAGGGCACCCTAACCGGGAAAAACGTCCGTAACGTAACATTTTTATTAGTAATGCACACAGTGTACGACTTAACTTTGTAAAAACGTACAAAAAATAACATATTTTTTTATCATTCATTGACCACGATCTCAGAGCGTTCGTTTGCGCAATACACTAACTCTTATGCAAACAACCGTGAATGAAGTGTACCACAATAAGTTCGCACGTTACTGAATGACCGTGAGTTGTTGCGAAACCTTCAGTTTTATTTTCTTCATACCTCGAATAGAACTTAAAATTAATATTTTTATAAGTAAGGAACTTCGTTCCTATCCGGTGTCCCACGGCACCACACATTTTTTTAAATCTTTTTTTTCTGTCCAGTAATTTTTTTGTATATCTTCTGTGACGATTTTAAAACGTGTTAGAACTCTACTATTCTTCTTAAGCTCCATTATTCTTAGTATTCCCTTCAGTTTTTGAGACTCGCAGACATAATTAAAAATACTTTTACGAATTCATCTCGCGTTTTATAAATGTCATCATATTATTTCGGACGTTACGATTACTCAATGGCTTCCGTAGTCATGGACGACTATTAATTTTTTATATTCTTACCCTCATTCATTACTTGAATCTTAAACTGAATTCGATGAATATCGAAAGGTTGTCGTTCTTATGCCTTGGCCCATACGTTAACGTCACAAGCAGCAACAGCCAACGTTACTTGGCTCATGTACGACGAATTTTAGTCACCACACTCGTACTTTTTCCTCCAAGATAAAGCAAGTAAGATTAGTACTTATTCCGTTTTCTTATTAAATGAATCATACTTAAATGGACTGGAGATAGTTATTTTTTTTTTTTGGTTTTGCAAATATGCAACTTAAAACTATCGTTTATAGAAATAAATACTAGAATAACGACTTTATTGATACAATGAACGATATAGATTTATGATCAGAGCGCGAAAGCGTCACCCATCTTGAAATATGAGCTCCAAGTCTCAATTGCATTGTACTTCTCACCATTCAAACAGAAACAACATCAGAACTCTCAAATATATTAAGTGTATAATCTATGATCAGAACTAATCCGTACGATGTTACCTACCCGTGCGGGCCTGCAACGCCTCCTGCTACCAGCAATGTGGTCGCTGTACATTTGTATATACCTCAGAGAATATAGGTTCGATTCTCTGACGAATCCCTCTGTTGTCTTTTACTTTTTTTGTTCTTTTTTTTTCTACCTAAGCTGATAGCCTTGAGAGGCTATTTCAGCGTAACCTTAACTAGTAGGTGAGCTCACGGGGCTCAAACCGGAGTGATGCTAACACTGATCCTAGCAAGGACAGTGCTTCGCAGAATCTACCACCGGATCGTAAACGTGACCCACTGCGAAGATCCGGCGAGAAACTCAGTGGGCTGTCTCTAAGGTATAATTTACTCATCGAGCCCTTCGTCGCAAGCGACGGGTTCGACGAGAACGATGACCGGTGCTTGAGGTATCTAAAAGCACCGTTAATGGATCGGGAGGATCCGTAATGACGTGTTTTGGGTGTCTTTTACGACTACTAAGGTCTGTTCTAGTTCGACATCGCACAACCAATATAGTAATAAATGCACTATAGTACATGGTTGGAACAGCGCCTCTAGCGGCAAACGTAGGCAAACGTCTACGAACGTCAAACGAAAACTCTCACTAAGCACACTGGACTCCAAAACTTATTTAATTTGCCTTAGAGCCTCATCGATCACGGCTTTCTCGCCTGGTCACAGCCTTGGGTCTGGAATATGGCACGGAGAATGTAAAATACGTAATAAAGATATAAGTAATTCTCCCAGGTTGAGCCTGTGAGCTCACCTACCGATCCACGCAAAGCTGGAATAGCTCCTTAGGCTTCCGATGATTACGTACCAAAAAAAAAACAAAAACAAAATTCGCAGCATTGTAATCAAGGCTCCAGATGCGCGATATAAATCGCATTTAGACGGCATGTTTTGCTTCTGTTTTTTTGTGAATTCACGACCCAAATTCGAATGCATTCAAGTGCGAAATTAAGAGAACGTGGCGTTTACATAAACGCATCGAAAATATTTGCTGCGTATGTAGCGTAACGCTTACCTACAAGTATTGCCTTTGAATAAGAAGTTGTGGACGAAATCGGCCTTAATTAAACCCTATAGATACTACAATTAGGTACTACAACTAGGTCTCGACCTCCCCGGTCGGAGACCTAGAGGCAGACCCAAGACAAGGTGGAGGGACGTAGTGCTGAAGGACAAGAGAGAATGCAATGTTGCTGACGAGGATGTCGAAGACAGAGCGAAGTGGAGGAGTAAAGTCAGGAAATCTGACCCCACCACCATGTGGGATAAATAGCTGGGAAGAGAGAGAGAGAGAGAGAGATACTACAATTAGAACACAAACTTGAGCCGCATCCGTAACTGGCTCTGGAATTATCTTCCCTCCTATCTTTTAATATCCTTCGTGTTTGAAAAAGAGTCCAGAGAAGTAGGTAGTAGCTTGGATGTACGTTTGAGATAACTTGTGAGTGACGGTATGCAACTACCATTGCGAGCTGCCAGATAAATAAAATTCTTTCAGTTATTAATTTTTTTTTAATTAATTCAGATTATAATTTCCAAACACAGTTATTGAAAATCACAGTTATACTGAAGAAACCTGCTACCAGTTCTTGGGAATCATCCGCTGCGTCGAACAAAATTGGTCTTGGTGATTATTTTATTTTATTCTATGCTATAATTATTAATTGTTTACATATTTCAACTTACGTCATTCCCGATAATCCTGGTGAGAAGTTATTCAAATAAAACTAGTTTATTGTTGCAACAAAGTTACGCTATCTAAAGTTGAAGTCGCTTACGTGCTATTGGACGCGATAACTCTTGGTTGTGGAACTTAAAAACAAAAAAATACGCTTTAATATGTTTTACACGGAACTAGCATGCAGATAGTTGACCGACATATCACATAATCTATGTATTAATACGTGAAGCAAAAACCTTGTATCCCTTTTTACGAAAATTGCGCGGACGGAGGAGTATGAAATTTTCCACACTTATAGAGAATATAGAGAAGAAGTGCACAATGCTAATATTTTTTTAAAATAATGCATAAAAGATACATTAAATCAATAAATAAAACATTACACACACTACATACATGTATTTGACGCACACACGCATGCATACTATTTATTGTCAAACTTTTGTTCTTGACGTCTGTGGTCAAATTGAGAATAGATTAAATATTGTTTGTCTTTATTAATATTTTTTATAGTGTAGTCTTGGCGAAATTTGTGATTATAGAAGTATAAAATACAATCATAATAGTTTACAAACTTACAATTCCAATAAATTAGTCGAATTTCGACTACTGCGGGACCTCTAGTCTTAAATTTGACAAATTTTAATGTCTTCTTATTTAAACTAGTTTAAATTAAATTAGTATATAAATCTCGATACTTCAGGAACTCGGCATCAAGCACCGTCTATTTGCTATATTAGGTATGTTGCTATAGTAGGTAGGTAGGTAGTTATGGTGGATTTCTTAGGACACGTTTCGCGACGAGATGGCCGGTTCATAGAATGCCTCGTTGTACAGGGAAGCGTTGATGGTACAAGACTGCGCGGGAGGCCACCAATGCGGTGGACCGACCAAATTAAAACTGCAGTGGGAGGTCCCCTAAATGAGTGCAATAGAATGGCCTCGAGCAGGGAGAGATGGCGCGACATCGTGAGACGCATCAAGTCTGCCCCTTCCAACACTACATGACGATCACGACCACTCTGTCAAGAGTGAGACGATTGAGAAGAAGAAGAAGTATATAAATCTACAGTGGTCTTTACGGATGTTCCGTTATAACTACTGAACCATGCATCCGATTGACTTGAAACTTGGTATCCATGTAGAAAATACATGTACTTAATGGATAGGCTAATATTTATATGAATGTTGGACTCCCTAATAATAATGACAATAAATAATAATGTTAATTTTAAATGCCCAGCGAAGCGGGAGAGTACGGCTATTTGTTAATAGATTTGATTGATTTAAATTAGAAATTAAAAATTAAAAACTTCCCCTATACTGAGTTTTATTTGTCTATAGTATTATTATTATTATTATTAAATAAGTATTCCTTATTGCTATAGCAGTTGCACCCGTTAATAAATTAAATGATGGTCCTTATAATTCGCCAATGACAGGTAACAAACAGCCAACTGCCTATAAGTGCATTAAATAGCAATTAAAACTTTGAAGACGTCACTGCGCTCCGGAAATATTCAAGATAGTTTTTATTTAATGTAAGTAGGTGAATAAGCTTACTGTCTTGACGGGGGTTATCGCCGCTCATGGACATCAGAAATGGCACAGCCAAGCCCCTTCCTACTACCTGAGTACGGAGAGTTTGAAGAAAAAGAATTCATTCAATGGTTCTGCAGCCTTCTCCACTTACCATAGTGGAGAATTTATTGAACAATGGAACATGCGGTTCGATATTACTAATTTTAAAATATGACATCAGCTTTCATACATCTGTTTTGTACAGGTGTGTGAAAGGTTGAGAACTATTGCAGTAGACGAACAAACGATGCGTTCAAAACGTCTTCTATTAAATTAAAAGGTGTGTGTGAATACCGTCTTTACCATAAGGGCACACGGGGCCCGTGCCCTGGGCCCCCATTCTCAGGGGGGCCCTAAGGACCGACAATTTCCCTCACACATTTATTCTTAAAACATTTTTTTCGGGCACATTACACTTTTTTCACAAATCAGTAATCTTATCAGAAGGTATTTACAAGGCATATTATATTGATACTACGCCATTATATTGATGACTGCGCCTATTCCTACTGTACTAATTAATAATATTTCCGAACGCATCCTACCTAATTTGCTAAGTACCTACACCATCTAGCAATCGTAACCAAAAAACCAGCAGCATTCTAATATCCTTAATGACATATTATATCATACTGTATTTGATTACCTATAATAAATGGTCATACTCAATAAAAAAATGTTATTATAATTCGCTTTTTTTACTTTCCAAAAGGGCCTCAAATTCTTGTGTGCAAAAGGGCCCGAGCCTAATTTAAGACGTCCCTGTGTGTGTTATACTCATGGTTGTGAGTTAGATATGAATCATCTTTTATCACGTTTTTTTTCCCCTGAATTTGTGGTTCTCGAAAACGGTTTAAATTAATTATTAACGATAAAAACAATGTTCCTTGTTTAGATACTATTTAACTGTAATCAGTATTCAGTGAATATTTGCGGTATGTAAGCATTTTCCCGTACCAATTGTATCTGTGTTCTTCCGGTCGCCATCAAAGAATACGCTTGTAGACCGGACATTATGTCATTGGTTTAAATGGGCATCTATATATTAATACGTGAAGCAAAAAAACTTTGTATCCCTTTTTACGAAAATTGCGCGGACGGAGGAGTATGAAAATTTCCAAACTTATAGAGAATATAGAGAAGAAGTGCACATGCAATTTTTTTTTTTTTTAATTATGCATAAACCATTCATTAAATCAATAAAGAAAACATTACACACACTACATACCATGTATTTGACGCACACACGCATGCATACTGTTTATTGTCAAGCTTTTGTTCTTGACGTCTGTGGTCAAATTGAGAATAGATTAAATATTGTTTGTCTTTGTTAATATTTTTTATAGTGTAGTCTTGGCGAAATTTTTTATTATAGAAGTATAAAATACAATCATCATAGTGTACAAACTTACAATTCCAATTAATTATAGTCGAATTTCGACTACTGCGAGACCTCTAGTCTAAACAAATACATTAAGATAATGATAGGTAATACCTAGGGATGGTAATGTGAGCTTGCTCAAGCTTCAGATGTAAAGTCGATAGTACATTGTGAAAATTTATTCTTTACACCGATGTAGATTCAGAGAAATATGATTTATAAAATGTTTCAAAACTCTCTTTATTTTTTTATCGAGTTTTAAATTTACTATGTATAAGTATACGTATACTATGTATAAGTATACTACGTATAATAATTTACTATATAACACCTTTAATATGAATTCTTGCATAAAATTAAAAATAGCCGTATAAACACTGTTAGTAATCTTAGATATGAGGCCTATAAAATCAAAGGCAGCTACACGCCTTAATGTAGTAAAATGGATTAACTATGGCGCCATCTTGTTTAGTTAGTTGGACACGCTTTAGTATTTTCATGTTATAACAAATGCAGCTAAATTTCTAGCAAATTCAGTTCAAAAAATTTATTTTTACTCTGTACTCAAATACAAACGAAGTTTTATCATATAAAATTCAGATTATTAGTAATATTCTCATTCTTTATAAATCTGCTTTAAAATAAAGAATATTGTAGCTACCCGAACAAAGTTATTTCAGCTTCTCAAACCGGGAGTGTTGCTAACACTGGCTCTAGCAAGAGCAGTACTTCGATGAATCGGGAGGATCCGTAATGACGTGTCTAGGGCCGATTTTTCCTTTTTCCTGAATATTTCACAGACTTGGATTTAGCTGCCTTTGATTTTATAAATCTCATATATTAAACCTCAGAATAAGCTGCTTTCATACTACGCTATAACATAATATCATGTATTATATAGCTCATAGCACCATACATTGTTATGGACGCGTTCACACTGTACTGTACTATATATTATCGGCTAAGTATACGCTGCTATACTACATGGCACTATTGTATAGCATATTCTGAAAGCAGCTTTACTTATAAATTGGTACTTTGTATGCGTGTGTTTTGTTATCTAATCGTTCCATTTAGTTAGTTGAGAATATTTCTCCGAACATAAAATTACTAAAAATTTCAATAAGAAACATCTGACTTATCTGATCCTGCATGATCTTTGACCGGCGCCTGCGCATTTTATAAGCCAATAGAAGTCGCCTAACAATAATCGCAATTGTTTCATCGTCCAGTTGACCGTAAGCCCGCGAGTCGTGAACACGTTAGCGCGCGGTTTTATAATTATTTTTCATCGATCCAAATCTCATTTTGTTAACAAAAATGTTGTTTTTCATCACTGCGGCGGTGCTCTTGGCCAGTGCTGAGGCTAAATTCTTCAAGGATTGCGGTATGAGCTATTTACTTGTTGGTTTTTATATATTTTCAAAAATTACTTATTGTTGCTTACACATGTACATATTTGAAACTATACGATTATTGATGTGAGCAGTGTTGTGTTCAGTCAGTATTACGTACAAGCATTAATTGGCGTATAATTTTACCTACCTTAGAAAGTACTGGAGCGAATGATGATTGAAGGATAACAAACCATCTTTGATTAGCTTTTGATTACAAAATATAGTTTAAGAGTTTTAAATACCAAAAGAAAATTTTATGTACCGCCTACAACAATATTCGCATATTTTAACCAGAGCAATGGGTGTGTTTTTATAAAAATGGACAACGTCAATTAGCCTCGTTTTTTTTTTTGTTCATATTACGTAATTAGTGTAGAAAATAAGGACGAAATATAATAATTGTGATTTCACAATAAAAAATAATCTGAAAAGCTAAACACAATACTGTGGGTAGACAAGTTTTTTTTAGTCTAAAGGGCTATTTCAACTTCACGCAGACCGGTAGGTGAGATCACGGGCTCAACCTGAGAGAATTGCGAACACTAGCCCTAGCAAGAGCAGTGCTTCTCAGAATCTACCACCGGATCGAAATCGCGACCCACTGAGAAAATTCGGTGAGAAACTCAGTGGGTTGATAGACAAGTATCAACGCAAATAAAATTATTGCTTTTTTACGATTAATTGAGAATTTGTTGAAAGGCGTTTACTGGGATAAAGGAAAACCGATTTCTCAGGGAATACCAGAAAATAAGAAAGTCTGGGTAGAACCGAATCCATTATGTTAAAACAATAAACATTCAGTTGAACAATGACAAGATCAGAAGTATTTACTGAAACCATATTCACATTTAAAATTATGTTATTCTATTTGATTTTATTCTATTCCATTATATTATTAATAAATCATTTGTAAAATCATGATACTCGTATTACACTTATAATTTAAGTAAAGACGTTTTGTCTATATTATGAAACTCTTTTGTTGTAAAAGTTTTTTAACTCGAGTTGGTAGGCAGCGGCTTGGCTCTGCCCCTAGCATTGCTGAAGTCCATGGGCGACGGTAACCACTCACCATCAGGTGGGCCGTATGCTCGTCTGCCTACAAGGGCAATAAAAAATAAAAATAAATTTTCCGTGTTATTCTAGTAACAACTTTCAAGAGTTACTGGAGTGAAATAGACAATGTCATTTCCAAATCGAAACATCGAAAGAGAATTATCGATTTTTTTTTCTTTATTTCGATGACCGTAGGTTATAGTATATAATAGAGGACTATGGAAGGAGAAAACATGTTGCGCCGACCCCAGGTGACTGGGAGAAGGGCAAGAGAATGATGATGAAAAGAAGGACGGTCTTCTTGGGGCTTAGCGGGCTACGGAAGCTTAGAGATACCACGGTGTAAATATTGCTTGTAAATGTGGACACATTAGTGTCAGTTGTAAATGAATAACGGCTATCCGCCGCTTACATCAGAACGCCTGATAACCCACAGGCTCGGTAATTTTAAAATACACATACATATAATATATCAGATATTCGTACAATAATTTATTGAGAAGTTTTATAAACAAAAGAACGACATCAAAACCAACTTTTTTTGGGGATTCTATATTTTAATCTAAAAAAAATTCTATGAAATGGCGACAGGTCTCTGCAACAGCATGCGATCGTAGAATGCCCCTTCAGCTCAAGGGAAAAATTTACAAAACGATCATTAGACCTGTCGTGCTGTATGGATCTGAGTGTTGGGCGACGAAAGTTAAGCATGAAAGAGGAGTGCATGCGGCAGAGATGCGAATGTTGAGATGGATGTGTGGAGTGACAAGAATGGATAAGATAAAGAATGAGTATCTCAGAGGAAGTGTGAAAGTGGCCCCGGTAAACAACAAATTAAGGAGCGGACGGTTAGCGTGGTATGGACATGTGATGCGTAGAGAGAAGATGCATGTGACTAGGAGATGTATGGAAATGGTAGTGCAAGGTAGAGGGGGAAGAGGTCGGCCGAAGAAAACATGGATGGAGTGTGTGAATGACGATATGAGAGAGAGAGGAGTGAGTGTTGAGATAACGGCTGATAGAAGAGAATGGAAGAGAAAAATTAGCTGTGCCGACCCCACCTAGTGGGATGAGGTGGAGAAAAAGAAGAATCTAAAAAAAATTCTATAGATAAAACAATTTAAAAAAAAAACTGGAAACAAATCATGCACGCTCATCCGGCCGCAAATTAGTTTTCTCTGTGTTATGGGTACTAGAGACTGACATACATACCTATGTACATATAGTATAGATAATGAACACCCAGACAAAGAGTAAACAAATCTGTTCGTCACACGAATTTGTGCCCGACGAGGGATTCGAACCTATGACCCATGACGCAATAGTCAGAGCCGCTAACTATTCCACCGTCGAGTCAGTCCTCTTTGAACGAAATTACCAAATAATTTTTCTATAATAAATGCTTTCTTTACGAAAACCGACGAATGGTGCGTGAAAACCAATTTAAATTTTCAAATTCAAAAGTTCAAATTGTCGTTGACGGACCAATTGCCTCTAATCTCGAGGGTTCTAGATGTCATTGACCTACTACTCTCAAAGTTAAGTCACTAATGGTCCAGATAAAGCATGTGCAATAGGTTAACTTGAAGTCATAACATCTGATATTTTGAAGTGAGCACGTAGAATGACATAGAATATACATACCTACACAGAAAACATTGTAATGTTTTTTACTGGTGGTAGGACCTTTTGTGAGTCCGCACGGGTAGGTACCACCACCCTGCTTATTTCTGCCGTGAAGCAGTAATGCGTTTCAGTTTGAAGGGTGGGGCAGCCGTTGTAACTATACTGAGATCTTAGAACTTATATCTCAAGGTGGGTGCCGCACTTACGTAATTGATGTCTATGGGCTCCAGTAACCACTTAACACCACGTGGGCTGTGAGCTCGTCCACCCATCTAAGAAAAAAAAAAAGAAAAAAAACATTGTAATGTATTGCCATGTGTGATAGTCTAAACTTTATATTAAGCAGACTCTTAGCAAGTTTTTAATATTTGATTCTCTGCTGAAGTGATTAATCATTATACTTACATTTGGTTTGGTTTAGGTAAAATCATTCATATTATTTAATCGTCGCATTACAAAGAGTTCTGATTACAAATTGTATGTACAAAATTATCAGAGAATGCTTTATGTTAATTACTGCTAGTTCAATCAAATCACAGGTCATTGAGCCATTTTCATTTATGACTGATTACAGCTGTTAATGTGGCATTATTTTATGCTGATAACATATAAATTTGAATAGGTACAAAAATATTAAGCAAACAAACTGCGGCGCTGAACGATTTCCAAGAATTATCATTTTTTAATTTTGACTTCATTAAGACGGCCATTTTGAAATATTTTTTTCTCCTACCCTTTCGGTGATAGTTAGTCTAAGGGTCTTTTCCAGTCACACGCGAACGGTTAGGCGAGCTCACGGGCTCAATCTGAGAGAAATTGCTAGCCATAGAAAGAGCATTGTTTCGCATATTCTAGCATCGCATCGGAATCGCGACTCACTGAAAAGATCCGTGTGTGCTTAGTGCGAGTTTCTTAACGTTCTCGATAGAGTTAAAGTTAACTCATATTTGTATGATGTTGGAAAGTATGCCTACGTTTGCCACTAGGGGCGCTGTTTCAACTGCATACAAATTTGACTTAACTTTTACGCTATCGAGAACGTTAAAAAACTCGCACTTAGCACACCGGTGAGAAACTTAGTGGGTTGTGTCTATGAGCATCGGCAACGGAAAAATGTCACAGCACAGCAACGTACTTTTTCGGATGTTATTCGAGGATTAAATTTTTTCTGTTTTTGTACCGCTGTTGTTATCGATAGACAATGTCATTGTGGTTACCAGAGGGCATGACAACGCTATGTAAATAATGTCATGTAGCAAGCAAGGTCGCATAGCATATTTTTGCGCCAAATAAAGACTTTTTCTTTCAAATAACAATGTTGGCGAATCTATCTTTAATCTAAAACTAATTACTGGTAAATGATTAAGAATGCATGCCTCTAACAATACGAATATATACCTGAAATACGTATAGACATGAACGGTGAACAAACAAACACACTCACATTTAAATTAGTAATAAACGAAGCAACAGATCGCCATGATTAATTTTAGGTCAGGAGAGTGACAATGCTACCTTTGAGCTCGAAAAAACATCACATTCTCACGGAAAACTACACTGCATTTTTCCTTGACCGCGCGGGCGATGCCGCGAGTAATAATTACTATAATGCTCTCAACTATTCCTCTAGTCATTGTCCATTTCCCTATAACGCTCGCGTTAGAAAAAGATGCACGTCTGTCATGTTTCGAGCAGTTAGCGCAATGTAATACAAATTACACGCCAATTACAATTATATTGTCGAACCAGCGCGTATATACAACAAGCGCCATTTTTGCCTACCTATGCTGATAGCCTTGAGAGGCTATTTCAGCTTTACCCTAGCGTGTAAGTGAGCTCTCGGGGCGCAAACCGGAGGTGTTACTAACACTGGCCCCAGCAAGAGCAATGCTTCGCAGAATCTACCACCGGATCGGAAACCCAACCCGCTGAGAAGATTCGGCGAGAAACTCAGAGAATACTCTGAACTGAACTCTTATACTTGTAGTTGTCATTGGATGACTCATTGACAGCGATATAAACGTCAAACGTCATTGTTGTCGACACAATAGCGGCTCATCCAATAATTACGTTACACGGTGTCGAAATTCAATGATTCAGTAGACTGATAAATTGAGTCAATTCAATGCATCATCCACAATAGCTTAACCGTTGTATCAATTTTGCTTTGGAATTGTAAAAACCGTGACCAGTGTTTTTTTATGCATCATACGTTTCGTGAATACTTTATAGGTATAGAAGAATCGATGTAGTCGTCAACTGATTAGTAAAGTTTTGTAAGCGAATGCGAATGTTTTTTTTTAAATGTACTCATAGCATTTTCTGCTGTTATTTTCGAACTAAATATCTTCATAATTCATCTCTGATCTTATTTCCTACCTTATATGCTAGCGAACGCCACAGCCTTTCTATTACGAAACAATCAAACGACGTAAGACGGTGGTTCTAATGCAATAGAAACTTTTATCTCATATAGTTGACCCGGCAGACTTCGTAGTGCATCAATCGATAAAAGACCTAAACTTTTGTATAACATAAACTTAAAACAAATAAAGGAATCCGTCTGATGGGGGAGACACATCAAAGGAAAAATAAAATTGTAATTTTTATTTAATTCCGAGCATTTTCATTTTTATCTACCTTTTAAACCTTCTCTGGACTTCCACAAATAATTCAAGACCAAAATTAGCCAAATCGGTCCAGCCGTTGTCGAGTTTTAACGAGACTGACAGCAATTCATTTTTATATATATATAGATATAGATAGGAAACTGGACGACACCATTTAGACTCGCATGGTTGCCTAGCATAACCTCTTAAGGTTTACCAGCTTAGGTAGAAAGAAAAAAAAAACATTTAGTTTGTTTAATAGCGGCTTACACTTGGCATGCGAGTACCTCTGTCCGGCTAGGCGTCATAAAGACAATAAAAAAAAACCAAAAAAAAAAAAACCAGTTAGCACAATATTAAATTGTAATTTAACAACGCCTTAATTGTCGTGACTGCGAAACCTGAATAATAATATTCGAAACGCCAAAAAATAAATAATGACAATAAATAACAAAGACAAGATCGAACCGTAAAATTAGCTTTAATTATGTTTACAACTCGTTTCCAACCAAAGAAAATAATAAATGAAGAAGATTAAGAAATACCACTTATTATTTATATGAACNCTGAATAATAATATTCGAAACGCCAAAAAATAAATAATGACAATAAATAACAAAGACAAGATCGAACCGTAAAATTAGCTTTAATTATGTTTACAACTCGTTTCCAACCAAAGAAAATAATAAATGAAGAAGATTAAGAAATACCACTTATTATATAAATGAACTTAAGCACTGACAACAATATTTTTATTGACATTCTTCGTCAGCAACATCGGGCCAACACCATTTATAAAAGCCAGATTAATTAATTAAAGATATAAGACAAGTTACTGGTTTACTGGTGGTAGGACCTCTTGTGAGTCCACACGGGTAGGTACCACCACCCTGCCTATTTCTGCCGTGAAGCAGTAATGCGTTTCAGTTTGAAGCGTGGGGCAGCCGTCGTAACTATACTTGAGACTTTAGAACTCATATCTCAAGGTGCATGGCGGCTTTTACGTTGTAGATGCCTATGGACTTCAGTAACCACTTAACACCAGGTGGGCTGTGGAATCGTCCACGCATCTAAGCAATAAAAATAACAATAAAAAAACTTAATTAAACACGATGGGTTTTTCTCGTATGCATTAGACATGCACGACTTCTAAATGGGCTATGATAACTATTTAACACAAGAAACTTCGAGGACGCCCATATAGAAGAACTATGCAAAATATTTCCCAAAAATACTGTCTCAAAGCCAAATCTCGTGAAATAGCAAACACGTCATTTAGGATCCTCCCGATCCACTGACCGTGCTTTTAGGTACCTCAAGCACCGGTCACCGTTCTCGTCAAATCCGTCGCTTGCGACGAAGGGCTCGACGAGTAAATTAACCCTCAGACACAGTCCACTGAGTTTCTCGCCGGATCTTCTCAGTGGGTCGCGTTTCCGATCCGGCAGTAGATTCTGCGAAGCACGACTCTTGCTAGGGTTCGTGTCAGCAACGTCCTCAGGTTTGAGCCCCGTGAGCTCACCTACTAGTTAAGGTTCCGCTGAAATAGCCTCTCAAGGCCATCAGCTTAGGCAGGAAAAAAAAAAAGAAAAAGTGAAATAGCAATCGATCAGCAACCACCCAACCAAAGAGATGACTATTAAAATAGGCTAGCGATTGTAAAGTTAATGTTATAATTCTGATTTTACAGGGTCCAAACTAGCGACAGTCCACAACGTGACGGTGAGCGGATGCGAAGAGTCGTCCAGTCATTGTATACTGAAGAGAAACACAGACGCCACGATCGGCCTGCAGTTTACACCACGTGAGTGGAATACTCGTAACTTACACATTACATACCATTTTTATACGACGTAATATTAACTATTACTGGTGGTAGGACCTCTTGTGAGTCCGCACGGGTAGGTACCACCGCCCCGCCTATTTCTGCCGTGAAGCAGTAATGCGTTTCGGTTTACAGGGTGAAGGAAAATTGTTGAATTTTATATGTTACACCTACAAACGCATGATTGATTGGTGACTAAGGGCTCTTTTTAAAATTCTCAGTCAGGGTCAGTTAAGATTTACGAAATTAGTAGTTTTGAATCAGTTGTGGTGTTTTAATGAAGATCATGTGATGTTTCTTATTGTTATTCATATTTTCATTGCCTAGATAACTGGAAGAGCTCATGACTCATCATGGATTTAAATGGTTACCAGAGCTCAAAGCCTATTTCCGCCGTGAAGCAGTAATGCGCTTCGGTTCGAAGGGTGGGGCAGCCGTTGTATCTAAAGTGAGACCTTAGAACTTATATCTCAAGGTGTGTGGCACATTTACGTTTTAGATGTCTATGGGTTCCAGTAACCACTTAACACCAGGTGGGCTGTGAGCTCGTCCACACATCTAGACAATAAAATAAAAATAAAAAAATCCTTCCTTCGCAGTTTTTCCCTTCTTCTTGAGGATCGTGACTTGTTCTGTAGTGCTCTCACTCTGTCTATCCGATCTATTCCTAAGTCCCAATCCTCGTATCAACCATCTTGGGAGCGGGGGGGGGGTTACCAATCGCCACACTTGGTATACGGATTGGCGAAGGCAGTGTATAGTTATGATACTCTGAAAATGCGGGATGCAAGCAGCACAGGACTGGCCAGAATATCTAGGCCTATGTACAAAAGCATCATAATATGCATGATTTTCCTATACATAGTAAAATACTATCTGTTTTCCCACAATCGAAGCGCCTAAAAAGCCTTTTCCAACCATTGCCACGATGAGCGTGTAACGAAAATCAAACCGGCAAAACAAACATAGGATAAGTACCACTTTGCCTATTACTGATGTATAACAGTCGTGCTTTGCAGTTCACCTGTTAAGTGGTTACTGACCCACGGTGGTACCCAAAACTACATATCAACTACCTACGTAACAACCCTAAGACGTGAGTTCAAAAGTGTAAGTTTATTACAGTACAACGTCTGCACTACCCTTCAAACCGAAACGCATTACTGCTTCACGGCAGAAATAGGCAGGTTGGTGACACCTACCCGTGCGGGCTCACAAGACGTTCTAGCACCAGTAAGACGTTCCCATTTACGCCAACCAATCATACGATTGGGTCTTTGACTTCGTGTCTGTGGATAGCTCAATTAACAAATTCTCGGTTCCGGTAACCACTAAGCACCAGGTAAGCTGTATGGGCCGTGAGTTCGTCGAGCGATCCGTAGCAACAAAGAGTAATATGTTTTGAATTTCCAGTGCACAACATCGATCGCATAAATACAGAAGTTCACGGGGTCATCATGAACATCCCGATACCGTTCCCCCTGCCGGAGTCTGACGCGTGCAAGGACAACGGGCTGACCTGCCCCCTCAAGGTACGAAAGAACCAGGATACCCGTCTTTACCTTCCTAATACAACATGAGCCCCGTTACCTGCGCTAGTCCCGCAACGCGCCATTATCAACCTTCACCCACTAAACTATTAAGTGTATATCTATGCACTAAACGGTTGGTTTGTCTGTTTGTCGTCTATTTTATGTACCCCAAAAAGATGTGGGACGGTATGGCGAAATCTAGTGGATATTTAATGGAACAACAAAATCTTTTATTCTTTCAAAAAAATACTACATACATATTCGTAACATCGTCATGTCAATTTTTGTATCTGTCATTTATATTTTCTCATTTTAAAATAAAATTAGTGTGCCAGTGTGAATTAACCAAAAAGTACCGATCTTCCCACTCGGCCATATATGTGAACGGTCGGTTCGTTCGTTGTCGTCTGGTTCGTGTACGTCTTTTAGGAGGCCGCTTGTCACGTCTGCCCTCGTTCCATTTCTTTCTTTTGTTTCTTTTCGATTCACCTGTCAAGTCTCAGTCTTAGTCTATGTCCTGTCAAAGAGGTTGCACGCCACGACACCCATAATCGAAGTCTCGGATGCATTGGTAATTGTACCAATAACTACCGCGCTATCGGCAAATCGAAACGCCCTACTGTAGCGACACAGGACGGCGATCCCCACTCGTTTGTTCTGGAGCACGCTCTACTTAAGCTAGAGACCGGGAGTGACTTAAGATGTAACATATTTGGATTAGTAACGATTAAAATCCTCGCAATTAAAACCTAAAATCTAATTGTTTCTAAATATCATTTTTTAGTAAAGTACATTGGGCCCCAATGAAGTTACAAGTTTTATTTTATTCATGAATTTATTGAGCATTAATTAAATGAAATACTACTTTATTAAAACGTTATAGATATTTTAAATAAATCTAAATTGCGTGTCGGCGATGCGTGATTATAGCACGTAGTGATGTGAGTTTATTCACCCGTCTATGCAATAAAAGAAGCCAATTTTTTTTGTTCTTCTATTCCAGGAGGGAACCCTGGCGGATTATAAAGCAACACTGCCTATCCTGAAGTCTTATCCTAAGGTGACAGTGGAAGTAAAGTGGGAGCTCCAAAGTGAACATGGCGACTTAGTTTGCGTTCTTATAAACGCTAAACTGGTCTAAATAGTACTTCCCGACTTTATTAGATTAGAGGAAGATTTTAGTTAGATTTTTCAGACTTAATGCCGTCACAGAGAGACAGTAATTTTGTAAATTTGAATGTTTTTGGGTGAGTTTAGTAAGTCCTCACGGTAGGTAAAATTGTTTTGTTTATTTCTGACACCTTTTTGTCTGTGACCCACTTATCTTGAGGAATTATACTAGCTTCACTGAATGTGTTGGCGACCTCACGGGCTCAACCTGAGAGAATTTGCTGACACTAGCACTAGCAAGAGCAGTGCTTCGCTGAATCTACCACCGGATCGAAAACGCGACCCACTGAGGAGATCCGACGAGAAATCCAGTGGGTTAAGTTACAAGTTGAGCTTTTCCTTGCTGCCTGCCACTAATCATGTGTGGAACTTGAAACGGCCATTATACAATAAAAATTTGATTGAGCTCCTAAATAACCACTTAACGTCAAGCGAGCGCGCACACCGCATCTATGAAATACAAAAAAGGTCTACGTTATATCTACGCAAATTTACACTATTATTCTTCCTGAGTTTCATATTATGAGTTCCCGAAATATCGGGAAAATTTAAGGTTTTTTTGGAGATTCTTGTGAGCCCGCTTGAATAGGTACAAAGACCCTGCCGTGAAGCAGTAATGCGTTTCGATATGAAGAGTGGGGCAGCCGTTGTACTGTAAAAACTTAGAACTCATATCTCAAGATGGGTGACGGCATTTGCGTTGCTAATTCCTATGGACTCCGGTAACCACTTAACCCCGGTCGGCCGTGAGCTCGTCCACCCATTTAAACGATAATAGAAGACTCGTTAAATAATAGTATATGAGGCGACTATTATCAAAGCCGGCAATGTGACTTTTGGACAATTATTGGTAAATCAGAAAAACGAATTATTGACTTTGTATTCCATTGGCAGTCACAAAACTCTTCTGAACGACATCTTAGATAAATAACAGGTTAAGTATTAACCTTTATTTAATGCAGGTTTTGAACCGTATTCTTTGAAGGAGACGATTATATTGAAATCAATCTGTATTGACATATCAATAACATTTTTTTTGTCCAAATGCACAGATTGCCACCTTTGATAATAGACGACTCATATAGACTTAATTTGACATGTCCTCAATACCACTGACCTTACCAAAGAGGTTAACGCAAATATACAAACACGGTCGATAACAAAGTGCTGGTATAATTTAATGAACGATTTATATGCCCCTTTGAATGCCGGCTCCATAGATAAAATTGCGCATCTCTAAAACTAATTTAACCCTTTGACTCCCGTGTAGGTCACCGGTGCCCTACGCGGCGCAATGAAGTAATTATGTCGATTTCTGATACTAAGGCGTCGGAATGTCTAGTAGACTATGACGAATCCGAACGATAGTGTAATTAATTTATTTCTAAGAGACCTTAAGGACTAAAACATACCATACCATACCAAAAGAAGGCAATGTTAGGCAATTCTGAACCTACATGGCAGTTAAAGGGTTAAAATCTGATCGATTTGTATCAATAATGATAAGAAATCACAGAGAACTATTTTTAATAGGCGGTTTGTCTTAATTTATTAGAACCATATTTTGTACCAACGTTCAATAATAAATTGAAGTGATTTTGATAAGTTTAAATATAAATTATAAGTAAAGGATTGTTTTATTTTTATACATTGCGCTTTTTTCTCCTACCTAAGCTGAGAACGTTGAATAGCCTTCAGCGTAAACTTAACTAGTAGGTGAGCTCACGGGGCTCAAACCTGACGACGATGCTAACACGAACCCTAGCAAGAGCCGTGCTTCGCAGAATCTACCACCGGATCGGAAACGCGACCCACTGAGAAGATCCGGCGAGTAACTCAGTGGGCTGTGTCTGAGGGTTAAAAACATTGCCTCACGAACATCTTCGAACTGATCAGTCCATGAACGACGACTGTTTCTTATCAAACAATCTCTATATATATAAAAATGAGTCTCGCTAAAACTCGAGAACGGACCGATTTGGCTAATTTTGGTCTTGAATTATTTGTGGAAGTCCAGAGAAGGTTTTAAAGGTAAATAAATATGAAAATACTCGGAATTCAATAAAAATAACAATTTTGTTTTTCCTTTGATGTGTCGCCCGTCGGACGGATTCCTTTTGTTTATTTTAAGTTTATTTGATACAAAATTTAGGTATTTTATTTATCGATTGAGGCACTACGAAGTCTGCTCGGTCAACTAGTTTGAAATAAAAACCCTCTTATTAACAATTAATATTTAATTAATACAATAAATTTTCACTTAACATTGTCGCATATAATTGCACTCGAAAATACATAAATTCTATAAAATAAGAGTAGATTTACTAAAATAAATGCTTTTCAAATTGTGTATTAAACTAAATAAAATTAGTTTTCCAAAAATCGTGTCATTTATTCCGTTCCCATGCCAATATCTGTCAGCTGCGCGACTATAACAATTATGCCAGTGGGAAGAAATCACGGTCACATCAAAACTTGAATTTTTTGAAAAAGCAATTGGTTTAATCTTCACAACAACAAATTAATACTAACGAGTCATATGGAGATATTTTAACAAAAATGAAGTACACTTCACGCAGACTTAGTTATTACATTCTCTACACTTCGCAAAAGAGAATCTATTAGATGTGCCTAGATGTGTGGACGATCTCACAGCCCACCTGGTGTTAAGTGGTTACTGGAGCCCATAGACATCTACAACGTAAATGCGCCACACACATTGAGATATAAGTTCTAAGGTATCAGTATAGTTACAACGGCTGCCCCCCCCCTCAAACCGAGATGCATTACTGCTTCACGGCAGAAACAGGCGGGGCGGTGGTACCTACCCGTGCGGACTCACAAGAGGTCCTACCACCAGTAAAAATTTGATGTCAATTCTAAATTAATCTAAATTAGTTCTACCACCAGCAAAAATTCGATGTCAATTCTAAATTAATCTAAATTAGGTAATCAACTGTCAAAGATTAGGTCGCCATTTCATTAAGATAGTAGATCTTCACGTAATGTTTCATGAGTTAACGCAATTCGCACATCCGTCAACAGATGGCGCTAATATCAAAAATGCGTTTACATTTTATGTGAAGCCACCGCATTTCTCTTAAGTTACATTAAAAGCTTCTCTTATCTGGTGTGCCGTGCAAGTTTCAATAAATAAACCTTGAAAATAAATCGTCAAATAATAAAAATATTGGGCTTTTCAACAAAAGCGATATATTGTATTTTTAATATTTGTGTACACATTTTTAACGATTGTAAAACTACCGTCAGAATAAAAAACAACTATAAACTAGTACAGTCTGTATATAAGGCACTTACTATCGTTTATAAAAATAGCATTTGTAAAATGCAGGTAAATATATATATTTTCATATAATTCATTTTAAAAATATCTCTTCGATACACATATATTTTTTTTAAATTAGTGATTTGATTGAGCACTGATCCGGCATAAGCCTTGAAGTCCGAGATATGTACAATATGTCATCTCTTTGGTGTATTTTTTCGTTTTTTTTTTACAAATTATATAGATTTCGGTTGAAATTTATTTTCTAAAAAGTGATATACGTAATCATAAACGACGAGCATTATCGCTCCTCCCGGGCCCAACCTTAGAACTTTCGGCAGCAAACCCTTGTACAGAGCGCGGAATCTGAAAAAAAAAAATACATAATTTCCCGCTTTTATTTCGATGCCTCCAATGAACACTACTCTAACTCAAAATGTTGGAAATTTTAATTTTTCACGCAAATCGCTTCACTATGTTAAAAGTATTACAATTAATCATTATTAATGGGGTTCAAAGCAAGGGTAATTAAGCTAGCTACACAAAAAAACCATAAATATATCTGCAATAATATAGATTTTATCAACTTTTTTCGTTTAAATGCTCCTCCTGTAAATATCTACGAATTTGGAGTTAGCGTAGTGTTCATTGGAGACATCGATTTTGTCCATTAGGTTATAGTAATAACTAGCCGTACTCCCCCGCTTCGCTGGGCATTTAAAATTAATATTATTATTTATTGTCATTATTATTAGGGAGTCCAACACTCATATAAATATTAGCCTATTCATCAAGTACATGTATTTTCTACATGGATACCAAGTTTCAAGTCAATCGGATGCACGGCTCAGTAGTTATAACGGAGCATCCTTAAAACCACTGTAGATTTATATATTAGTTTAGATATAGATAAAACAATAATACTCAGTGTGTAAAAGTAACTGATATGCCAGAATGTTATTTTCGTCTCGGACGCTAATTAAAGCAATCTAAAGCTAACCTCACCACTTTACTATAACTACTGGCACGACCTCCGCCCTCGGCTTGGTTTATTTAATAACAGTCCATACATATTCGTTGGTAGTCTTAGAGGCTATTCCAGCTACGGTAGGCGAGCTCACGGACTCAACCTGAGAGAATTTAAACACTAACCCTAGCAAGAGCAGTGCTTCGCTGAATTTACTTAACTGATCGCGATCCACTGAGAAGATCCGGCGAAAAACTCAGTAGGAGTTTGGCAAAAGAGTAACAAAGAATAGGAAGAATAGGAACTACATTAAAGACTAATATGTAGTATACTAGGTACGAGCGCTAGGATATTTAATGAACTACCAAAGAAATTAAGAGACATAGACGATTTTAATTTTAAGAAAAAACTAAAAGATAATCTTATTAGTGGAAATTATTATCACTTAAGTGATTTTCTTATGGACGACATTGAAAATAAACGGATTTAAAATTATTAGTTCAATTATGGATGAATGAATGGTAAATTATATATAATATCATAATATCTTGCACTGCACTAAAATTCGCATGTCAAATAATGACAAAGCATACACGCTGCTTTTAACTTATGTAATAACTCATTTTCACTATGCTTAGCGAATAAATGATTTCTAAAAAAAAATAAGCCTAAATCGCGCTAACAACAATTTCAAGATAGTAAATTCAACCCATAGACATCTACCACGTAAATGCGCCACCCACCTCGAGATATAAGTTCTAAAGTCTCATTATAGTTACGACGGCTACCCCACCCTTCGAACCGAAACGCATTACTGCTTCACGACGGAAATAGGCGGGGTGGTGGTACCTACCCGTGCGGACTCCCAAGAGGTCCTACCACCAGTGATGAATAGAGACATCTTGCCGGAATAGAGACATCTATGACTACATAATACGCCCGAGATATTTTTAATAACAAATTGCTGCAACGAACAAAAATCTGTGGTTTCTTTTTTATAATATTATTTTCGAATAGCAACAGACATCAAACTTTGGCTTCGTTCCAATCTCAAAATTATTTATAGAGAAATATACTTTTTTTTTTAATGTTGTTTGTTTACTCTGACCAGTGAATTAAAAGGTACTAAGAACAATGATAAAGCTGTAATTGCATTATCAACTAGAAATTTCCATTTAATTCTAGAATTTTCTTTAGTGACGTGGCTAATCTGAAGTAGCAAAGTTAAGAGACGTAGTTACTAAAGTTTACTATTTATATATAGTTATACCGGTCACTCACATTCGCACGAATACGCAAACCCGCAAGTATAGGACGACATTTGCAAATGATTATGCAAAGTTTTCGCTGCATTCGTGGTTTTCCAAGCTGTATCGGTTTTTCAACGGACATCAAAGCACGCGAACCGCGATTATTCGTGTAGTCTCCCACACATTCGTGTGACCAGTTGCGCCCACGACTGCAAAGGTAACGGACGTTTCGCCATTTTCATAATTCGTGACGTCTACTGTGTAGCGTAACTTAATCATGGATTGGAACAACACTAAGGTGATGGAGTTCATTGAACTCCTGCAAAATGAACCGACCATATGGGACCCTCAAAAGGAATCCCATA
This sequence comes from Bombyx mandarina, assembly GCF_003987935.1. The sequence goes on along the minus strand of NW_021011574.1, from coordinate 1,142,370 downwards.
AAAACAGAATGGCTAACGGCATAGGGACGCCTGGGAAAGAATTAAAAACTCCCTTTCCCTTCAATGTTCTATTGGTAAATTAAAAAGGAAGAGAAATTCGTGAGACATTCGTAAACAAGTGTGGGAGGAAGCGCAAACGGGTTCGCAAATTGAGTACCGAACCCAGTTCGGTATGCGAATGAATATCTGACGGCCCTTCACATGCGCGCGAACATTCGTACAATGTACAAATGTTCGCGCGCATGTTAGTGGCCGGCAATACGATGATGATGATATTAAATTATCCCTAATGGGAAAGGCAAAGGACTTTAGTCCATACAGCCAGGTCGTGTTCTTGGTAATAATTGGAGAATTTTGGTAGTTTTAAAGGCCGAAGCCACGTCTTCATTGTTCTTGATCATAAGGCCGAAGCCATGTCTTGTCTTATTGTTGTCATGTCTTATTATTCTCGGTCATAAGGCCCAAGCCACTCCGATGTTTTGAATTGATCGAAGTCAAATCCATAAGCAATAATATTGGAATCCCAATAAAAATTATTTATATTTCCAGGTGCTTGTTTCAAATCCGATGTTATGGTAAATCCAAAAGTATGTCCGTTCAATCCAATTAGTCAATGCGGGGAGTGCAATCCTTTTAAATGTCTTGGAGTGCAACACTGTCATGAACCGTATTAGAAATAAGTTCATAAATGATATCATGCATATCACGGTTCTTAAGCAAGTCTTGAATACAGCGCGGGATCTTTTCAAGTTACTATTGTTACGGCACGCTATGATCGCCGTTTTGACATATTACAATAGTGATATGAAATGTCAATTTATTCTCGAACTTATTAATAGTTTAGAAATCAATGTAAACAATAAATTTTGTCTCCCAAAATAATACATTCGATAAATTTTATGACTAACTACACGTCACTATTGAAAATAAAGAACAGCAATTTGCTCCTTTATTTATTTTTTATTGCATAAATGGATGGACGAGCTCACAGCCCACCTGGTGTTAAGTGGTTACTGGAGCCCATAGACATCTACAACGTAAATACCGCTACCCACCTTGAGATATAAGTTCTAAGGTCTCAAGAATAGTTACAACGGCTGCCCCACCCTTCAAACCGAAACGCATTACTGCTTCACGGCTGAAATAGGCAGGGTGATGGTACCTACCCGCGCGGACTCACAAGAGGTCCTACCACCAGTTATAAAACAATGTGAGGATTTTAGGGAGTGCGTTGGTTGATTGTCCGTTGAGGGTTTATTGTGCGATCTCCTCCGGAAACCTCATCGGACACGATGTAGATCAGTGATTCCCAAAGTGGTCTATATCGACTCCTAGGGGTCTATGACAAACTGCAAGGGGTCTACGTCAGCGAAAAAAAAATTGGGGGTCCACGATAGTGAATCTCAACACATACACTGATAGTACCTATTTACTTATATCACACTATCTTATAATATCAAGACATCATTAGCCGAGGAGATTTAAGATTAATCCTTACAAAATTGACGTCAAATGTTGATAATTTATTATTAAAGCATCAGGTTCATCCTTCTCACTAAAAATATTGACTTATTGCTTATGTTATTTTATTTATAGTTTATTTTATGTTACGTACATTTTACATAGCAGATACAAAATTTTATTTTGAGTAGTTTTAATTTAAATTCAATTAATAAATGTATAAATTAACATGTGTTTTTACTTTAAATTTTTAACACTAAACTTTACTACAGTTAGAAATTTACAGGAAATCAATATCAGGTAAGTAGAGGGTCTACCCAACACAGAAAAACATAGCAAGGGGTCTACGACACAAAAAAGTTTGGGGAACTCTGATGTAGATAATGCATTCTCGATATCATATTACTGAAGACGAGCTGCATAATTCGGTCGAGCTGGCTCCACGCCAGCATTATCAGAGAAAACGGATTATTTTTACATAAAACGGTACACATTAAGGTACATTATATTTTTAGGCTATGCGCAGGTCGCGGTTACACATTGTTCACCGGTTACACATTGTGAGACGTTAATAATTGTTCGAATGCTTTCATTTAAGATAGAGACTTTCGGATTGTCGATAAACCCATTATCACGGATCGTTTGGAAACTCTGGGTCTGCGGAGGGACTTCGGTTCCCTCTGTATTTTGTATGGTATGTTCCATGGGGAGTGCTCTCGAGGAATTATTCAAGATGATACCGTCATCTCGTTTTTACCATCGAACCGCCCGCCACCGGAGTACAGTTCATCCATACTACCTGGAGCCATTGCGTTCATCCACAGTGCGTTGAAAACAATTCAATAAGTAAATACAAAAAAAAAGAAATAACAAAAACAGTGAGAATAGTCATTTAAAAAATTTATGTCCACTTAAATGCATATGTGGCCATTTAGAGTAGAGTTCAAAATCTAACTATACAAACAATTAAAAATAAGTACCTATGTGTGCCAATGTCCTTACGGAGATTAGATAAAGGTAAGCTATACATTAAGGTAGAGGGGGAAAGAGGTCGACCGAAGAAGACATGGCTGGAGTGTGTGAATGATTATATGAGAGAGAGAGGGGAGTGAGTGTTGAGATGACAACTGATAGAAGAGAATGAAATAGAAAAATTCGCTGTACCGACCCCACCTAGTGGGATAAGGTGGAGACAAAGAAGAGAGTCCTTACAAAGGTTCAGATATTTTATAGTAGTTAACTAATGAGAATGAAGTTCGATTTGTCCTTAAAGCGTCTAGTATTAGTGCTTTTACCTTAAATAAATTAAGTTTAAACAATATGAACAAATAAAAAACTACACAAGTAACACGATCCTATTATATTTCAATCGAGCGTTCCAATTTCAAGGGTGGAACATCCGTTATACTATACAATTGAGACTTCGAGCTCATCTCTCATGATGGGCCGCCCAATGTATTATTTTTAATATCTCACTGTAGCGGTAGCCATCATACGCCGCAAGATATTTGACAGATGCCTGAATCTCGCTTACGACATTTTCAAGATAAGCTTACATATATACAAGTTCCGAAAAACAACATTCGGACCGTCAGTCTACCCAGCAATATCACCCGCTCGGTAGAAGATCTTCCTTTCGTCGTTAAACATCCCACACTCACCCTTCCTCCCTGTAGACCATTATGATGGCGCCGGACGTGGAACTATACTTGACGACGCCCGGCACCGGCTGAGGACCCTGGATCCGACTCTTCGCGACATCGAAGGGAATATTCGCGCACGAGCCCAGGACCCCCGACGTGAACCCTATGGCGACCTTCCGCAGAAACTCTGATAACGGATCCTGAAATATAAAAAAAACCTAAATCAATCGCTGCTTTCTTGTGCTTCATGAAACTCATCATTTTAGATGATAAAAGAATACTGAAATGTTTTGATAAAGATCACGGATTATGTGCTTTATAAATAAAATGACTGCCCAATTTTACGATAAGGGTTCATAGTGACAGCATTTGCGATGTCGTTGTTGCCAAATCACTGTTTCATTATCATTACAATGACAAGAGCGTGTTTCTTTTAACGTCTTTGTCGAAAGATAAGCCCGTCGAGTGGCGGCAGTAGCAACCGGACCGAGAGCATAGTCATGCCGCTGCCTGTGAATTCTCATCTCACATAGATCTACTTTATTTTTTCTCAATTTATAATATATATTATACTAGCGACCCGTCCTCGCTTCGCTTCGGAAACTTTAATTTATTATTGATTTCTCCACTATTTAATGGATGTTATTATACATATAAACCTTTCTCTTCAATCACTCTAACTATTAAAAAAAACCGCATCAAAATCCGTTGCGTAGTTTTAACGATTTAAGCATAGATAGGACATACAGACAGAGAAAGCGACTTTGTTTTATACTATGTAGTGAAGATGTCCGGTGCATTTGTACCGATGTAGATTGTAGCGGTGTTCGAATCCCGCAGGCGGGTACCTATTTTACTAATGAAAAACATACTTAACAAATGTTCAGGATTGACTTCCACGGTGAAGGAATAACATCGTGTAATAAAAATCAAACCCGCAAAATTATAATTTGCGTAATTACTGGTGGTAGGACCTCTTGTGAGTCCGCGCAGGTAGGTACCACTACCCTGCCTATTTCTGCCGTGAAGTAGTAATGCGTTTTGGTTTGAAGGGTAGGGCAGCCGTTGTAACTATACTTGAGACCTTAGAACTCATATCTCAAGATGGATGGCGCATTTACGTTGTAGATGTCTATGGGCTCCAGTAACCACTTAACACCAAATGGGCTGTGAGCGCGTCCACCCAACTAAGCAATAAAAAAATAATCAGTCAGACTATTCATATTATAACCTCTTTCTTATCTTAAAAGGTCATTATAACTTTTTAGGTGTTCATTACTAGGTTATTATAAATTTTTATTTATTTTCAAGTGACTTGTGGGCTATGATAAAAAGGGTTATTTGATGCAGGACGCAGAAACACGCCGAATGCAAACTTCTTTCTTTCTATATCGTAAGATTAACTTCTTCTGCAACAAAAGTTCTGTGATAGATACAGTTATATATTAATACGTGAAGCAAAAGCTTTATACCCATTTTTACGAAAATTGCGCGGACGGAGGACTATGAAATTTCCCACACTTATAGAGAATGTAGAGAAAGAGTGCAGAATGTTAATATTTTTATTAAATTATGCCTAAAAATACATTAAATCAATAAAAGAAACATAACACACACTACCATGGATTTGACACACACTTAAATACTCTTCGTTTATTGTCAAACTTTTGTTATTGTTTAAAGGCTGGTCAAATTAAGAATAGATTAATATTGTTTGTCTTTAATATTTTTTGTCTATAATGTAGTCTTGGCGAAATCTGTGATTATAAGAAGTACCTAAAATAATAGTATTTGACAATAGAACCATAATAATGTTCAAACTAATAATTTCACTAGCGGTGATCCACTAGTAAAATTAGTTCCGCGATGCTAGCAACTGACAACAACCGCTTATGCAACACATCGGCGTGATGTGACAAAAAAAAATTCATTCATTTATTTACGTAATAGATAAGGCGGTATTTTTCCAACGTTAACATTCAAAGAAGTGTTGAGATAAGAATAATGAGGTCGTCGCGGCCTAAAGGATAAGACGCCCGGTGTACTCGTATCGAGCGATGTAACTGTGCCGATGTTCAAATACCACAGATAGGTACAAAATTTTACAAAAGTCACCACAATATTTTGCATAATTACAGTAAAAGCTACGCGTTTCCTTTATTAGTTTTCGCTATTGGTGGATTAAAAATTATTATTTTTTATTGCGATGGATGGACGAGCTCACTGCTCACCTGGTGTTAAGTGGTTACTGGAGCCCATAGACAGATATAACGTAAATGCGCCACCCACCTTGAGACATAAGTTCTAAGGTCTCAAGTATAGTTACAACGGCTGCCCCAACCTTCCAACCGAAACGCATTACTGCTTCATGGCAGAAATAGGCGGGGTGGTGGTACCTACCCGTGCGCACTCACAAGAGGTCCTACCACCAGTATTGCGACCAAATAGCTAAAGATTTCTTTACACGATGATAAAAAGGTTTCCAATATGTAGGCATCCAACCGAATATCCGTGCTTTTCCATATTCACGGTTCGGTGTCTGTATTCGCGGCATATTTACAGAACATACAGCCCACTGAGTTTCTCACCGGATCTTCTCAGTGGGTCGCGTTTCGGATCCGGTGGTAGACTCTGCCAAGCACTGCTCTTGCTAGGGCCAGTGTTAGCAACACTTCTGGTTTGAGCCCCGTGAGCTCACTTACACGTCAAGGCGAAGCTGAAATAGCCTCTCAAGGCTATTGGCATATGTAGGTAAAAAAAACAAATAACCCGCGAATAAAAAGCTTTTTCGGTACTTCAGATAGAGTTTAAGTCCAGGGGAAGGTATACCATACCACCTTGACCCTGCCTATTTATGCGCGAAGTGCTCATTCGTTCTGATTTGAAGGATGGGATTTCCGTTATTCCATACATTTGAGGCCCAGACCTCTTGTCTCAAGATGGCTATACCTTTAGTGACCATTTAACAGCGGGCGAGCTGTAAGATCGTTGATCCGTATATACAATTAAAACAAAATCTATTTTAACGTTGGTTTCATACAAGTTTATTTGTTAACAACAGCAACCAATTTCCGGATAGAAATAAGTTATCGTTTATTGTATAATATATTAAGTCACTAACATAGATATAAGTAATTACTACTAACAAAATGTTATGGTTTTAAAAAACAAAACTGAAATAAAGAATTAATAAATAATAAAATAAAATATACTTAGTATGCAAGTGCAATGCATTTAAGTTCTACTTAAATTATACTTTTCTATAAGTTATGTTTAATTGTACTGTAATATTAGTTGTATATTAATGTTTATTACCTATTTTCTATCAGGCGTAACGAAAAACTTTATTTACATGTATACAAAATAATATATTTTTACAACACGCGTCCAAGAATCTCCAGTGAAACTCTCATTTGGGTGTGCGCAAGCTTAACATGACATTTTGTGCCATTGATTAATATAACTTTTGTTTGATGTATTTCAAACCTATAACTACCCTTTTAATTTTAACTCTTCAGATATAAGTACACAGTTCGTGAACCAGCAAGCTCAATCCGTATTTGACGTAGAAAATTGGGAGCAGCTAGCTGGAAGGCTATTTCGATTAGAAACTAATAAACTTACCTGATACTCCGGTACATATCCTTTGACGCTGTGATAGAATCCGAAATACACCATGTTGAAGACTCCGTTCCTGGCTATCGTGGCTGTTAGTCCTTTATTCAGTCCTCGCGAGCCCAGGCCGTGTTCTCTGACGATCTGCCGCGTTACCGACCACGTACTGGGAATTTCTGTGGCCAAGGACTTGTTCGATTGAAGCGTAACCTTGACAACTTCGAATGGATTCACTAGGACAGCTTCCGTGATTCCGGCTCCTAGTCCTGCCAGAGAAAACGTCTGAAAAGGGTGGGGGGGTATGTGAAAATTAAATTTCAGTTGTGAGTATGACTTTTGATACATGCGAATCATTGACATGTATTTTTTTGACGTGACAGCGTCTNCAGCTTCCGTGATTCCGGCTCCTAGTCCTGCCAGAGAAAACGTCTGAAAAGGGTGGGGGGGTATGTGAAAATTAAATTTCAGTTGTGAGTATGACTTTTGATACATGCGAATCATTGACATGTATTTTTTTGACGTGACAGCGTCTTATAATTCGATGGAGCCGGCTGCACGCACAAAAAAAACATGACTCATGCGGCGTTACCTCGCTCTGAGGCGTATTTTCTTATTACGTCACGTTCAACTATCGTCAGTAAACCGACTTTACAGACAACCGATTTTTTTTTCAAATTCTTTACCTGATGCTTCAGCTTGGGTGACGGTATTGACGTCTGTTTCTATGGGCTCCGATATACCACTTTAAACGCTTTACTGCTTCACGGCAGAAATAGGCGGGGTGGTGGTACCTACCCGTGCGAACTCGCAAGAGGTCCTATCAACGATAATTACGCAAATTATAATTTAGCGGGTTTGATTTTTATTACACGATGTTATTCCTTCACCGCGGAATTCAAACGGGAACATTTGTTAAGTACGTATTTCATTAGAATAATTAGTACCCGCCTGCGCAATTCGAACACCGGTGCATCGCCATATACGAATGCACCGGACGTCTTTTCCTTTAGGTCACGACGACTTTCCACGATTTGGAAGATAGATCTAATCTAAATATGAACTGCTGAGTAAAAAGTGTTAAAAATATCTGGATAGATGATAACAAACTTTCATTACATATTTTCAATTTTCAATTCATTACACAATTTCAAATCACCTTTGTCACCAATGTTCCAACTTTTATACTTAGAAACTTATTTAGATAACCGACAATATTTAAACAATCATCATTCTGTTGACATATTGTACAAGATTACATTATCAAAACTTCGTTGTGTACTTTTTGTTTAATTCTCACAATGAATTTCAAATAATGCTTTTGATATAAGCATCTTATCTGTAACATTTAATGTACTTGATTAATATTGACACTATTCTGTCTTGTTTATCTTTGAATTTAAAGGATGAAAATCAAAAGATAACATTGATTTTTTTTATCTTAGAATTACATGTAATTTTATCTTAGAATTGGATATCCCTAAGTCTTTGTAATAAATCTTTGTAATAATTGTCTTTCTAGTAAAGTAATTGTAATGTTTAATTATAAAAGTTTGAATGCCAGATGTGGTTGTAAACATATTGTATTGTTGTAAAATAAATCAAAATGAGTAGACAATTAGATGACTAGCTCATGCTATTTCAAGCATCTATTAAAGCTGTAGAGGTTTGTAGAAAAAAATAATACACTTATTTTGTATAATAAAGAACTTATTGAAATGCGCTAATTAAGTTCTAAGATTCAAACATTATTAAAGCTTTTGGATAAGTTTGAGATGACTTGTGGGCTCAGAGTTCATTTTTTGTTTAGTACCTACTGAAGACTGTAAATATCATCATACACATGCAGCCACCTTGCAATACAAGGTTTAGCCAGTGTAGTAGATCAGCTGAATGCCCCAGTATTGAATCCTATGACTTATTCACAGCAGGTGGTTGTACCCAATGCTCACAATTACAACTTTTTTTCCCCTACCTGTTCACTGATAGCCTAAGGAGCTATTTTTCAGCTACGCCCCGATTAGTTGAGCTCACCAGCTCAACCTGAGAGAATTTGCTAACAATAACCTCAGCAAGAGCAGAGCTCGACAAAATCTACCACCAGATGGGAATCGAGACCCACTGAGAAGATCCAACAAGATAGTCAGCACACAGAATACTTAACCAGTACTGCACTACTACTATTAAATTACATTTTGAAGGATCAATTTTCATTACTTGACATTTTATTTTATTATATTATTTTTATTCATTATATTGTCTGCAAAGTACTTACAGATCTAATATTAAGGTTTTTGATTTTGTTTTTATTGATCATTATTTTATAAAACTTTACAGTTACCATAAACATACAGATGTAAACATGCCAGTTACGAAATGCATTTTTTCTGGTCAAGGTTTTTAAACTATTTACTTACAAGTGGCGTAGGAGTATCTGATCCGAACATAAAAAGCTTCTTGTATTGTTCGAAAGTTGCAAATTTAACAGCTCTTTTAGGGGTTTCTGCCAATATAGGAGGCAGAATACCTTTCCAAAATGAGGTGAAACCTTCGTACCTATACATTTTTTTCATGCAATCTATAATACCGCTGTAGTAATGTGGATCTGATGGTTTCATTGCTGATTTGTTACTTTGTATTTGAAGCCTAGTCTTGACCAAATCCAGTGGGTGCATAATACACACTTCCACAAAACCCGCGCTTCCACCGGCACCTATTTGCATAGCTGCTTGTTTTAAAAGTTTTTCAACGTCAGACATTTTAGATATATATTTATGATTTTATTTTTATTTTAGTTAGAACCAGTTGCTATTAAACGTGTTTTTATTTATAAATGCACAACACCTCTCCTTTCTTTCCTGAGCTCAACTGCGAAATGGAAATGTCTCAAATGTCTCTGATGAAAATAAATAAATAACGCCAGCTGTCTCGACTTTTTTTTTTAAGACATCTGGATTCCGGTCTTTTAAGTAAAAAAGTTAATTGCTGTGCTAATCATGAAATAAAATTAGAACTTATTAAAATTAAATCGAAATGAAATATATTTTCAATATCTATATATATATAAATGAATTGCTATTCGTTAGTCTCGCTAAAACTCGAAAACGACTGGACCGATTTGGCTAATTTTGGTCTTGAATTATTTGTGGAAGTCCAGAGAAGGTTTAAAAGGTAGAAAAATATGAAAATGCTCGGAATTAAATAAAAAGAACAATTTTGTTTTTCCTTTGATGTGTTCCCTGTCGGACGGATTCCTTTTGTTTTCTTTCATTTATTAATTGAGGCACTACGAAGCTTGCCGGGTCAGCTAGTTCTAAATAAAATTCTTCTGAGCCCTTTTTATTTAAATGAAAAATGATTATTAATGGGAATGCTCCTAGCATTCAGACAGATGGCATCTTAGCGCAAAATTCGAACATAATGTATTTGCAGAGTCGCACTACATGATCATCATCATGATTATCATCGTCTCAGACTGTCCACTGTCCACTGCTGTGAGTCGCGCTACACCGGTTATGAACTTGCTGTAGTGGTACTAGAGTAGAAGATAAGCCGATTTATAAAAATAAAATCTTTTAGAAATTCTTCAAGATTTTGTAGCTAAGTATATAAAAAAATACTTGGAGATACCTACCTAGTTTCTGAAAAATTTAAAATATTTATTTTTGTACATTATTGTGAGCAGCCGCACTTTCTTTGGCTGATAGGTACTTTGAAAAAAATGACATTGACATTAGACAAATTGCATACAATGTCAAAATATTTTTTGCGTTAGAGAGTTAAATTGCTAAACATAATTAATAATGTATGCATTGAAGCCTTAAAATTATGATGAATATCTTTTATGATGAATATATTACATCTATGTGAATTTCATTAATTCTCACGTTTCTTACTGGTATGATAGCCTAGATTGTTGCTCTAAGTCAATGTCGATAAAGACTATTTTCGCGCGTACACTTAGAACCAAAATGGCAGGAAGGGTAACATTTCGCATTAATCGCTGTAAAGTGAAGATTACATTGTGATTTTCGTAAAGTGAAGTGTATGTGTAACGTGTGTTTATAGAAATGTGGAGATAGTTAATAAAATGGGTTCACAAACACTAGAGATATTGCGTCAAGGTGTTTGGGCGTCTTTAACTGGGGGATGGTTTTATGATCCACATCAAAATTTGTTTTGCAACACGGTCCACCTTTATATCTGGCTGTTTCTACTATGCGTACCGTTCTCAGTCTATTTGGTGAGTGTGACAATAAACATCTAATTGGAACTTGGATAATTTAGGTTAGAAAACGTAATGTTCGTAAATCAGGTCATATTGTTTTTGTTGTTCTGAGATGTGATAGGTAGTACTTTAGTTATGCTTTTTTAAGTTCTTATAGACGTCATAAATTTAGAAATACGTACCGTACGTACGTTATTGCGATTTCCCCAATATTGAACAAAAAAATATTTTTTACGACTTTTTATTAAAAGACATGTTCTGCCTTGTGATTGTACAGAATAAGCTACTAGGAAGAGTTGCTATGTTATAGCACCAACAATAAGCTCCATTAAGAACACAAAATCTGTGGAGTGCTATGACATGTAATTCATATAAGATTGAATTAGAACCCTGGGCAGACAGTGAGATGGCTGTGCTTCTGGCATTGCCAGCTTCCTTGAGTGACATTAACCACTTATTGCCATCAGATTATGAAATTCTTAACCTAGGTTTTTTTTTTGTTACTAGTATTAGGATTTTGACAGATCCAAAACATTGTGAAACAAGCTTAGACATATGGTAAACAAACTGCTTTGATGCATTAGTCATTTCCTTGTTGCGGGGTATACTTTTGGTTAAGTGAATATGCCATGATTTTGTACCAACTAAGCATAATTATGGGAAGTGTTGATTTTCTTCTTTGAAGAAAACAGCAGCTGTTGTGTAGCGAGATCTCTAAAAAGCTTACAGTGATGCTACCAAATAACATGCTGTGACATTGACGTTGCTTCCTTTGCTTCCAAGATTTGATGCTCATGACCCTCTGTCTATATGAACAAAACCAAAAAACCATTGTAATTGCTGAATTGGCTTTACTCCTTCACGAGGATGTGTACACAATATCAGCTTGCTTCAGCAATTTATTAAAATCGAGAAACTTCTTCTAAAAACTTCCTAATGGGTTGAAGCCAAGAGATATTCAGTATCATTATTTTGTCTGTAAACAACTACTCCAGTGTTACAAAGGGTTTTGATCACATTATGATGGGTGATGAAAAATGGATTCATTATACCAATCCTATCTGCAACACTGTCTGCAATCAGTCCTAAGACTAAATGGATTTGTTACATGTGTCTCAGGTGGATATTTAGAGAGCTTCCCAGTGAAAGCATTCTCCTATTGTGTTGTTGATTTCTTGTATTAATTCCCTTGGATATCAATCGTTTTTAGTTGCTTTCAGTAGCTGACGACCAGAGGTGATGCTAAAATTAGAAGCTTGTTTTTGTATTGTATTCTGGACAGTTATAATAATTTCTTCTTTACTTTTTTGGAGTTCAGCATTCTAAGGATCTCTGTATTTGTAATAAACCAAATGTGTTGGTTATATTTCTGGGTAGGCATTCATTCGATCACAATTATGTTGAAGTCCATGGCACCACCCTACATTTGGGTGCCTTAGGTTCATACAGGCTTAAATATTGTTTTATACATTAGTTGTTTATTAAAATGGTAATATGTTGTAAATAATAGACAGAAACTATTTACAAATAGGGAAAAAAATTAGGCAAATGTGCTGCGAGAACTTAGATAAATCATTAAGTAAGGGCGTCTTCTTACCTTGTATCCAATATGACCATTTGAAGAGCAGCCTTCTGATTCAATTCCTAAATTTAAAGTCATTAAGAAAAGATGTTTTTTTCTTTCCAGTATTTCCCACCATCAAGCTTAGGTTGGATCATATATTGCATCCTTGTAGCTGTACTATTCACAGGATTAAAGCTTCTGAATAGAAGCCTACATCATTTGTATGACACCTCCGAGTTCATAGTTGTACAACCTTCTGATGACCCTAACACCTCAAATGAGAACAATACGTAAGTGCTCTTTATTATCTTCCTCAGCTAATCATATGAATGAAAAATGCTTTTGTGTAGTGGTTTTGTGAGTGCGAATGTTTTTTGTCATTCTATACACATACCTTCATTTACATCTCATCCAACTATTTAAGTTTTCATAAAACATTACTGTAAAATCTTATCCTATAGATTAGGTACTGCTTTAAAAATTAGGCAATACACCATTATGGTGGTAGTGTATTTTGTGAGCCCATACGGGTAGATTCTACTATCCGGCCTATTTCTGATATGAAGCAGTAATGTGTTTCAAATTGAAGGATGGGCCAGCCGTACTATAAAACAGAGACTTAGATCTTATATCGTAAGATGGATGGTGACTTTTATACATTGTTGATGTGGGTGTGCTCTGGTATTCACTTAACACCAGGCGGGTCATAAACTCCAACCCATCTAAAAAATTTAAATAATCTAAATATACCCCATGAGTGTACTAAAATTATTACACCCAATCTAGTGGCAAGCACAGTTACCAGTGTAAATGCTGTTGATTGTTGCACGCTGGTACAATACTCAGTAAGCGGTGCTGCATATTCTCTTCTGAATCCTTTAGTCGGTTTAAAACACTCAGTACACAAAATAGACTATCGACTGCAAAGCCCTTCCTGATTGCACTTCAAATTATTCAATATTATGTATATGACTTGACAGAACTGAAAAAGAGAAATGTTATTACACTTTTATAAGGGTAACATTTGATGCCTCCAACCATAACACACTATCTATTCGTACAATATTGTTCATCTTTTTGTACGAAACCGCCCGCAATATGTTGTAACTAAATTAACAACAATATACTTTCGACTTATAAGATTAACTACAAAAAATAGAATTGAATAATAATAATAAGTCCAAATTAATAGTTTCAAAAAGCTCCTTAAAAGGTTTACCTGATGACATAAGCATGCTATATTTTATGCTATTCATTTCTATCAACATCTATTCATGATCAGAAAGATTTTGATCTCTTAATTCCCTACAAGTAAGCTGAGATTTGCCTTGATTCTATTGCTTAATTTTGGTAAACTTTAGGGGTTTAATAGAGTAAAATAAAAAAAAATTAAAGGAAAATATGTTTTATTTTATTTTTTATTTAGTACGGACGAGGGCATCGAGATGCAGATGATGAAATTGACAGCTGCAGCCGCATCTGGAACTGACAATGAATCAGTCACATCCCTCGAGTACCACAAACCCAACAATAGCACTATAGGTATGTGATAATAATTTGATAGGCAGCGGTAGGCAGCAGTTTGGCTCTGCCCCTGGCTGAAGTCCGTGGGCGATTGTAACCACTCACTATCAGGTGGGCTGTATACTCGAATGCCTAAAAGGTCAATAAAAAAAACGGAATAATGATCAAAACAAAACATCTAAATTCTTCAAGTGTGAGTTTTGAGTATAGCCAAGAAAACGTATGCTGAATAGCCTATACGCCAGAAACCAGAATTCATGACTGATTCGTGGTTAAAATAGCTAGGGTCGTAGGTTTCTGTTCATTCGTGGAACCATTGGGTGTTGCTAAAACCCCCAGTGCTACTTAGTAAGTTTTCATTGTTTCATATGCTGCGATAACAATGCCCGACGCGCCATCACTTTGACCGCACACAAATTTGAGCTTAAATTCTATTTACAGCAACTATGTCTTTTAGATAATAGGATTATGAAAAGAAACAGCATTTTTTTAAAGTAAAGTATGTAGAGAATCTTAGTGGCAATACGGATTCGAAATCCATTTAACTAGTGCACTGTGTGACTGAATAGAATAATGTATATTGAAAAGAAAGAGATACAGAAGTTTCTCTTCGATTTCTATTTTCAGATTTAAAAGTAGACGTCCATCGTAAAAACAGTTCCGAAACAAGCATAGAAGACAGCGCTATATCATCGAAACAAGCAGAGCCTGTAGCGACTACGAAATCAGATTTATGTGTCGCTCAACCGGCAGACGTTCCCGGTCCATCAAGAAGCCGTCCAACAAATAGAAGTAAATCCAGATCAGGCAGAAGAGAACAGAGAACTTCCAAAAGAAGAACTTACGGGAACAGAATAGAAGAATTGATCGAAGCTTCTAGAAACCCTCGTACAGAAAGCAACGTGCCCAATCATATTTTAGTAGAAGACGGTCCCTTTGCAAAAGTTAGTCGGCGGTACAATGAGTGTCCCCACAGACGACCTACAAACCGGGATTGTTTTAAAGAATGGTTGTATTTAGATGGTCATGAAGCTGGGGAGCCGTATCAATCCAAATTTGCCCGACAGCTGAGCTCCGACTCTAGGGATAACTCGGAGCCCAGCGTCGGCCCTCCGTCACCAAAAAAACGTATAGCTCACAGGCGTAGATACACTATATATCCTTACGAAAGCTGTACTAAGTCTGCGATGGCTTTAGCGACCGGTCAATCATCTAATATGAGAAGGAATTCAAACTCCACGATGTCAACTATACAATTGCCCCTTCTGAATTCGACTGCACAACTGGTTTCCCATATGAGAAGACATTCTAACAACGCTGATACAGGGTTTTTTGCCAGCGTTGAACTTGGCGAGTACATGATGGTTAAAAAGGAAGCACCAGTAGGAGACGTTGAAAAGAATAAAGGGAAAAGCCCAGGCGTTCGAAGAATAAAAAGTGCTGCTCTAGAAATAGGGTGTCCACTTCCTAGTGTATCTAACTTATCCCCCCATCCTAATAGTGCTGAAACGATAGGTGGTCAAATGTTAAAGAACCCCAAAAGTGCTGTAATACCTCCCCCCAGCAAAAGTCTTACGCGAGGCCCCCATTTAAATCTTTATCCCAAAAATGAGAACGGAGAGGGCTGCAGTTACCCTTACTTGACATACGGATCCGAAATTGTTTATCCCATAGCAGAAATTTCTGATGAAATGCAGACATCCCAAAAAGAGACTGATTTAGACTCTAGCGGTGAGAGTTATAGTGATTACGATGATGAAAAGCAGTTCCGGGGATTTGATTGGGATGCTGAACAGTCTCTGGCGATGAGATCCAGCGACTCGGACTACGAGAACAACGGTTCCAGGTCACCATTGTTAGAAAGGCCACCTGGAATCAGAGTGGTCCGAACGAAGAGCCACGGTGATTCAAAAAAACATTGTTGTGAACGCCACAGCAATTCCAAACACAATCAGGACTCTCAATACGACAGATCTAAGTGTGTCAGATTAAAAAGATTCAAACATGAACTAGACAATTATGAAAAGCATGCTGAAAGGCAATCGGCACCTTGCGATTGCAAATCTAATGTTGTATATTTCGACAAAACTAGTGCGAGCTCAAAAGATTTGCTAATAGAGAAATCTAGCTTAGAATCAAACGATAATCCACAACAAGAGAAAAAAGTAGAAGAATCAAAAACTGTCGAGAAAAAACTGTGGGACCACGATATATTTAATTCTAGCAGCAGTAGTAGTTGTGACGTAGATAGACCTAATACTAATGTTGATAAGAACCACATTCCGGAGACAGAGGAATCACAGCTAACTGGTGACAGTAAAAGTGCAGATGAACGAAGTGTATATAGTTTAGACTGGTTGTTTGAAGAGACTGCTAAACGTGGCGTTTACAAAGAAGACTCTCTCAATCCTGACGAGGTTTTATCACAAAACGTCGCAATCGCCCTAGGAGAGTCCTCGGTTAATGTCCCAAAAAATTTAGGAGCTATACCGAAGCAATTAAAGAGCGCGACGCGGTCCCGTGCTTCATCTCAGAAAGAAAACAAGAAAAGGGATTCAAAAAAGGAAAAAGACGATAGCCAAAATGAGGAAAGAATGCTCATGGAGTCGGCAGAGGCGCAGGCCGCTTGCGCCTTAGTTCAAGGGTTGGAGTGTTTGTTTGCTGCGACGAACGCCAACACGGTCGTGATGCCCCCTCCAAACCGAGACGAGCGATCCAGGGCTCACAGGCAAAGCCTCCGCGGTGACAGAGAAAACGTACATAAAACTAGGAAACGATCTATAGAGGAAGTAGCCCAAACATCAACAAGCACTCTCTTGCCGACATCAATGCCACTTTTGGCGGCCTTTTTAAATTCTAGAGTGGATTTTACCCCTTGCTGTGCTTCGACAATGGGGCAAGCCTGTGAGAATACTACGACAGAACCATCACAAACTCAGGAAGATGGTCAAAGGCTCCGACCATTGATGGACCGCAACCATCGACATAGAGTCAGAAAAATCAAACGCTCCACCCGTAAAAGGAATAACTCTTCGTCGCAGAACAACCCCGAGACTAAGGACAACCAGTCCAATGCTGAAAATTGTAATAGTTCAACTAACGTTCACTTTGCTAAGTCATTTGATGACACGAGCGACGGAGCCATACACTGTTTCATGGACGAATACGGTAATTGGATGTCGTATACTTTCGATAAAAACGGCTGTGCTCGTGTGCAAGCGCAGCCCATACCGCTACCGGAGAAAGAGGACGGAACCAGGATAAACAGGGTAACCCCCACAGACACGGCGGCGGACAATTCCCAGGAGACCGCTGGCGAAGGTAGCTGCGGCTCCCTGGAGTCTGAAGCTGGAAACAGCGAGAGCTTAGCGAAGACCAAACGCGGGGACAGCCTGGACCGGAGCTCCTCCAACCAAGGCAGCAACAACCCCTTACTGTCGAGCAGTAATAACGTTTCGACGGTAGTCCCAATAAATACGAATACTTCCAATAAACGGTTTTATGTTTTCGACGGCGGGACCGGAACGCACACAGATCAGCCTCGCTCGCCTGTGGCCTACGTCACGGATAGCTTGCTAGAACAAATCGAAGCAGAGAGGCAGTCCCGAATGGGCCTGCCTAGTATGCACATTAATTTGCTCATGAGGGAGCAGAGAGCTCAGCAGCAAGCACAGCAACCGGCAGTGGAAACTGCGTCGACGAATAACGTTTCGAGCATGATGCCGGCAATAGGAGAAATCTCCGAAGATAATGTCGAAATACACTTCAGAAATACAATATCGAAGCTCATAGATGAGATCGGTAAAATGAATCAACCAAAGCCCCCGCCTGACCAGCCCAAGGGCTACTACAAATACAAACTGTCCAAATGTATGGAAGTTAAAGTTACAATGGACAGACTAAAGTTGATGGCGTTATTCGACAGAAACTTGACATTTTCGGAGACTTTGATTACGATACTGCTGGCCGTCATGGTGTCGGTGTTGGGTTCCATGGTGCTAAGCCTCGGCTTCTACAGGGACATATACGCGTTTTGGTTTTGTTTCATAATAGCCGGAAGTCAATATTCGTTGTTGAAAAGCGTTCAGCCGGATTCGGCATCGCCCGTCCACGGCTTCAATAAAATGGTGCTCTTCTCTCGGCCGGTGTACTTTTGTTTATGTACAGCACTGTTGTGCGGGGTGCACACGTACATGCAGCAGAGCGGGGCGTCCTCAGACGAACATTCCAGAAGTAAACGTAGCGCCGTAGAAATGAAACCCTTGACGATATACGGCTTCCAAATGAACGAAAGGGATTTTTTGTACGTCGTTCAAGAAATATTATCGAAGTTCCTTTTGTTCTTTCCGCTCGCTTTTAGCTTGGGACTATTCCCGCAAGTGAACACTTTCCTTATGTACTTGCTGGAACAAATTGATATGCACATTTTTGGTGGGAACGCGACAAGCAGTCTTAGCGCCGCTGTATACTGCGTAGCTCGCTCGATAGCGGCCGTCTGCATACTTTACGGGTTCGCGTATAGCGGCCTGATCGAAGGCAAGAAATCTCAACATCAGAAACACAATATTCTTTTCTCCATATTCTGCGGCCTATTGGTTCCTATATCTTACCACTTAAGTCGCAGTGCGAGCGATTACACACACATTTGGAACTTGATAAAGAAACACCTACTTCCACCGGAGCTGTATGTGGTGCACGGTCCCGAATGCGCGCCCGAACCAGACAAAACAGAACCGAGCTTACTGGCCGAAGACAAGAAGGACGGCTCTGAAAGCAACATCTCCAAGCAGAACTCGATTGGAAGCTCCGCCTCTAAAATCAACTTCAGTTCGGAGACGAATATCGCGCGGACTCAGAAGAGGTCTCACGCGTCGAGTGCGAGCTCTTTGAAGATGGACCCCAGGGGGGACACGATGAATTCTACGACCTCTTTAAGGACGGATCCGACCGCGGAAGCTGAAGACAAAAGTCAAGACTCAATGAACACCTCGAAGCAAGACAATACAGACAAGCCTGATGAGGAGGATATGGAGGATCCGTTGCCGAAAAAACTGCAGGCCACTGTCAACGCGCGACTGAAGAACGACGTTATAGTCTGCACCTTCCTCGGTCTCTTTGTGTTCGGTCTGCACTGCACCACAGTTTTCACCACGCTCAAACCACAACTCAATACGGTAAGTCTTTTGAAATTAATGTATAGATTATAAAATGTAGTGCCTTATTAAAAATAATCCTAATTTTGCGTCGTGAATTAAAAGTTCTTTTGTCGTAGCAAAGATAGTAATCCTGTTTATATAATGAAACTTAATTCATAATTTGGGCAGCAATTTATATCAGATTAATTTAGCATATTGGGCCAAACGACATTAAGTACATAACATGCTTACGACTTTATTTTGTGAAAACTTTCAAGGATTATAAATAAAATGTGATAGTTCCAATGCTTTAGAAGAAAAAACAGTAATCTAATTAAAATAAAAAAATATTATCTCCATCTTCCCTTAAAAACGAATATGAATATGAAGACGAAGTCTAAAAGCAGCGTGACCGCCTATTTCTGCCGGGAAGCAGTCATGGCTATGACTACCGACTCCAATTAAAGATACTATACTACAGTACCAAAACTGTAGTATTCTTCTGGTCCTTTTTCCACTATGTGGGGTAGGGGCAGAATATCCCATTTTCCATTCTGGTCTATCATACGTCACTTATGCACTCTAAGGATAACCTTTTTCACAAAGCCCATACAAGTATCTTTAGGACGACCCAACGTTTTAAAAAAAAACCAACAGTAAACAATGTACAAACGTTATTCTTTAACCCACTATGTGGGGTAGGGGCAGGATATTCCATTTTCCATTCAAGCCTATCATACGTCACCTCAGTACTCAAAGGATATCCTCTTTCACAAAGCCTACACAAGTATCTTTAGGACGACCCTACGTCTTTAAAAAAAACAACAGTAAACAATGTACAAACGTTGTGCTTCTCTGTAGGTGCTATGGATAATAGCTGGTATATTAGGTTGGATACTGCACTACCTGTTGCCCCAGCTACGCAAACAACAGCCGTGGCTGTGCTTAGCGAGCCCGGTCTTGAAGCAGCACGAGCATGCGCAGTACGAGGTCACGGAGCCGGCCAAGGTTATGCTGTTCGAAAAGGTGAGACGGAGGCCGCATTGACACTTAACCCTTCGACTGCCCTGTAGGTCACCTGTGCCCTACGCGACACACTGAACTATTTATGTCGATTTCTGTTACTAAGCTCCTCGGTTGCCTAACTTTGCTTTTTGTTTGTTAATGTAAGTTTTAGTTTTATAGGTCTCTTAGAAATAGATTCATTCTCTGTATCTTCAGATTCGTCTTTCCCAGAGTCTGCTAGATATTCCGGCGCCTTAGTAACAGAAATTCACATAATTACTTCAGTGCGCCACATAGGATCTACATGTCAGTTAAAGGGTTAAACATAAAATTATAGGTCAATTGAATATTAAAAAAATTAGGACTAGTTCCTGTTGTCTATTTGTTTCAGACTGTCCGCGGTGTGGTCGGTCGGTTTACTTCAGCATTCGATAACCGTCTTGGTTGATTATCTTCCACGAGGAAACCGGTGAATTGATCTTAACACGTTGGACGCCATAGACATCGCACATCCGACACCATATTTCCCATCTTATATATCAGAATCGTCCAAAAACAGTTGGAATGTTTTTGTAAATACTTATAGAAAAAACCGATGTACTTGTTATTTTCTGAATAGTCAAATAACAGACATGCGAGAAAGTCCAACCGTCTTTCCCTGTGCTATTAGACCAAAAGTCATTCGACGTGTTAAGAATATTCAATAGTATTGCTTACGCCACACCGGCTCCACAAGCCGATGACTTAAGCCCATGTTGACCCCGAGGTCTTTTTTTTATAGTTTAGATGAATGGACGAGCTCACAGCCCACCTTAAGTGGTTACTGGAGCCCATAGACATCTACGACGTAAATGCACCACCCACCTTGAGATATAAGTTCTAAGGTCTCAGTATAGTTACAGCGACTTCCCCACCCTTCAAACCGAAACGCATTACTGCTTCACGACAGAAGTAGGTAGGGTGGTGGTACCTACCCGCGCGGACTCACAAGAGGTCCTACTACCAGGCTGAGTCAGACCCCCCCGTAAGACCCTCGGAGTGTACCACATCGTAAAATGCTGGCGCTCGTTGTGCAGTTGTTCGTGTACCTGTGCTTCGTGGAGCGGAACGTTGTGTACCCGGCCGTGGTGGTGGCGGCCACCGCGCAAGACGCGCCCGCCCTCGCGCTCAAGTACGGGGATGCCGTGGGGGCGTTGCTGGTCTGCGTGTGCGCCCTCAAGTGTCAGTATCCACAACCAAACTATACGACTGTGTCACTAGTTTCAGTTTTAAGCGCCCTGAAAAGTCAGTATCTGCGACCCCCAACCCAAACTATACGAATGTGTCATTGGTTTCAGTTTTTTTTTTATAACTTAGTTTGGTGAAAAAACTCACAGCCCAACTGGCGTTAAGTGGTTACCGAAGCCCATAGACGTATACGACGTAAATGTCAGTTTTAACAGTACAACGGCTGCCCCGCCCTTCAAATCGAAACGCATTACTGCTTCACGGCAGAAATAGGCAGGGTGGTGGTACCTATCCGCGCGGACTTACAAGACTTCCTACCACCAGTGAAAACAGTTTCAATATGTAGTAGTTGTATTTTTTCAATGGGAAAGGCAAAGGTATCAAACCATACAGCTTAATCTTTTGTGCATTCTTTTTTATGAAAAATAATCTGGTTGGTGGTTGGTAAATGGTGGTTATTTACTGAGACTTTTCAGTGGACTTTTTTGAAGATCCCGAGAAGCTACGTCCAGCGACTTTGTTTTATTTTCCCACATTTGTGTACTTTCACGAATACTAAGCAGTTAATAAACCACCGTTATTACACATTTAAACCTGAAGAAACACTAAATAGACAAAATAAAACAATTCACACAACTTCGCACCTCGCGTTCCCGCCAAAAAGTCCACACAACTGTTTCATTTACTCTTTTAAACGTCATTGTCATTTCAAATGATCATTAAAAAGTAATTTTTCTAGATATTTTAGGCAGAGTCGTGAGAACATTTAGCCGTCTATTTCGCATGCCCGCACTTAATGGTGATGACGTCATATCCGTATATTTTCTGTTGCACAATAATAAAGTTTAAATTGGGTCTTATTCGTAGATAAATATCAAATAGTGTTCTTATAGCCTAACCGGGATAAGGGATTAGTGCTGTTAATAATGAGAACAATGACGTTTACTTATTTTTGTTTTTTTTATTTTATTTTTTGTTTTGCACGCGATGTATGACAATTTTTACGACCACAGAGGTATCCGAGGATCGACTACCAATTGTTTTCGCGCTAAATCTGTGTTCATTAAACCACAAATATTCATGTATAAATTTTGTTTAAAAATGTTGTAGAAAAAAAACTCTCGTTAACGTTTGATTTCCTATTCCAATTCCACTCCGTCGACGAGAATTACATTATTCCGAACATTGTAAAATTGTCGTGAAATTAAAATCCGAGAGTAGTTTTAATTACAATGTAGATAAGGTTCATTTCGCACTGACAGGTCTTCGACACGCATATTCGGAGCCGGACAGCCAGTACCTGATAGTGGTGTTCGCGGTTCTGATCTTCCAGAAGGATCTCAGCAGCCGGGGTACTTCAGAAACGTTTCTAGTCGATTATTTCGTAACGGCCATTATATTCAGCAAGGTCTATGAATTTTTACTAAAGGTAAGTTCTATTTTTAATACGCTTTTATTAGCTTCAGACGTATATGTATGTTTGTAACGGAATCTCTGAACATTATTTTGACCCCCTTCAAAACGTCGGATTAACTGGAAATCTGGTATAATTTTTAAGGACAGATGGCAATACAATATTAAAAAAAAAATATTGAAAAAATTGAAATTCAACTAAAAAGGAAAAAAAAGTTTTAATAAATTTGAATTAAAAATAGTGTAAGAAAAAATGATTTTATTGTAAAAAAAAGCGTGGGGTTCATGGAATCAGTAGTTATAAATATTTTATGAACAGATATGAGTAGAAGGGTTATTTTGATAATATCCTGAAAAGCACCATCGATCCTTGACATTATCGATAGTTTTTGCCAACTTGCCAAACAAATATTTTTACTGTCGGTACAGTACCTGACAATAAATATTGCACTTCGACCTTTGGAAAAAGACATTCGGATAATTTCGGTTTCGTAGAGCGCCATCTCTGTCTATGCGTGCATGTAGAGAACACCATAACGTAAATTCCGTGGACCATGACCCACGAGATAGAAGTCACGATTTAGCGATATGACAGTAACCCTTGCATTAGACATCTTTGGCTACACTAGGATTACGGACCCCGGTAACCGTACTCGTCGAACTTTGGCAAAGGGTTCGACGTGCAACCTAACCTAAACATCAGCCCGCTGAGTTTTCTATAGTTATCAGCGGGTCGCGATTCCGATCCGGTAGCAGATTCAGTCGCGAAGCAGCTACTCTTGAGTTGTTTGGTCTCCTTTGGAGGCGCTCGGGCAGCTATAAGCAAATCCCACCCCTCCTGGCTGAGACCTTGCTCGCCCTCCTGATAATCTCTCAAACATAAAAAAAAGATATAACAGTCAACCCTATCTTTGTACGCCTGGCGCTTTTGTGACGAAAATTAACGTGTCTATGATCACAGAACTCCCGAATTCATAAAACTTCAACATACAAGTGAAAGAAAGATATATTTAACATACAGGTACAGTTCGTTGTGACGTACATAGCGCCGTGGCAGATCACGTGGGGCAGTGCCTTCCACGCCTTCGCACAGCCCTTCTCGGTGCCGCACTCCGCCATGCTGTTCCTGCAGGCAGCCCTCTCCGCCCTCATATCATCGCCTCTGACGCCAGCCCTAGGTATTAATAGAGCACTACTGGTTCCCAGCTAGTCGAAATTCGACTATAATTAATTGAAATTATAAGCTTGTACGCTATTATGATTATATTGTCAAAGACTATTTTATACTTCTATAATCACAGATTTCACTAAGACTACACTATAGACAAATATTAATAATGACAAACAATATTCAATCTATTCTCAATTTGACCACAAACTATAATATATAGTAGAGTATATAAACCACATGGAAGAGAGACCATGTTCTTAGTTAATTTGTTTTAAAGAGTGAAATCTGTAAAATTTTAAATTAAAAATATTTTTAGAATCAACCTATATAGTGCTTATGGATGAACAGATCACCTTAACCCATGATACAATAGTAAATAAAACACTTAATTGCACTTAGGTTCAAAAAGTATTATACGAAAAATTATTATATGCATTTATCTATAATATATGTGTATATATATATTTATGCTTATGAATGGTATGTATACATTGTGTATATATTTGTAATTTAATATAAAATTAATTGCACCTACCACTATTTTCTTTGCACTACCTTTGGTTGACTGGTGGAGAATGCCTTAGGCATTGAGTCCGCCGATGTAAATTTTACATGAAGTGTAATAAATAAACAAAGTAAATTAGAAAAATTTAACTCACAACTAAAGTACAATGTCCGGACTTATTGCTGAAAGTTATCTCTTCCAGTCAGCCTTTGCATGGAGATGATTTTGGAAGGTGTCATAGAAACAATGCCTAGGAGCGCAGACCACCGCTGGCTTGACTGTTACAGGTAGCGCCATCTTTATGACGTCATACGTGCGTCCGATAAAATTCTGGGAACGCGACTACAACACCAAGAGAGTCGACCAGAGCAACACCAGGCTGTCGTCGCAACTGGAACGGAACCTGGGGTCTGGTGAGTTACATGATGCTGGATTATAACAGCCAAGCGTTCTGTGACAGTGTACAATAGATACCACTTATATAATATATAGATACCACTTAATAAAACAATCTTACAAAAAAATCTTCTCCACTAATTCAAAACAGCCAGTCTGGGGACCCGTGACATGATTCCACATCCATAGCACAAAAAAAAATGAAAATAATAATCACCTAGAATTTCTTTACTGAATTAACTAACTTATTAAATTTTATAAATAACTTTGTAAACTTTGCCTGAACATATTATATAAATAATAAGAACTTATTATAACATAAGAAGAATAAATCAGTAAAATTCTAATATAATAAAATAAGTGTGGTTACATTATAGCCATTAAATCACTAATATATAAAGACATAGATTAAACAATGAGACACGATAGTTACTCGCAATTTCATTGGGGCGAAGAAGACACAAATTAAAATGTATATTAAATTTTTTTTAAAGATGACAACAATTTAAATTCGATATTCTACGAGCACCTGACGCGCTCGTTGCAGCACTACCTGTGCGGAGACCTCATGCTGGGCCGCTGGGGGCAGGTGCAGCAGGGGGACTGCTTCGGTGAGACTCCAGCCATGATTGTCCGGCCAGATTGACCAACTTGACTCCTAATAACGCTACTATAGTGTAGCTACTGTATACAACTATAAACTATATACACAGCTTAAACTGGTGCTTTTAGGTACCTCAAGCACCGGTTATCGTTCTCGTCGAACCCGTCGCTTGCGACGAAGGGCTCGACGAGTAAATTAACTCTCAGACACAGCCCACTGAGTTTCTCGCCGGATCTTCTCAGTGGGTCGCGTTTCCGATCCGGTGGTAGATTCATCCGCAAAGCAGTTGCTCTTGAGTCGTTAGGTCTCCTTCGGAGGCGCTCGGGCAGCTGTTAGCAAATCTCACCCCTTCTCGCTGAGCCTATGCTCGCCCACCTGTTCTGGTGAAGCTAGAAAGTCACCAGGCCAGCAGTAATCCTTCAATTCTTAAAAAAAAATCTAAAACATTTTTTTTTTCTTACCTATCTACTGACCTCGAAGTGTCATACTACTCACCGAGTGAGTAGGTGAGCTCACGGGGCTTTAAATTGTGGAATGAATAATATGATAACCTTATTCCTTATTCTTTCACAGTTTTAGCATCAGATTATCTGAACTGCCTAGTGCATATAGTTGAAATGGGGAATGGACTAGTGTCCTTCCAACTAAGAGGCTTGGAGTTCAGAGGCACTTACTGCCAGCAGAGGGAAGTGGAAGCGATATCCGAGGGACCAGAGGATAATAGCGGTAAAATAAATTCATTTTCATTCATTAAAACATCCTTTTATAATATTTAACTAAACGAATAAAATCTTCAATTCTTTTTGAATAAAATTAGTGTTGGGGTTCAAGGGGAAGTTTGTAGAGTTCCAAAAGAGTATGTTGTTTGAGCACCTTTATTATGTTAGTTAAGTACAAATGATAGCGCGTTAACGAGTACGTGTTGCTAAGTGCACTGCTATACAAGAATGTAATAAAATAATTGGACAGCACAACGACGACGCACGGCCCGTCAACGTATTGAGTTAGGTATGTACAAACCGTGCAATTAAAATGTTTTCGATACTTGAATATTTGTTGTATATATAAAAAAACGCCGAGGTGCCTATTGACCCCCTCCCCGCGTGGTGCAGAGGGCGCGTGCGGCGGGCGCTGGTGGGTGTCCCCGGGCGCGGCGTGGGCGCTGCGGTGGCTGGCGTGGCAGCTGGCGGCCGCGCGCTACGTGCTGGAGGGGTACTCCGTGTCCGACAACAGCGCCGTCTCCATGCTGCAGGTGTTCGACTTCCGGAAGGTGCTGCTCACCTACTACGTCAAGGTCAGCGCGTCTACACCATTGATTCGTGTGTTGCGATTTGTTCACGCTGGTTGAAATTATGTGATGTGAAATTGCCACTGCGGTCATCCACAGTGCGTTTCCAGAGATATTTTTTGCCACGTACCATCCGGCTTTGGAATGAGCTCCCCTCCACGGTGTTTCCCCTAGCGCTATGACATGTCCTTTATCAAACGGGGCTTGTGGAGAGTATTAAGCGGTAGGCTACTGCTTCCAATGCCAGGGACAGACACAAGTGTCTGCCCCTGGCATTGCTGAAGTCCATGGGCAACGGTAACCACCCACCATCAGGTGGGCCGTATGCTCGTCTTAATTACAAGGACAATAAAAAATTAAAAGTAACCAAATTATAATTCTATCTTTATTGTAGAGCATCATTTACTACACGATACAGTCGAGTAAGTTAGAAGAGTGGCTGGCCTCTCCCACAATAGCCGAGGCTTTGAAACCAATAAATGAGAGGAACTTCGTCGACTTGGATCCAATATTCAATGTTAATCTGGATGAGGATTACGATTTTCGAGCATCTGGGATCACAAAGTGAGTGAACTTTAAGAAGTCATTCTGAATTTTATGTTGCTACATGTTTACTTCTAATATAAAAATGAATATTCGTAACCTGTAAAGTAACAGTAAAGTGGTAAAATGGTATGTCTGCTTGTACAGGAGCAAGTTCGTGTCGGTGTACGGCGAGTGGGTGTCGGTGTGTGCGGCGCGGCGGGGCGGGGCGGGGGGCAGGCGGCGCGGCGCGCGGGACGGCTCGCTGGTGGCGCTGTGCTTCGCGCTCAGCCTGCTCGGCCGACGAGCGCTCGCCGCTGCACAGCACCTCTCCGCCTCCAGGTACAGACAGCTCCCTATACGCACGCGCTCGAGCGGGTGCGGCGTGGCGTGGCGTGGTGGGGCGGGACGGGGCGGGGTGCTAACTTGACACGATGGGTAACAAAAGGAAGTAAAATAATTGAGGTCTAGCAGTTCCTTTAGGTGATGGCGTAGTTCCAATCTACTTTGCCTAATGCATTAACCAAGCAATGGAATATAACTGTAGGTACACAAGTCAATTAAAATAAGAAAAACTCTTAAAATTTTATCACATGTCACTCTTAAGTAGTTCTTCGAATCAATTATTCCAAGAGGACTGAGTATCTATAAATAGTGAATGCACCCAGTTTTACTCCCTACAATTTTATTATACAAAAATATTATTAAGGAGATATGACGTTTTGTCCGATCTTATAAGTTTTCATAACGTAAATTAATTTGTAATTTAAAAAGGCCTGTGTTCTTAATGCGAGTTTTTTAACGTTCTCGATAGCGTAAAAGTTAGTTCATATTTGTATGGAGTAGGATCGTTTGCGTACGTTTGCCGCTAGGAGCGCTGTTCCAATTGCATACAAAACTGGGTTAATTTTTACGCTATCGAGAACGTTAAAAAACTCGCACTAAGTCAAATCAAATCAACACTGGTTAATCCTTCGTAATGAGTGAAGTAAAGTGAGATGGTAGATGTGAGTTGAAGGGCGGGGCAGCCGTCGTAACTATACTTGAGACCTTAGAACTTATATCTCAAGATGGGTGGCGCATTCCCGTTGTAGATGTACATGGGCTCCAGTAACCACTTAACACCGGGTGGGCTGTGAGCTCGTCCACCCATCTGAGCAATAGAAAAAAATCCTGATGGCGTGGCGTGTCCGCAGCGTGGAGTTCTTCCTGTACGGGCTGCACTCGCTGTTCAAGGGCGACTTCCGCATCACGTGCGCGCGCGACGAGTGGGTGTTCACCGACATGGCGCTGCTGCACGCGGTGCTGGCGCCCGCCGTGCGCATGGCGCTCAAGCTGCACCAGGTACCGGCCCGCAACAGTTCACTTTACTACTACTACTACTCTTATATTGAAGTGCAACTTCTAATGCGACTTCTAACAAGGTAGCGTTAAACGCTTAACGCTACCTGGGGAGGGGGAATAGAAAGAGAGAGCGAGAGTGAACGCATGCGCGTGGTATACCAGTTACAGGCGAGCGCGAGCGTTAGCAACATTTAAACATATATATTTCTATCTATAATTTAAAATATATAAATTATAAATGTTGAAGACGTCGCATCTCTTATACACAGCATTCTCTATTACAAGAGCTAATCTGATTTAAGAATGAAAAATGAAGAAAATCACAATACTACACATCGAGAAAGAAGTTTCACTTCATTCACGTGCACCTATTTACACGCCCACCGTTTTTTATTTATTTAAAAGAGCTGATTGTTACACAATTAAAATTATTACAATCACAGTTTCTCTTTAGTTCGTTAGGTATAATTTTTTTATAAAGTCCAATTAGACATAAAGATGGCTCTTAGAGAATTTTCTTTTTACCTCATCGCTAGTAATCTCAGAGGCTATTAAGCGGCATGTGGACGGGTAGGTGACCCACGGGGCTCAATTCGAGCGTATTTATTAACACTAGCCCTTTATATTTTACTTTCGGAACATCGCTAATGCGCTGGCAGGGTCGCCCTATAAAGCATCGACACCGCAGCAAACATGAAACACGTTTTTACTATTCAAATACTTATTTATTACTCACTTTAATCTTATTACACCACAACTAGCATGAACAGTGGTTCGCTAAATCTACCACTGGATTAAAATCGGGATCGGGTGGGAAACCCAGTGGGTTGTGTCCGTGGTCTAGGTTGCACATTTCTCACGCAGAGATTCTCGTGCAGGACCACTTCATGTTCCCGGAGGAGTACAGCAGCAGCTCGGCTCTGTACGCGGCCATCTCCGCGCACTCGCAGCGCCTCGTCATCTGCCACGAGGCGGCGCCCGCCTGGCGCTACAACGTGCTGCGGGGCGCGCCGCACCTCCTGGCGCTCAGGTGAGTCGCGCTATCGACCCGCGCGCTGCGGACACAACGCGCCCGTCATCTGCCACGAGGCGGCGCCCGCCTGGCGCTACAACGTGCTGCGGGGCGCGCCGCACCTCCTGGCGCTCAGGTGAGTCGCGCTATCGACCCGCGCGCTGCGGACACAAGGTAGCTTTCTAATAGCCTTGAGAGGCTATGTCAGCGTAACCGGACGCATAGGTGAGCTCACGGAGCTCAAACCTAGCGAAGTTGCTAACACTGGCCCTAGCAGGAACAGAGCTTCACAGAATCTACCACCGGATCGGAAACGCGACCCACTGAGAAGATCCGGCTGATATAGAGACGACTCTATATAAAGACAATTTATTGCTAAAGCGCGGCAGAACAGAATTGGTTTGAGTAGCGGAAACACACATTGTATGTATTATTCCTTTTATAAAATAAACTAGGTGTTACAGTTTCCTTTTTTTTAAAAGAGCTCCTGGATCCACCCCGTAACAGTAACACAGAAGTCGCTCTTCCCTCAGACACGTGATGGACGAGGGCATCGACGACTACAAAATAATAATGCTGAACAAACGGCACCTCGGCTTCCGGGTCATCAAGCTGAACCGGGAGTGCGTCCGCGGGCTGTGGGCCGGCCAGCAGCAGGAGCTGGTCTACCTGCGGAACCGGAACCCGGAGAGGGGCTCCATACAGAACGCCAAGCAGGTACGAAACACTCATTTTGATATCCTTAGATCTTATTTATTCACATTCAATATCCTAGTTTACACGATTTGCCCTACTAATTGTTTCATCTCGGGCAATATTTATCTCGTTAGCTTTTAACAATTGAATCTTGCGTTCATAATTTTCGTGATCGCGGACCGCGTGATATGTCTACGACTCGCTATTACTGAAGAAAATACTAAATTGTGATATATTTGACTATTAAGTCGTCGTGTAAAGGATAAGACGTCCGGTGCATTCGTAGGTAGCGATGCACCGGTGTTCGAATCCCGCAGGCGGGTACCAGTTTTTCTAATGAAATACGTACTTAACTTAGAAAAAAATGTTCACAATTGACTTCGACGGTGAAGGAATAACATCGTGTAATAAAAACCAGAGAAATGAAACCTCCTTACAACTCATGTCTCAAGGTGGGTGGCGGTATTTACGTTGTAGTTGTCTATGGGCTCCGGTAACCTATTATTGCTAATAATATAAGCAATATTTTTTTTTTGCTACCAACGTACTCCGGAGAGAGCTGATCGCGTCCTCTGTCGACAGGCCTTGAGGAACATAATCAACTCGTCGTGCGACCAGCCCATAGGGTATCCCATCTACGTGTCGCCGCTCACCACCTCGTACGCGGACACGTCGCCGCCCGTGCGCCGCCTACTGGGCGCCGCCGTGTCCGCGCGCGGCATCCGGCGCCGCCTCGCGCAGCTGTGGCGGCGCGTGCGGCGGCGCTGCGGCGAGGGCTGCTCCAGCGGCGCCGCGTGCGAGGCGGGCGCGGGGGGGGAGCCGCGCACGCCAGCCCCGCCCCCCGCGCGCACTTCGCTCGGTACGCCGACCGCTCCTAGCCTAGCTAAGCCTTGGTGTCTATAACCCGTTATATCGCTTCAGAGTTAAGATGTACGTTGACCCGTTTCGATGAATCTCAAGATGATAACATTATTGAAGTGAAACTTCTAATGCGACTTCTAACAAAGTTGCGTTAAACTACCATACTAGAAAAAGACAGAGCGAGAGTGGATGCGTGTCACTCGAACGCACGCGCGTAGTATACCTGTTTGAAAAATAAATAAAACCACAATACTACACATCGAAAAAGAAGTTTCACTTCATACACGTGTATCCTTGAAAATTTTTTTCAAGAATGCACGTTGATTTTGCCACGGTTTTTTTCCCGATTCAAGATGTTGTCCATGTGAATGGTACTCCTATTCAGTCTGGCCGTACTGGTAACGTCGGATGTTGTCAATACCCACAAATACAGATGAATACTTTTTGTCGTTATATTTGAATCGTTACTGTTCGAATAGTAATGAGAGTTCGCCCGCTGAGTTTCTCGCCGGATCTTCTCAGTGGGTCGCGTTTCCGATCCGGTGGTAGATTCTGCGAAGCACTGCTTTTGCTAGGGCCAGTATTAGCAACATTCCGGTTTGAGCCCCGTGAGCTCACCTACTAGTTAAGGTTACGCTGAAATAGCCTCTCAAGGCTATCAGATTAGGTAGGAAAAAAAATATAATAATAATTAGTTCGTTGTCCCTCTTCAGCCGGTACGCGAGGCAGCCTGGCCAGCGCCGGCAAGCCCGCGTCCACGCTGGCGTCGCTGGCGGGGCTGCTGCGGGAGCACTCGCACGAGCGCGCGCTGGAGGAGGCCGGTAACTACCTCGACCACTACCACTACCATCGGTTCTCGCGAGTCTTAAAAATTACAACTGTTTCACGATTTCATTTGGCTTGTGTATATTATATGCGTTTTATTACTTCCAAAGTTTTGAATGCTTTACCGAGCGTGGTTACGGACGATTGACAATGTCGTTCGTCGATATTTTGATATTGTGCTAAGGACTTTAAAACAATGTCTATAGAAGTATATGTTTTGACTTCTGTACACCGAAATACCTTCGTTCTGATGGTTACTTATTCAGAGGACGATCATTTAAAATTATTTTAAGTTATCATTGAACTAACAAATCGAGTACATGTGATAGAAGTTCAACTTCTTTGGGAAGAGTGAAGTATTTTCAATACTTGACATCAGTAGACCATTACTATGAAATGCGTATTCACTTTTTATTATAGATATAATACGTTTAACCCTTTTGAATTTCTCTGTCTTTAAATGTATTATTAGTATTTATTCGTCTGGGGCTTTAAGAAGTGGGACTTCTATGGCTGAGAATTTAATATTCTTGAAAGACTCAATAGTGTTCAATAAATACGTGACGAATACGCGCTAATTGCTAACATATATTACAGCAGTTTATACGGAAACCGTCGAGAGTCGGCGTCGCAGCGAAGATCGGTCTTCAGCTGGGCGGAGAGAGAAAGCGCCGCGACCCCGGGCGCACCCGCACCAGGTAGGTACGCACGCGCGCACAATGTGCACGCAACACGAGACTCGCGGCTGCTACCGTTCTTTAGAACTATGCTGGGAGGTGGCGATGATTGAGAACTTTTCAACTTGGACTTGCTGCTCCTATAAAGGGGCGAGCGGTGACGTTCTTATTGTTTTAGTTAGAAAGTGTTTTTTCGTCTCAAAAATTTTCGTCTGAGTGTTGCATGTCGCGTGACGGTCGGCCGCGGAGCAGGGATAAAGTGAAAGGCGCTCTTCAGAGCAACCAAAGCCAATATGGCGGCGGGTTCAATAAAAATATTAGTTGGAGACTTGGTTTACTTTTATGCTTTCCTATTATCATTCCAATTTTCCAAATATAAAATTAAGGTTGATAAAGCGACTTTTATACCCTTAATGGAATATTATTCCAATTTTTTTTTGTTATTATTTTTGTTGGTATTCATGTGGTATTATTTAATAAAACCATATTAACTAAACTAAATAAAAGGTTTCACTTTTACCGTGATTTCTTAAAACCACACAATCCTTTTTTTTTGTCTTTGATGTACTAACTATGCAAATGGAAGGATTTGATTCGAGCACCTACATCCCGGCAGAGCGTAATAATAAAGAAAGAAGAAGAAGATACGACTCGCAAGGTTCACCCGGTGCCTTACCACCATTGTGTTCTGTTGCAGAGTGACGGCAGGAGGATGCGACGTGAGCGAGCTCTGCCGGCTTCCTTCCGCCTGCTAGCAGCCGATGCTGCCCACTCGCACGCGCACGACCTGCCGGTAACAAAACCAGCCTTTTGTTTCTTTATTTGAATATTAAAAAAAAATCTATTATAAAAAAAAGGCATGCCCGCCGAGTTTCTTGCCAGTTCTTCTCAGGACGGAGGCTAGTTTTTGTGAATTGGCGGTAGTTCTTTTTGATGTTCAACAAGTATATACTTTCATTTATGTTGAATAATTATTTTTTTATTTGATTTGATTTATTTGTTGATTAAATAGGTGGGCGAGCTCACGATCTACCTGGTATTAAGTGATCATCAGACACCATAGATATCTACAACGTAAAGGCTGCCACCCACCTTGAGATATAAGTTCTAACGTCTCAAGTATAGTTACAACGGCTGCCCCGCCCTTCAAACCGAAACGCATTACCGCTTCACGGCAGAAATAGGCAGGGTGGTGGTACCTACCCGTGCGGACTCACAAGAGGTCCTACCACCAGTAATTACACAAATTATAATTTGTTGGGTTTGATTTTTATTACACGATGCTTACACCTTCATCTTAGAAGTCATTCGTGAGCTATTGTTAATTAAGTCTTTCATCGGAAAATTTGGTACCTGCATGCGGGATTCGAAAACCAACAGAGTCGCATCGCTCCAACCCAGTACGTGGAGTGTCTTATTCTTTAGGTTAAGTAAGCACTTGTTTATATTTATGTCATTCGCGGGTATTTACTAAAATATAAGTATATATTATACTTATTTTACTATGTATTATGTAAATATTGTTATGTCATTCGCGGGTATTTACTAAAATATAAGTATATATTATACCTATTTTACTATGTATTATGTAATGCAATTAGTATGTGTATTGTATCAGAGCACCGGGGGCAGCAACTGGGAGTGCGGCCCGCGCGAACAGCCCCGGAGAGCCGCCAGCGTCAAGGTATGTACCGACGTGCTGTAGCCCACGGACTACCCGAGGTCCAGTCCCGTGCTGGCAATTTAATAAAGATATTCCCCTTTAATATATCGCACATAATACATAATATTCCACACATCTCTAGTCGTAGTTCCCGCTATCTGACAATAGATGGCGTTGTAATTCTCGATCATTCTGGATCCTTCGATATTCGTTCGACTATTCGGCGATAGATGGCGTTACTCTTACCGGCGTAACAATATCATTCTTATATAGTTCTGCTAGACTATAGAAATGAAATAATATTTAAACTACAACTTTAAACTTCATCAGTAAAAGCAAACATCTCTTTCGTCTCACTAATAACTATTAAAAAATGTATTTTCTCATACTCTATTCAGTGTTAACAAAAATTGTACAAGTGACTTTATAGCACCGTATCTGCGATGTATTTATTACCTTTTAAAGCCTCTGGTGCATGAAAATTTAAATATAATAATTGAAGACATGAGTGGATGAAGGGGATATGATACATTTTGTTAATTTTGAGAAAACGGGCAACGACTTTTGTTACTTTTGCTTTTTCTTCGTATAAAACTCCTTCATCACATGCTATTTCTAAAAATAGCCCTTAAACCTGGAGTTTTAAGGTCTAATATGGTTTATAGGCACATAACACCTTCATTCAATGTAAAAAACAACACGTCATTTCGGATCCTCTCGATCCACTTACGGTGCTTTTAGGTACCTCAAGCACCGGTCATCGTTCTCGTCGAACCCGTCGCTTGCGACGAAGGGCTCGACGAGTAAATTAACTCTCAGACACAGCCCACTGAGTTTCTCACCGGATCTTCTCAGTGGGTCGCGTTTCCGATCCGGTAGTAGACTCTGCGAAGTACTGCTCTGACTATGGCCAGTGTTAGCAACACTCCGGTTGAGCCCCGTGAGCTCACCTAGACGTTAGGGTGAAGCTGAAATAGCCTCTCAAGGCTATCAGCTTAGGTAGGAAAAAAAAAAGATCTCTTGCAGATAACCGTTTTTATCGTTTTTATCTGGGTAAGGGCATACAGGATGTATCGTGTTAAGTTCCACGAGCCTGGCTGTACCCGTAGTACGGCACGGGAGGCGGCTGGCGGGGATGCCTCCAGAGCTTCCTCGAGAACCGAGTGCAGCTGGAGGTACCCCCGCCAGCCGCCCGCCCGGTCCGCAGACGTGACGGTGTGACGGTGTGACAGGTCACGTGCGGTGAGGACGAGTCCTCCCTGGAAGACGTGGCGGCCGGCCTGGACCTGTCCCTCTCGCTGCCCGACTGCAAGATCATAGCCAACAGGAATGCCAGGTGCGGACGATACTAATTAGACTATTCGGGGAATAATAATAATATAACTCTTTATTTGACACCACATGTACCTTCACTGGTGGTAGGAACTCCTGAGAGTCCGCGCGGGTGGGTACCACCACCCTGCCTATTTCTGCCGCGAAGCAGTAAT
This sequence comes from Bombyx mandarina, assembly GCF_003987935.1. The sequence continues at coordinate 1,106,507 of NW_021011574.1, read as the reverse complement.
ACGTTTCGGTTTGAAGGGTGGGGCAGCCGTTGTAACTGTACTTGAGACCTTAGAACTTGTATCTCAAGGTGGGTGGCGCTGTGGATGTCTATGGGCTCCAGTAACCACTTAACACCAGGTAGGCTGTGAGCTCGTCCACGCAACTAAACAATAAAAAAAAAATTGAACGCGAGCGACACCCCGGGGGGCACGATGAATAAAAGTGCTGCAATTGTATTTCACAGATTTTTCATAAACGAAGGCACATCGAAGGACCTCTCGAAGATAACCAGGGAGATCCGCCACGAGCGGGAGAGCCACCGCGGGCTCGCCGGCCGCTACACGGAGCGCCCCGACGCGCCGCCCGCCGACCGGGACGCCGCACTCAAGAAGGACAGCAAAAAGGAACCGAAAAACAAGGAGATAAAGACTAAAATCAAACGTTCCGAATCTGGCAGGTATGTTCAAATATAAAGACTTTTTGAAGTTATACTTCTTTAGGCGCGTTATGAAAAATTGATGAGAGTGAAATTTTACGATGCGCGCGCACCGTGACACAAAATTAACAGAATGAAGTTGCCCACTAAATCGCTCATTACAATACGACCGACGTAACTTGGCGAGTCTGAATATAGCCGCAGGTGAACTTTCCGAACCGTACCGAAAATTACCGAATTTATACGATGTCAAGAAAAGGGATGTCCAATATGCGTGTTTGAGGATGTTGTTTAAACGTTTTTTTTTTTCAATTTAATTAAAATTTAAATAAAAAATAAAAAAGAAATAAATTTAATAAAAATAAAGTATAATTTCTTACGCGCGTACATAAGTACACGCACCCTTTTTGAAGTGAAAACTTCTTTAGAATCGTTGTGATTTCAAACCGGATGCAACGTAAAAAACGACAGGTAAGAGACACAAATACAAAAATGTGTAGGATGAAGCCAGCAAAGAATGAGACAGAAATATACATACTATTTAATACAGCGCCATCTGTGAGATTTTTTAATACTAACATGTGTATGAAAGCTCTTGTAGTGAATTTTAATTTAGGATTATACGTGAAATTAAAATATCAATTCACAGAGGGCGCTCGCTACCTTACAATTATTTACTAATGACAAAATTTTACATATACTTAAGACGTTTAGGATAATTGTATTATGTGTTCCGTTTGACGTCCGAAGTCCATTATGAGAGTACATCGTATGATTTCCACTGTAGGTCGCTAAATTTGACTACTTCCGTTTCCTAAGTCCCACCTACAGCGCCCTCTATAACGTCTGGAATCGAACCAACAAGCAAAGACAAGCCGCCATATTTGTCATTGTTGCGTCGTTTTTTCCCACGTGCAGTCGTTAATATTTTAAGAAGTTAGTAATTTAAAATGTTATAAGCAACTTTCGAGATTTGAAGTAGAAAGTTTGTTTCAAACAAGTGTTATGATTATCTTCCGTTTCGTGAAACCTCCAAGGCTCTACAATGAGTGATGAGGTTATCGCGCCTTTTCAAAGTAAAATTTAAGTGAGGATAGTTCTTCGATTTCTTCGGATATTTGTTCGGGTTCGTCGGAAAATAAAGACGAGGGACCAGCAAGAAAACTTCGAAAGCGTGACTGGTCGCGAGATCTGAATAAAAGGTTTGACTTACTGTCGCAATAATGGGTGAGTCATGTGAATAATATTTTAACTTCGAATCATGCTATTGCTGGTCGTGCACCAGCCTTTACACTTACAAATACCAACATCTTATAATAATAATGTCTGATGTGGTTTCAACTTCCAATCGAAATTAGACAACGACGAATAGTTTTTACGTCCGCCACCAGACCGTCCGTTACCAGAAGCGGGTAGGTTTTGAAATTTGAGCGTTTCTATAAAA
>NW_021011574.1:1028260-1103624 GCF_003987935.1 Bombyx mandarina | reverse complement strand
GACGCAGGGCATGGAAGGGCCCCCAGTCCACCCTGCGTGCGATCGCCGGGATCCACTCCGGTCTCCGACTCCGGCACGACGACCGCACGACAGGATTTTACACCGGTTGGCGGGACAGCTTCCCGGGGCGGAGTTTAGTAGTGACACCCGGGTTCAGGTCCCCAACTGACCGGCGGGCGGCGGCGAACACCGTTTCACTGGGTCTCCCTATACCCCCGTCAAACAATCACGTCCCGCGAGCTCACACGCACGTCTGCTCCGCATGTTCCAGGTATCGCCAAGATTCACCCCCAACAAGGAAGAGGAAAGGGAAGGAATAACACTGGCTCTCCAACCCACACGCCGGAACACAGCTAGGCTATTTGGCGGCGGACTCTAGTTGGAGGGTGGTCGCCAGCCAGTCGGACAAGTCCTACCACCGATTATGTATTCGGCTCCCGTTTTGCACCACCCAGGGGTCACTTGTAGGGAATCGCGGGTTAAACCTACGGAAGCGGGAAGCAATCAACCCCCGTTCGATCCTTCGATATTCGTTCGACTATTCGGCGATAGATGGCGTTACTCTTACCGGCGTAACAATAATAACATTCTTATATAGTTCTGCTAGACTATAGAAATGAAATAATATTTAAACTACAACTTTAAACTCCATCAGTAAAAGCAAACATCTCTGTCGTCTCACTAATAACTATTAAAAAATATATTTTCTCATACTCAGTTCAGTGTTAACAAAAATTGTACAAGTGACTTTATAGCACCGTATCTGCGATATACTTATTACCTTTTAAAGCCTCTGGTGCATGAAAATTTAAATATAATAATTGAAGACATGAGTGGATGATGAAGGGGATATGATACATTTTGTTAATTTTGAGAAAACGGGCAACGACTTTTGTTACTTTTGCTTTATCTTCGTATAAAACTCCTTCATCACATGCTATTTCTAAAAATAGCCTTTAAACCTGGTGTTTTAAGGTCTAATATGGTTTATAGGCACATAACACCTTCATTCAATGTAAAAAACAACACGTCATTTCGGATCCTCTCGATCCACTTACGAAGGGCTCGACGAGTAAATTAACCTACAGACACAGCCCACTGAGTTTCTCGCCGGATCTTCTCAGTGGGTCGCGTTTCCGATCCGGTGGTAGACTCTGCGAAGCACTGCTATAACTAGGGCAGTGTTAGCAACACTCCGGTTGAGCCCCGTGAGCTTACCTAGACGTTAGGGTGAAGCTAAAATAGCCTCTCAAGGCTATCAGCTTAGGTAGGAAAAAAAAGATCTCTTGCAGAGATAACCGTTTTTACCTGGGTAAGGGCATACAGAATGTATCGTGTTAAGTTCCACGAGACTGGCTGTACCCGTAGTACGGCACGGGAGGCGGCTGGCGGGGATGCCTCCAGAGCTTCCTCGAGAACTGAGTGCAGCTGGAGGTACCCCCGCCAGCCGCCCGCCCGGTCCGCAGACGTGACGGTGTGACGGTGTGACAGTGTGACGATGTGACGGTGTGACAGGTCACGTGCGGCGAGGACGAGTCCTCCCTGGAGGACGTGGCGGCCGGCCTGGACCTGTCCCTCTCGCTGCCCGACTGCAAGATCATAGCCAACAGGAATGCCAGGTGCGGACGATACTAATTAGACTATTCGGGGAATAATAATAATATAACTCTTTATTTGACACCACATGTACCTTCACTGGTGGTAGGACCTCCTGAGAGTCCGCGCGGGTGGGTACCACCATCCTGCCTATTTCTGCCGCGAAGCAGTAACGCGTTTCGGTTTGAAGGGTGGGGCAGCCGTTGTAACTGTATTTGAGACCTTAGAACTTGTATCTCAAGGTGGGTGGCGCATTTACGCTGTGGATGTCTATGGGCTCCAGTAACCACTTAACACCAGGTAGGCTGTGAGCTCGTCCACGCACTTAAACAATAAAAAAAAAATTGAACGCGAGCGACACCCCGGGGGGCGCGATGAATGAAAGTACTGCAATTGCATTTCACAGATTTTTCATAAACGAAGGCACATCGAAGGACCTCTCGAAGATAACCAGGGAGATCCGCCACGAGCGGGAGAGCCACCGCGGGCTCGCCGGCCGCTACACGGAGCGCCCCGACGCGCCGCCCGCCGACCGGGACGCCGCGCTCAAGAAGGACAGCAAAAAGGAACCGAAAAACAAGGAGATAAAGACTAAAATCAAACGTTCCGAATCTGGCAGGTATGTTCAAATATAAAGACTTTTTGAAGTTATATTTCTTTAGGCGCGTTATGAAAAATTTATGAGAGTAAAATTTTACGACGCGCGCGCACCGTGACACAAAATTAACAGAATGAAGTTGCCCACTAAATCGCTCATTACAATACGACCGACGTAACTTGGCGAGTCTGAATATAGCCGCAGGTGAACTTTCCGAACCGTACCGAAAATTACCGAATTTATACGATGTCAAGAAAAGGGATGTCCAATATGCGCGTTTGAGGATGTTGTTTAATCGATTTTTTTTCAAATTGATTAAAATTAAAAAAAAAAAGAAATTTAATAAAAATAAAGTATAATTTCTTACGCGCGTACATAAGTACACGCACCCTTTTTTTCATTACATATTTTTATTGTGTAGTACGGTAGACAAGCTTACAGCCCACCCGTGGTTACCAGAGCCTTAGACATCTAACTGTCGCCACCCACCTCGAGACATGAGTTCTAAGGCCTCAATATAATTACAACGGCTGCCCCACCGGCTACCGAATATACGATATCCCATCCCTTGTTTAACGTTCTTGACGTAATATTTTTACAATTTCTCAACGAACACTTCAGCGTTTTTAACGAGCGCACGGAGACGCGAACGACGCGAGACTATTTGAATTTGAATTTTATGCGGACGTTTTTGAGACGCTGAGTGTGTATCTTGGATTTTTTAATACATCAATGGTTACAACGCCCCACCCTTCAAACCGAAACGCATTACTGCTTCACGGTAGAAATAGGCGGGGTGAGGGTACCTACCCGTGCGGGCTCACAAGAGGTCCTACCACCAGTAATTACACAAATTATAATTTGTCGGGTTTGATTTTTATTACACGATGTTATTCCTTCACCGTGGAAGTCAATCGTGAACATTTGTTGGGTACGTATTTTATTAGAAAAATTGGTACCCGCCTGCGGGATTCGAACACCGGTGCATCGCTCGACACGAACGCACCGGACGTCTTATCTTTTAGACCACGACGACTTATTATATTATTATAGTATTTCGTTAGTATTCTTATATTATTATTTCGTATTTCGTTATATGAAAGTGATGATGATGATGATGATACGAAAGTACATTAGTATTTCGTTCGTGAGCAGTTTGTGAGCGCGGCGTGTGTTTGTTGCAGGAGCTCTGGGCGCTCCTCGGTGAGCGTGGGCAGCAAGGTGCTGATCGTGGAGCCGCTGGGCGTGTACGACTGCATCAACCTGGGCCGCCGCATCGACGTGCACTGGCCCTGCGACCTGCAGCGCCTGCGCGGGGGGCGCAGCGCCTGGGGCGCCTGGGTGCCCGCGCCCGGCATGGACGGACTGGTGCGTGCCGCTACATGACACTCCTACTTGTGATATCTTGAAACGGGACAGCGTTACTGGTTTACTGTAGAATTACCGAGAACTGCAGTACCTATCCAGACCAGTTAACTCAAATTTGTATGCAGTTGAAACAGCACTCTAGCGGCAAACGTAGGCAAACGTTCCAACTCCATACAAATTTGAGTTAACTTTTACGCTATCGAGAACGTTAAAAAACTCGTACTAAGCACACCGTACACACACATTACTTAAACTATTTGATTAACATGTTCAAGTCTCGAGGGTAGAGTGAGTGCCCGTGAGCTTAAATTATTGTTCGTGAGTCTAAGGCGAGTTCCAAGTAAACATCTTCACTTGCAGGTGGTGCACAAGTGGACGCCGAACCACAGAGACCCGAAGCTGAGGTCGCACGTCGACAAAACGATCCTCCTCGTGCAAATCGACGACAAGTACGTCCCGATAGCCGAGAACTGCGTCCACGACCTCGGCGATGAAGTGTGAACTTTAAACGCGTGCGCGTAAAGTTGAAAATCGAATAATTGTCGAGGCCTCGAGGTACGATTGAAATGTAAACTTCTTTAATCGGACTAAATAATTGACGTAGCATTGGAATTTGAACTTTAAAACCTTGAGGGTACAGTGTGAAATAGATAGGACTGAATTTTGTGACGGGGATAACGTTTAACTTCGAAGTAAATAAATATAAAAAACATTTGTCACAAATTCATGCTATTATAGATTTTGGAATGTTTTGAGTCACAAAAATGTTCAACGCCTTCAATAAATGAATTGGACATATGTAGTTTCACAGGATGTTCACTTTTGATCTTATATATGTATAATAGTATTATGTTTTATAAGAGAAATCAAAACAACCGAAAAAAAACTAGTGAAAAATGATTTTAAAATGTGTATTCTGACTTCTCATATCTATCTTATTAAGAAAATAAATTTGGCTTATGAATAAACAGTCTGATGTGTGTGTCTGAAAAGTAAAATTCAACCAAACAGCCATTGATGTAAAGATTGATTTTCTATGTTAACGATATTGTAAATATTATGTGTTTGATTGACCATTCTGTTGTATGTGTAATTGAAACCCTGTCCTCAATCATAATTATATGTACATCAGCATTCATATCTTTGTGTATATGTAATAATTTAAAAATAAATGAAAAATTGGATTGAGCATCGCACCGACGCCCCGATCCTAAAGGAACTTAATATCTCTGAAAGGTTATCGTCAACAATACAGTCAAGGATTCTTAGATATTTTGGACACTTATCGCGACAGTCAGCAGAGCCTATCGTGGCACTTGTTGTTCAGGGTAGGGTCAATGTTAAAAGATCTCGTGGACGAAACCCTGGACTGATGAGATGAAAATCCTTACCAAAACCCCACATAAGGAGTGGGTATGCCAAGCCTCAGTTCACAAACTCTGGAGAAGCTTTCGGTAGGCAGCGGCTTGGGTCTGCCCTGGCATTGCTGAAGTCCATGAGCGACGGTAACCACTCATCATAAGGTGGGCCGTAAGCTCGTCTGCCTACAAGGGCAATAAAAAAAATAAAAATAAAAAGCTGTCAAGTCTTTAATAAGCAAGGATTCCACATGACCACTCTGACAGCTCTGCCAAGTAACCGACTATGATGATGATGACATAAAACCGCACTTACAGTTGAATTTGGTTAATCTTTAAACAACAACCGTAACAGCCGATTATGGTCCAAATCTTTAGGTTAATAAAACTGGATGTGTAACTGTGTGGACGTATTGTTTTCGTCTCTTTCTCTCTTCTAAATATAAACGTAGCTAAAATGTTATGAAATGGTCTTGCCAATTTTTTTATGTATTTTTAAATAGTTCCGAGTGTGACCTTAATGAAAATAATTTAGTTAATTAGGTTTTATGGTTATTTTTAATGCGTCAAGGGATGAACCGGCTCGCGTGTCATCTCGAAACGTGAGACGTTTACGACTCCTTAGTGTCCCACTAGGACTAAGACTAGGACGACTGATCCAAATAAAAGTGGAAGACGCGACTGATCCGTGGCGGAAATGATAATTTTGGAGCACGGGCTCACAATACCTTGGATCCTTATCATTAAAGAATAAACGAGGGTACAATAACGAGAATGATCCAATTAGATTGTTCATTTCTGTTGGCACTGACAGCTACACAGACCGGGCTCGTTGGAGGCGCTCGAGTAGTTGTTAGCAAATCCCACCCCTCCTGGCTGAGCCCTTGCTCGCCCACCTGTCCTAGTGAAACTGGAAAGGTCTCCGGATCACCAGTAATCCCTCGATCAAAAAAAAAAAGACCGGCGTCATTGTTCGAGATGGCCTTGCCGTGACCTTCGGCACCATATTGCATCATCTCGACTGAACTCCGAGCTCATTTCGGGCTGCGTCCTTATCAACACATGCCAATGACGAATGGGAGCCACTATGGACAAGTGGGCCGTACGCACGTTTACCTTCAGTGATAACAGAAAAAAAAATTGGTCGAAGATTATTCATGAGACAGCGTCACCATATACACTTACGATTCAGTAGGTCGTCAGCCAATCGATTTAGATAACTTTGATTTTCGTCACGATACAAGCGAAGGTCATATATTATCCTGTCTAGTGTCTATTTATTCTTAAGTAATTACTTTATATGTATGTAAGTTTCGGTAACTGTAAATAAAACAAGCAATTGTAAATATAAATGTAAAAAAAACAAAAACAAACATAAATTATGTACGTTTATCTCTTTAATATATTAAATTTATAATTATGTAAGATATGAGTAGAGTAATATTTCTATTTTGTTATTACATTTTTATTTCTTTCTTTTTTTTTATAAGTAAAATTAAAATAAAATTCGCACCCAAATATTCTAAGTCTACAATTACACCAAATATGTATGTTTATTAAGAATATATTTATGAAAACTTATTGAATTATGAAGGAAGACTCATTAGAATAATACACAACAAGTTAAACCTTTACTGGTTTTACTGGTGGTAGGACCTCTTGTGAGTCCGCACGGGTAGGTACCACCGCCCTGCCTGTTTCCGCCGTGAAGCAGTAATGCGTTTCGGTTTGAAGGGTGGGGAAGCCGTTGTAACTATACTCAGTATGTTCGATTTGAAAAATAATAATTTCATTTAACTTTAAAACATAGGTTTTTTTTTTTATTACTTAGATGGGTGGCCGAGCTCACAGCCCACCTGGTGTTAAGTGGTTACTGGAGCCCATAGACATCTACAACGTAAATGCGCCACCCACCTTGAGATATAAGTTCTAAGATCTCAGTATAGTTACAATAGTTGTACAATAATAATTGATCTGTCACACTGTTGAACACATACATAAATAAAAAGTAAATTGTGTATTATTCTATAAAGTGTTTATCACAGATTAGCTGTATATATTCGTTGTCTAGATACTTTATAAGTCGAGATGCAATTTATATAAACATCTGTAATGTTCGTTTTATAACAAAATAATATAAAAAAAGCTAATAATGGCGCGTTGTGGTTTACGAATTTAAATTGATATATTTAAAATATTCTTGTTTACATAGGAAAGATATTGGTTTTACAAAACTTTGAATAGATTTATTATTGTGGTGTTTAAAAAAATCATTTGTTGTTGATGTAAATGTGTTTACTATTGGAAAATATAGAGGATTTAAAATGTATATATTATGTGTATATATATTTTGTTTTGAAGTGTTCGAGTAAGCCGCATAACATAGTGACAAATTTGTGAAGTAAAGTCCAAATGTGGTGGTAAAAAGCTTGGTTAATAATCATAATAAATTATAGTAAACATATTTATCAATAATTGTGTTAAAAAAAATATGTCTTATGTACATAAAATAAAGTTATTATTAATTTATCACGGATCCATTGATACAGTCCTCTCAAATATTCTCAAGTTGCCTTTATATTTTAGACTGATTTTTTTCTATAATTAAGATCAACAGAAAATGCCTTCGAACTTATTCAACAATTTAAAACTTTAATAAAAGCTAAAATTTACTCGGTCATTTTAGCTTATTAAGATTCAAAATGTTCATCAAGTATCACGAACTCCTTTGCACCTTGCACCGGCGATGATAGTTGTTAGGTCTACTCTAACTTTGACTGTCAATTTGTTCTTAACAAACTCACATCGGGTAAAATTATGATTCGCTTAAAACGTGACAGAAAAATAATGCACAGAATTATTTTATGCAATATACGATTTTAATTTTAAGTGCATATTATCTTGGGTTCCCACATTATAAAGCAAAGTCAGGTGTACTGACCTGGCGAGGTCATTGAATATTTGTAATTTTTTTTTATTGCTTAAATGGGTGGACGAGCTCACAGCCCTGGTGTTAAGTGGTTACTGGAGCCCATAGACATGTACAACGTAAATGCGCCACCCACGTTGAGATATAAGTTCTAAGGTCTCAAGTATAGTTACAACGGCTGCCCCATCCTTCAAACCGAAACGCATTACTGCTTCACGGCAGAAATAGGCAGGGTGGTGGTACCCACCCGCACGGACTCACAATAGGTCCTACCACCAGTAAATATGACCGTTTCAATTTCATCGCGTGCATTAAAAAAAAGCATTCGTCGATTGTGATTTTTTATGGTTCTACTGGAAGGATTTACCAACACACATACATATCCTTTAAATACAGCTTACAATCTTCTCTTTCTTACACCCTGTACCGTCATCTTCTACCTGACTGTGTGTTATTTTTTGCTTTCGATGTATGATTCCAATAGTTATGTAAAGTTGCTATCTTTTAGATCGTGAGCTTTTTTTTGATCTGGCAACGTCATATGTACCTACCTACCTTTAACTTTATTAGAATGAGTTCTTAATATATTAAAAAAATATATGTTTAAGGTAAATCAGTGTACTTATTTAATGTTCTTTATTAGAGAGATCACGATTGTTGAATGTTGATAATGTCTGACTAGTTGTTTGTTAGGATCGCAATTAAAAACCTTGCTCGCGGCCTTATTCGGTCGGAACCTTTTTGACAGCATCAAAGTAATTAAAACCTTTGATAAAAAATGAAGGAATGTATCAAAAAAAAGTTGTTATATATATATATATATATATTTTTTTTATTTGTCCTATTGTCTATAGGAACAGCAGTATATATGAATAGATTAAAAAAATAATAATGTAGAAACTCACAATCCGTCCACAGACTTGTGATTTGTGCATTATTTTTTTTTTGTGTGCTTAACGAAATTTCAACAATCGTGCATCGATACCTACCTAGTTCGGTTACAAGAATGTATCGTCATAAGATGCAAATAAAATGATACATGCAATCGATGGTAGTGTTTTATTTGATGAGTTTTGAGTCGCACCTGTGTATTGTAAGCCCTTGCTACCTGAGCCTACCGCGACGCAATCGTCAGCTTCGATTTGTAAGTTGAGACGCCTCTACTAGGTTGATTCTTTGTAACAAGAGGATACAGAATTTGCATATTGTTACGTCGGTAAGAGTAACGCCATCTATCGCTGAATAGCCGAAACGAATATCAAAGGATCTAGCAACATGTAGAACGCTCGAGAAGTACACCGCCATCTAAATTCAGATAGCGGAAAAACACATCGAAAACACTCGACTTGTGAGGAATGTTCTCGATAATTCTAGAGATATCGTATCGACTATAAAAGCGTTGCAGAGACGGCACGCAGTCAGTTAGTAATCGGAACTGCTCGAAGCGAAACAGCGAACGGATTTTTTATTTATTTTATTTTATTTATTCATTTATGTACACACAGAAAAAAAATACATAGTACAGAGTAATAGGAAAATTATGTACAAAGGCACTGCTTATTTCTTTAAGAAATCTCTTCCAGCAGACCTGCGAGAGGATAATGAGAATAATAATAAAAAGTGATAAGTGTGTGTAGAACAAATAACATATAACTAAAATAACAAATACAACATGAGAATTATAGTAATGCACATACACATAGCAAATATTGTTAAACTTGAGTACAAAATATTATAAGTAACACAGTAACACTCGTATATACGAAGTGTATAGAACCATGATCATTCGGTTGATGAGAGATAAAATTGTTTGACCTTGTATTTAAAAAAAAATCATCTGAAGCAAAGCGGAAGAAGTGAATTAAGAATTTCAAAGAGTTTTGTGAGTGTTCTAAGTTATAAATACAGTTTTAAGTTGTACTTTGGTGGAACATTTTTTTATCTATGCAAGTGGTGTTCGCTCACGTGGCCCGTACACACATTAACTCTCTCCGGGTCATCCGATCCCGTTTTTGCAGTAAAGCCGTCAGCACCGTAGTATGTGTGAAATGATGATCTTCACGACGACCCAGATCTAGAACGCTACATTGAAAAAGCGGCGCGACACGATAACACCTTTTGTCCTGACGTGTAATTACATATCGAGTCCAGGTGACGAGGCAATGCAAAGCCACCATCGCCAGTGAAGTGCCCCATAGATATCAACAACGTTAATGCCGCCACCCAGTTCGAGACATGAGTTCTATCCCTCAGTGTTTACAGTACAACGTCTGCCCTTCGAACTTCATTTTTATCTGAGTTCCAAGTCAAGCTAACAAAAGCGTGTTAAATACAGACGTGTACTTCTCGCAGTCATCAAGGAAAACTTTTAGGTTCAAACGAAATTTATAAAATTGATTTTTGATAGAACCTCATCTTTACCACTCGTAAATATAGGAAGATTGTCCATTTAAGCAAAGTAATTTATGCTGATTTATCCAAATAATTGAAAAGTAGTACATATTTACATACGCATGTCAAATATCATATTTGTTACTGTAGTTAAAAAAAAATATCCAAGTCTAACGAAAATAAATATATACTATTTGCATTTTAAATTCACTTTTCGAATGAATGCCCTTAAGCCAATAGATGTAGTTTTTATTCAATTTGCTAATTACAACTCTTGAGTACATTTTTCATTTCATAATTACACAAAATTACACATTAGGACTAAAATTCCTTGAAAATTTTCCTTTATATTTGTGGTTTTTTAAAAGTATCTTGTCTTGTTTTTGTAAACTGCACACAAAAATGTCTTCGTTGCCTTATACCTACAGGAATACATATGAGCGCTACGTAAACCTCTTGGGAACTGTTGGATTAGACTTCTTTGAGGAGTCCAGAGGTTGTTTCGTGAAAAGAAACATAAAACTGCTCATATTTAACATATTATTTTTACCTTTCGCCGCTATACAGTTCGGCTTGATGTTGAAGATTAATGCTGAAAATTTTTTGGAGGGCGCTCTGGTCATTCCCATTGTGGTCATGTTCGCTTTGGGTGAGTTGTTTGCTGCGAAACTTGTTTGTGACAACCCTATTCTAATGCACTACAAGACAGCCCCTGGCAATGCCAATAACGAAAGTCAATAATACAATTTAAATTTTGAATTAGCTGTTTAAAAACTACGAATAATGTTTTCTTGAAATGAATATTGATGATCTCATAATCGAATTCCATATTTAACCGGCTAATGAAGTACTTAGATGGCACGGGCTGTTTTGTAACGCTTATAAAGACACATCCAGTAAACATGGATCCATAATATTTTATACAGGGTCCCATAATATCTACATATATAAGGTAATTGCTCCCGATCAAATTGACGTAAATAAATCACGAAAGCAGACGTAATAAATATAAAACAATATTATGTGAAGTTCCACGTAAATACGCTTTAATCTAAAAATCTAAAACAAAGGGCGCTTCCTCGAATCAATCCAAATTGGATACTCTTGTTATAAATGATTACGTCTCAATATGTTATATCGGGTGAAGTACAAAAAAGTTGGGATAGCAGCAAATTTGGAATCGAGATGCATATAGTTTTTTTTTGTTTTTTTTATTGCCCTTGTAGGCAGACGAGCATACGGCCCACCTGATGGTGAGTGATTACCGTCGCCCATGGACCTCAGCAATGCCAGAGGCAGAGCCAGGCCGCTGCCTACCGCTTAAATTCATTAGCTTAGCATTGTATTCTTTAATTTCAATCCTTCAATCATCATAGTGACATTTTCCTGTTCATATCATTAAAATAGAAAAGAGCTCTATCAGGCTAACGCAGCAAGATTAGTGACCGAAAAATCTAGAATTAAACGTCACATACATTATTACTTTTTAAATCATAACGCAGCTTTCAGACTACCCTATAATATAATAAGTATATAGCTCATAGCACAACAATATCGCGCACCATACGTTGTTATGGACACGTTCACACTGTACTGTACTATATATTATTGGCTAAGTATACACTGCTATACTATATGGTACTATAGTATAGCGTAGTCTGAAAGCAGCTTAATTGTTTGCAGATATAATTAAAATGGCGATAGGCGTTGCGAAACGTTCTGACATTAAATATATATTTGACGAGATCGGTAAGCTGTGGCCGAGAGAGGATGATGTAGATAAAAACATAATTCTTACTATTTGGTTACGGCGCATTGGATTGCTCCTTAACTGTAAGATTATATTTTATTTCTGCCGGAGTTACAGCATTTGGACATATCTCACACACCTTTATCGTGTCGCGCCGCTTTTTCAAAGTAGCGTTCTAGATCTGGGTCGTGGTGAAGATCATCATTTCCATTTGTGATCATTTTCTAATAGGTATCGTAGCTGACATGACTAATTTGTCGGCATTGCCCGTATCCCATAATTATTTTTTATTTATCTATTTCATGGGTAGTTGGACGAGCTCACAGCCCACCTGGCGTTAAGTTACCGGAGCCCATAGACATCTACAACGTAAATGCCGCCACCCACCTTGAAATATGAGTTCTAGTCTCCGTATAGTTACAACGGCTGCCCCACCCTTCAAACCGAAATGCATTACTGCTTCACTGCAGAAATAGGCGGGGTGGGGGTTTTTTAATACATCAATGCGCGGTGGTAGTACCCGTGCGGACTCACAAGAGGTCCTACTACCAGTAAATTATCAAATAGGATGGATTTGTTCTTTGCAACCAAACAATAGATCAGTAATTCAAAAATTCAAATCACTAGCCACTTTTCGTTGCTATTTACCATTATTTAGCAGATAAGCCTCTATGTTCTCCTATCGAACTGTCATATTGTCAATTGAGCACGCACTGGGTCTTGTAAGGTCACTTTTCTGGTGCTAAGGTGTCATTTCGTTGAATATTTCAGCGTTCTTCATATTCGCCGTGTCCAATTTAGCTATGTTTGAGACTTACCCGTTTTTAAGAACGTGCTACAATTTATATGTCGGCAATGATGATTATATCTTACCGTTTCAACTTTGCGGACTGTGGGAAGTCAAATCTACTGTTGTGTATATCTTAACTTATATATTGGAGATCGTGGGAAGTAAGTATATAAGTATACTAGTTGTACCCGTCCGCTTCGCTGGGCATTTAAAATTAACATTATTATTTCTCACCCCCACAAAGATTCTCATCATTAACGCCCCCACAACTGGTGTAGGCAGTCTAACACTCATACAAATATTAGTCTATCCATTAAGTACATGTATTTTCTACATGGATACCAAGTTTCAAGTCAATCGGATGCATGGTTCAGTAGTTATAACGGAACATCCGTAAAAACCACTGTAGACTATAGATTAGTATAAATTTAGTTATGTTTATGATCCAATTACGGTTTGCTTTTGAAGCAAACAGTGATATTGTATTGTATTGTAATATTGTATCTCCACTGGATAAATAAAATTTTCGTCTAAATTCTATTAAACGTCTAACTAATGTCTAAAATATACGTCATTCTAAAGTAGAAAACCATTTAATAGAATAATGTAACTACTATAAATGCGTTCATTTATTTTTTTATTGAATAGATGGGTGGACGAGCTGACAGCCCAACTGGTGTTAAACGGTTACCGGAGTCCATAGACATCTATAACGTAAATGCCGCCACCCATCTTGTGATATGAATTCTAAGGTCTCAGTATAGTTATAACGGCTGGCCCACCCTTCAAACCGAAACGAATTACTGCTTCACGGTTGAAATACCCGGTCATCGTTCTCGTCGAACCCGTCGCTTGCAACGAAGGGTTCGACGAGTAAATTAACCCATGGACACAGCCCACTGAGTTTCGTGCCAGATCTTCTCAGTGGGTCGCTTTTGCGATCCGGTGGTAGATTCTGCGAAGCACGGCTCTTGCTAGGGTTCGTGTTAGCAACGTCGTCAATTAGATTTAAATTAGATTTAGACTTAAATACCTATTTTTACTGTGTGTGTGTGTGTGTTATCCACGCACTTTTTAGGCCACTGTCCCCACTCCTACCTACTATTTCAGAAAATTACATACTTGAGGAACTTAGGTAGTTTATTTAAAATAGTTCATCGGTCATAGCTTTGTTTTTTTTAATTTTTTCAATATCTCAACAAATTGTTGTTCAATTTCTAATGTTGAAGATCATCATCATCATCATCATCATAATCGGTTGCTCTTGGCAGAGCAGTCGTGGTCATTTGGAATTCTTGCTTATTAAAGCCTTGACAGATGTTTTCCACAGTTTGCGAACCGAGGCCCAGCGCACACTCTCGTTAAGTGGGGTTTCAGTAAGGTCTTTCACCTTATCAGTCCAACGCAGTCAGTGTTGAAGATACTTTCATATATTTTCAGCGACTCCTTGCCAATTATTCCTGTACTTACCATTCGACCTATTGATTGTTACTTTAACATCCAATGTCAGCATACTCCTAAGATTATTGCAAGCGGATCTCCAAAACGCCGTCAGATTACATCGTGAAAGACCAAACACGTATTATGTTAATGATCATGAAAGTTATGAAAGAATCAAAGAAATCGTATTTAGACACCAGAGGATATTGAGGTAAGTAATAAAACTGAAATTCAAGGTCAATGTTTAAAAAATGTGTTTCGTAAAACGCAGCGTAAATTGCAGACGTTAGGTTAAGATGCCCTTTACCGAATGATGACGGGCAAAACAATGGTAACATTTCAATATGTAGGCAGCGGCTTGGCTCTGCCCCTGGCATTGCAGAAGTCCATGGGCAACGTAACCACTCACCATCAGGTGGGCCGTACACCAGCTGCCTACAGGGGCAATAAAAAAAAATTGTTCAGTAAAAAATAAGTGGCCAGTAAAATAAATAAATTTAGCGGTAGGATTTACGTTTAAAGGATTGCCACCCCCTATAATCACAGGTCGAATGCAAAATATTTATTTCATAAATTACTTATCGGTTGATCTGAATCTAAAGATAATTTACAGTGTAATTTTTTTTTCGGTAGGCTGCGTCTTGGCTCTGCCCCTGGCATTGCTGAAGTCCATGGACGACGGTAACCACTCACCATCAGGTGGGCCGTATGCTCGTCTGCATGAAAGGGCAACAAAAAAAAGCCGCACTGACAGCCTAGACATACTTCGATTCCCGTGAAGAAGCTAGAAAACAAATTTAATTATTTATGATTATCCTATCTAGGGAATTTAAGTGTGTTATATCCATTTTGCACAGTGGAGCAATATTAAGAAAAACTAGGAATTAGGCTCAACCAACAGATTATTTATCAAATGGCAAGACCGTACCGTACCTACGTAAGAATCAGTCAAATTAAAAATAAATAAGGAAATTATGGTTCAGGACATTACCCGCATCACGATCCATGCGACATGGGTAGCGAGATATTCCTACTACGTACGACTTAAGTGGTGATAGGCCGTATTTTGAGGCCGCCCGGGAAAGCGCCACTTAGATATCTTTCATAATCTTTCGGCCGAGTGTCTGCAAATTAGATTTCTCAAAAAAGATTCCATCCTATTTATACACTATAGAGATCTATCTTATGACCAAAAAATACCAATACCAGTTAAAGTGACCGTGACGTCATTCACCCGTCTGAGCAATTACGTCTCAGAGGACATAGCGTGGGTAGTCGCCCAACTACATAAAATATAATTCTGGTGGTAGGACCTCTTGTGAGTCCCCATGGGTAGATACCACCACGCTGTCTATTTCTGCCGTGAAGCAGTAATGTGTTTCGGTTTGAAGGGTGGCGCAGCCGTTGTAACTATACTGAGACCTTAGAACTTATATCTCAAGGTGGGTGGCGCATTTAAGTTGTAGATGTCTATGGGCTCCAGTAACCACTTAACACCAGGTAGACTGTGAGCTCGTCCAACCATCAAACCAATTCTGCTGAAGGTCGCAGAAATCCCTTGATGCAGCACAGGACCAGTCGTTCTGGCGAGGTTTGAGGGAGGCCCATGTTCCAACCTATTCAACTTATAACATATGGATAGATGTTTTCACTTTGGCATGAGCTGACCCACGTCTGACTTCAACATTACCGGTAGTCTGAATTGTGTTAGCGGCATTTTCAAGATGATTTCGTATGGGTGCAAGTTCCGAAAGAAATATGTGCTCGTCCGTCAAAGCCGAGATTTTATTTATGGCTGTTTTCAGAATTGCCGATAAACTGAGTGAAGTTTTCGGGTTAGTGATATTGGTTCACGTTTCGCTCTCGGCAGTCGTGATATGTTTCTTCGGTTTCTTGACTGTGGTATGTTTTTTATATTTTTTTTTATTGCTAGATGAGTGGACGAGCTCACAGCCCACCTGGTGTTAAGTGGTTACTGGAGCCCGTAGACAACTACGACGTAAATGCGCCACCCACCTTGAAATATCAGTTCTAAGGTCTCAGTCTAGTTACAACGGCTGCCCCGCCCTTCAAACTGAAACGCATTACTGCTTCACGGCAGAAATAGGCGGGGTGGTGGTACCTACCCGTGCGGACTCATAAGAGGTCCTACCACCACTAATGTGGTAGGTGTAATGTAAAATGTCAATTGAAAAATCTAACGTGACTGACATTGTTAATGGCTTGCATTTTTTTATTAATCATTTTTTTTACAGTAGGTAGGAGGGTTGCCAGACGTCTCGTATTTCCCGGGACGTCCCGTATTTTAGGCTTAGTTTAAAATGTCCCGGCGGGAGTGACTCTGTCCCGTATTCGAAGCCTACGATTATAATTGTATTGATTTTTATAATATGTTAAAACCGAAAAAAATATGTTAAAATTGACTTGCTCTTCAGAGAAATATCAAAAAAAATTAAAGAATGTCACTATATAATTTTCTTTTTTATTTGGTCCGGGTAAATAAAAAAAAATCCGTATTTTTTTTGCCTATTTAAGTATTTGCCCCTTATAGGCTGAAAAAAAATCTGGCAACCCTAGTAGGTACTGAGACTTCGATCTTATGTCAACAGAAAAGTCCGAGACATCTATGAAAATATCAGCAAAGGTTTCAGTGATATTTTAGGATCTATTAAAGGTCAAATTAATTGTTCAATGTTTTAGTAGAAGTTTACTTCTATAGTACCACCACCCCGCCTATTTCTGCCGTGAAGCAGTAATGCGTTTCGGTTTGAAGGGCGGGGCAGCCGTTGTAACTATACTTGAAACCTTAGAACTTATATCTCAAGGTGGGTGGCGCATTTACGTTGTAGATGTCTATGGGCTCCAGTAACCACTTAACACCAGGTGGGCTCGTCCACCCATCTAAACAATAAAAACAAGAGATTTTTTACTATTTATGGTGTTACTTAGCTGCGAATCTCAAAAAGAGGAGGTAATCCAAACTCTGAACTCATCACTCCTTTTTATGTTGTACTAATTCAGTCCGGTCTTTATCGATGATTGAACATTTTTTTCTGACGCGCTTTTAACTTAAAATCAATGCGTCTTATGTTTTTATTCTATAACTGGATATCACAGCAATATCCAAATCCTTATTACAATCCGGCAGTTTTTTTTTTAATATTTAAAACTTTTAAACAGCAACTATTATTTTAAGGTTGCATTTTATACGGTCCCAAAAATATTATGTTGTCTTTCTTTTGTTTTTTTTTATTATTTTTATTAATATTAGTATTGTTAAATCTGTGTTGATATATTAATGCATGCTGTGATTGCCCCTAATTAGAGTTGCAGTTATCAATTGCTCTATACATGTCAATGTCGTTTTATGTCTTACTGTAAACCAAGTTGGTAATCCTTAAATAAATAAATAAATACATTATCCTCCTTCAGTACGAGTACCGGTAACCAGCACGCAAATAAAAATAGCACTTAAAGTAAATTTGCGAGGCTTTAGTCCGCGTGTCATGATACTCACTCAACAAGAAAAGGTCATGATGGTGTCCGACAAAATACACATGTTTGATAGATCTTCCCTTTGCAGGAAACAATGAAACAAACGCTGTTTACCACGTAAACTAACATTTAATTTATCTTCCAGGTGTATGGAGGTCTAATAGAAACAATATCTAATTTCCTAACAGCTTTGAATTTGATTTTAATTGTGTTTCTGATAGCACTTGGAGGACAACTATTGTGTGACACGGCAAGTATATTTGTACTGGTTACATCTTTAGGGCTCATTCTGGCTCAGCTTCAGAGAATTTGCTAACATCTGTCCAAACAAGCGCAGTTTTTCTATGGCATTGTCCACAGTTGAAATGCTATTGTTCGGAACTTTTGTATATTCAAAGCTGTCTTGAAAATGTATTTAACGCGAATCTCTCTCTCTCTCTCTCTCTTCGATCGGTTCCTCACTGCTGAGGATCGTGACTCCGTCCGATTTCGTCAACCAACTGTCTCCATCGATCCCGCCCTGCAGCCCGGTGGAGTGCGTCGCTGATAGGTATTCCCAGTTCCTCCGCTATTTGGTCCGACCATCGTTTGGGACCTCTACCCCTAGGCCTTTTTCCCTCTATTTTACCGGTCACCACAAGGCNTGTCTCCATCGATCCCGCCCTGCAGCCCGGTGGAGTGCGTCGCTGATAGGTATTCCCAGTTCCTCCGCTATTTGGTCCGACCATCGTTTGGGACCTCTACCCCTAGGCCTTTTTCCCTCTATTTTACCGGTCACCACAAGGCGTTCCAAATTGCTGGTATCCCTACGTGCAACATGACCAAAATACCGCAATATTCTTTATAGGCAGATTGTGGATAGACGATGAATCTTTTCTATTTTTAACTGCCTGAGAATAGATATGTTGGTGAGGCGGGCCATCCATGGTATTCGTAGCATACGTCGCCAGCACCACATCTCAAAAGCGAATCAGGATATTTAAAAATTAATAATAATCCAGCTATCGCTAAAAGCCAACTTGTAGCGTGTAACACTCGGTCGCACTCGGGCGTCATCGGATGCGATCGGAGTTCCCGAACGCGCAGGTGTCCCGTGACGTCATGCTACGAGATTCGCGCGCGTCGATTTAAGTTCATTGTAAAAACGTAATTTTAGTTTAAATTGGTCTCTTGTAGTGTCTAGTTTTATTTAATTTTTTTACTTTAAACTATAACATTGTACACATAATTATTATATATTGTTGAATTGGTGTGTTTGACTTTTATGTGTTCGGAGCACAATATCCCGAGAATACGAATAACAAACAACAAACTCCTAAGTCTAAGATGAGAAAAGACACCATGGAACATGTAGCTTCCTAGCTCAGCCTGGTTGATTTTGGTGGCTCATTATTTCCAGATATCTTTCTGCATAGTCCAAGGTGTGTTGAAATATCCCCGGTGTTTTGAGACATTTCTTTCAAATAAAGATTGACAAATGGCCCATGACGGTAGATAGCGGCTCGGTAGGTATATTCTAAGCCCATAATGGTGACCAATGATCAGGCAGAGCATCTGTTTCCTCATCTCATGTAATCTGCTTGGTAGGAGATTTACCCTTTGTTACCCCCAAACTCAAGAACCTATCACTCACATCCTTGGGAAATGATGAGTCATTCCACTCACACGGTGTCGACCCAACAATTAACAATACTTTAATTTACAGAGCTCTAACATTTCTGACGCCGCTTACAACAGCCTCTGGTACGAAGGCGACCTCAAACTTAGAAAACTAATGTTGTTTATCATTACTCGGTTTGTGTTATTTTTCTATTTATCGAATGCTTACACTAATTAGTCGATCCAGACGATCGCCATATACACGTCCTATCGGATCCACTCCCAGGGCTTTCACCGTTCGAGTTGGACGCGAAAAAGAATTCCTCGTTCAGTCCAGTAAGCAGTAATGCGTTTCGGTTTGAAGGGTGGGGCAGCCGTTGTAACTATACTGAGACCGTAGAACTTATATCTCAAGGTGGGTGGCGCATTTACGTCGTAGATGTCTATGGGCTTCAGTGACCACTTAACACCAGGTGGGCTGTGAGCTCGTCCACCCATCTAAGGAATAAAAAAAAGAGTACGAGACAGACATCAGCTGGGTGCTCCGCTATTAAAATCTATATAAGATCGCTCTTTTATCTATATCTATACTCATATAAATCTACAGTGGTTTTTACGGATGTTCCGTTATAACTACTGAACCATGCATCCGATTGACTTGAAACTTGGTATCCATGTAGAAAATACATGTACTTAATGGATAGACGAATATTTATATGAGTGTTGGACTCCCTACACCAGTTGCGGGGGCGTTAATGGTGAGAATCGTTGTGGGGGTGAGAAATAATAATGTTAATGTTAAACGCCCAGCGAAGCGGACGGGTACAGTTTTTAAATATAAAATTGTAGTTAACTGGTGATATCATTTCATTACAACGAAACCACACGACTTTTAAATATTCATCACTGTTAGATGTATTAATGCACTTAAGTTTTTGTTTTAGATCACAAAATCCGTGCTATTTATCTGCGTTGGGATTTTCAAATATGACTCTACGATCATTTTCAAAGGTATTTGACGTAGTAAAACAATATTATTTTCTTGTATAAAATGGATCCAGTTTATGAATCTTATCGTTGGCTGCCAATCGGCATCCATTGCTAACGGCTTTAATTGCTGACTGATAGCCATAGCTAATGAAATGAATTAATTACCACTATATTAATTGAACATCAGCAATGAATATTTTACCAAATTATGAACGAATAAATTTTTTTTACAGATTATGAGCACGGCATGGACGTATCTGTCGCTTCTTATTCAAGTTTATGAAGGAAATTAACACTTACAAAACCGTCCGCAGTATTAAGCTTATTACTAAGCTTACCTGAGTCACAATAACATTTCGACATATTTATTTAGTACCTATTTAAGAAGTGCACCTCATGTCACCAATTTAGGGTTATGTTATATTAGTTTATATTATAAGCAAGCAATTAGGCAGCTTCTTCGTACGACGCACGCGCGTACGCAGCACACCGCTAACTCTCCGACGCATCGTGCTGTCTCGCTACTCAATGGCTTGCTAGCCTATGCTCCGGAAGTGGATATAGTCCATGATGGTTTGCAGCGATTTATTGTTGTTGTTAGGAATTACTTAAGCTTTTATACTGTTAATTTGTAAGTAGACTAAATAAATAAATATTCTTTTGAGTATATTGAAGGGTGAATGGATATTAATTTGGTATAAGCGACATTTTTGAAATTTTCAAGAGCGCCATTTCAAGTTTAAAATTTAGAAAAACATATTATTCAGCTATTTGAAAGGTGTAAACAAATTCAAGTTCGATTAAGAACATCGAGTCGTTGATGCTGATACCAAATAAAACGGACGTTTAGCCTTTCACCCCTTGATATAATGTTCGTAACAGAGTTGGTGACCAATGACTATGGCTTCACCCGGTCATCGTTCTCGCCCAACCCGTCGCTTGCGACGAAAGGCTCGACGAGTAAATTAACCCACAGACACAGGCCACTGAGTTTCTAGCCGGATCTTCTCAGTGGGTCGCGTTTCCGATCCGGTGGTAGATTCTGCGAAGCACGGCTCTTACTAGGGTTCGTGTTAGCAACGTCGTCGGGTTTGAGCCCCGTGAGCTCACCTACACGTCAAGGTTAAGCTGAAATAGCCTCTCAAGGCCATCAGCATTGGTAGGAGAAAAAAAAAGGGTCCTCGTCAGAGTCGACAAGTTCGAGGAGGACGGTGACCGGTGCTTGAAGAGCCCAAAAGTATCGAGAGTGGATCCGGGGGATCCGACAAAACATGTTTTGGACGACGACGGCTTTGCTTTACCCCGTCGCCTAACTTTGATATTATGCAGCAAGCAGTGGCCAAGATAAGAGGGCTCGTCATATTTCACCCTTGTACATACTTTTAAGTTCAGATTTTTTTTTTATAAAAAATGAGTTAAACGTAGTTACGTCATATAGGTATTTAAAATAAAAAAACAACAATTTTCAAGAAAAATATATTGTATTCAATAAAACAAAAATATACAAATTCAAAAATAGCTTATTTCGTTACATAATAAACCAATTTCCATGTGGCTTAATAAAGTATTTAATTGCATTCCGTTTTCTTTTTTTCTTAATTATTTGTTTATTACAACGTAGTGATTATTAAGTTTAATCACGAACTGAACAGTTTCAAGAAGCAGCACTAAAGATTTATCTGATACTGTTCAACAAATATACTAGGAAAATATAACAATTAATACCTTAGTAAATAATATTCCGACGGGCAAGAGAATGCGATCCTTCAGCATGAAATTGTAACATTTTTTTCTAAATTGATATATTTTTATTGTAATAATTATTCCTTATTAGACTAACACGTTTTTAAGCAAGATTTTTTTATAGTAAATTTAACGCCATGTCAGTTACATCGTCGATACGGCCCGGGGACATTCACTAAGCCAGGGCCAGATTTAGGAGAGGGCAACCGGGGCGAAGGCCCAGGGTCTCCACAAACGAAGGACCCCCACAATAGAGACTGGAAAAAATCTTTCAAATTCCAACAAGTACACACTAGAAAGCATTTATATTCCTCTGAAATTTAATTTCAAATAATTCTTGTCTCCGATTACATTTATGTATGTTTGTTAAATATTAATCGAATCTACATGGTTTCACAATAAATTATTTATTAGACTCTCGAGAGTCGACTGAAAAAAATTGTTCATTTTATTTGGAGAATAATTTGGGGCAAGGGGCCTCCGCTCCTCTGTTGTCCCAAGGCCTCCAGACCTCTAAATCCGGCCCTGCTCTAAGCGGCCGCACGATAGGCACAGAATAAGCATTAAGGGGACATTTCGGGTTGCCTATTTAAAAGATTGGCCGTAGTAAACGCCGCGTAGAGACACTTCAGTATTGGATTAAAGGTATAGTTAGGAAACAAAACAAAAAAACATAAGCTCCGTCAGTCATTTGAGTGTCAAGTACCCTCGTATTGATATTATTTTTGGTCGAACATCACACAATACACACATAATTATTGGTAAAGAAATTTAAACTAGTGGGAAACTTAGGCCGCAATGTACTGTACTATCGTCCAGATTCTAGTTACGGTTCCGATCTGAACTGTACAACAAAATTAAACATAGAAAATGAATTAGAATTTACAAATTATTAGAATCAAACGTAGACAATGTGCCCTGTCCCCCATTAATTAACTATCTATAAAGTTTTTAAATTAACATAACATTTTTTAAACAAAATCTTTGTAAGGTGAGGGATGATCAATGTATATTACTATTCTTTTATTTACTATACAAGCAGTTAGCCAACCATGATTGGACGGCGAGAGCGGTTTTCACAACAAACAGTGGACCCGATCTACTAATATAATAAGCTCGTACCACAAACCTGACAAAAGCTCCAAAGCTCAGTCGTCGAATGAAGAAGTCTGAGCTTTAATACTAACAACGACCCCAAACACGTATCTCTCAACTAGCTTTCCGTTCAATGTGAAACGTAAGCCCATACGATTTGGACCCATACACTATCGACCTATATTCAAATGAATCATAAATCAGGTTGCCGAAGCCATGCCGATTAATTATCTTGAAACATTCGAAATCAACAAGAAACCATTAGATTTCCTCATTACGGTTTTATTAAAATTCCATTTGGAGACATCCTAACTGCTGATAACTGATATAAACTATTAGGTCACAAAACTATTAAACTATAATTTACTATTTACGACTTAACGCTAATCCAATTTTGGAGTTGCCAATTAAGTTTAAATTAGTTAATTAGTGATAATAGATACTAAGAGGTGTACGATTAGCACCCGGATAGAATTAGACCCTAACTACACACAAACTGCAGACCGTGTGACGCCCACATTAACCTAATCATATAAAATAAAAATACTATTGCTACTAACAACTATTATTATTCGTGGATACTATCAAAAGTTTTACACACAACACTATCCATAGAATTTACTCGCCGAGTGGTATTACGCAATCGAGAGGCGAATCTCACTCATCACTTTGATGCGGTAATTCGATGCGCTCTCTATTTGGTGACTAAAATCTTACTTATGGTTTTGATATCTATTCTTATCGTTCCTTCGGTGGGTGGCGCATTTACGTTGTAGATGGGCTCCAGTAACCACTTAACACCAGGTGGGCTGTGAGCTCGTCCATCCATCTAAGCAATAAAAAAAAACCTTTTGTGGTTTATAATTAAATCATGTGCTGAACGGTACTCACTTCTCGTATTGCCTTTGCATTAACAATTTGTAACGAAACAGGACAAATTGTTTCATGAATTGCTATGAGCTCCTGAAACCTTGGATTTTTCTTTCAATGAAAATTATAAAGGCAATTCTATTAACATTTAAAAAGAAAAACATAATATATCAACAAAACTTCACTAATATAAAAATGAGCACTTGAAGGTAATCAAGCAAAGTTATAAGATCGCTATATTTTTATATATCTAGCTAATTAGGAACATTAAAGTCAAGAAACATCCAGCAGTGTCGCTTCGTAGACTTAATCGAAGGCAGCAAGATATGTGTGTTTGATTAGATAAAGAATTCGAAATATTTATTTACCCGTATGCATTCGGGAAGACTATTTCAACAGAGCCACTACTTATCTAAAGATATTTTAAATCGCCTTCCATTAAAATACAAACTCTTTTAAATTCCCTTAAAATTATAGACACCGAAGTATCTAGAATTGATTAATTCTCGTTTGAAGTTTGTTTTTATTAACGGACATTAATAACACCATAATTTATCTACAAATAAGTATAGATTCAAAATTCAAATATATTTAACAGAATAAAGATGTCTGAAGGTTCACTAACAATGCGATACATCCATTGACTTGGATACTTGTAAATCGTAAACTTAAAAAACGTGTATTTAAAAATCGTATTAGTAGTAAACATTTAAATTTATTGTGTTTACTGTCTAGACCAGGGATCACTAATTAATTCCGCTTGAGGTCCGTTTTGAGAAATCGCACAACATTTTATAGAAAAAATACTTATTAAACAAATGTAATTACGAATATAACATAGATATTTTTTTCATATCAATAATAAAAGATAAATGTCATTTTTTGTTGAGGTCTATTATATCTGAGGTTTCGAGTAAAATTTCTAGCAAGATTTCATTTCATCCGTTAGTCGAGATCGAAATTTATTCTTTATGAAGTTCATCTTCGAAATTGCTGCTTCACAAATTTATGTTCAACCAAATAAAGTAAGAAGTTTCAAAGCAAATTTTTGTAGTTTGGATATTTATTACCAAGTGTGTAATGGGGACCGCGGTCCGTTGTTTGGCGACCCCTGGTCTAGACATTGTAAATTCTTCTATTATCATTTATCATGGTGAGTTACTTGGGCTGACGTCAGCAAACCCTTGACATTACGTCAGCATTCGTTTTTACGAATGCTGACGTAATGTATCATCAACAAAAGTTAATGATACATTTATTAATTCATGGCTAAAACAAGATTCCAAAGTCCAATTAGTAATTCGTATACACAATCGATTATTTTATTTTTTTTAATCTCTCGTACCTACTACATTTAGACCTTGCACTAGTTGTATGTTTACACTGGTAGTTTTCCAATTACAGCACAAGAGCGCATTATGCGGCATAATGCTCAACGTTGAATGTTCCAACTACAGCAACTCGAAGCACAATCGAGCACTCTCAAAAGTACTGCTCTCGCGTGATACTCGCAATCGATACCGACTCAGTGACAGAAAATTGACATGTGTTTTTCTTTAAGTTGCATTGATCGAAATTTTGTTTATATTATCGTTAGTAATATTATTTAATGTTGAAAAAAATTGTTGAAAAAAAAAGGCTTTCGTTTCGTCGTAGTTTCTTAGAAATAATCAATGTTAACTAAAACTGTGCTAACTTAGCGCACTCTGCTGATGCATTTGAAAACTAATTCACGTTCCAATTAAGCTTCAGCATAATTCGGCATTGTGCGTCACTGAGTCGCGTTATGCTCTGTAATTGGAAAACTACCACTATTTACTACCTTAACTACCGTTTACTACTGTACACTGTGGTTGTCCACCGATCTGTACATAGAAGTTTGTGTCAAATTGACACTTGAAACTGTCAATCAAACAAAAAATCACATCTAAATCGATACATATTGTGTGCAAACAAAAACATCTTTATAACATTTCTAGATATATTCTTCATATATTTATTTGTAATTAAAATTTATCTATAACTTAAATCGATATATTTCTTTATTAAAATAGTCAGACATTTCAGGACTAGCCAAGGTTTATTTTAGCAGTTTTGTTTAGTGGTATATTAAACATACTTTGTATGAGCAGAATAAACACAATATGTTTACTTAGTTTTATTTTCTAAAAAAGAATTTTATGTTAAAAAATGAAAAAAAAATCCAGACATTCTCGTGGTATGATAAAAAAAACCAAAGTGCGAGTTACGGAATTAATCATTAATTTTAAAGTTTATTAATATTACCATTTTAGGCTTTTCTAATTAATTATTTTGTTCACTCGCTTAGTTTATGAAAATTGTAGGTTTTGAATTTTAAATTTATATGGAACCCATACATTTAAATATTTTGTTTAGAATCTTTCTGATTTTTGAATGTCCTAAAAACAACTTTCTTTTAGTAAAACTCTCTACTACAGCTCGAGGCGATATCTTGAATTGCTGTGTCTGGGCAAACAATCACCCGACATCCCGACCCTCGAAATCTTTGGTAACATTCACCCGTCCTCTATTGCTCATCTCCAAGCCCCGCATGAATCTTGCAATACTTCACCGTGGAAGTCAACCGTGAACATTTGTTGAGCACGTATTTCATTACAAAAATTGGCACCCACCTGGGATTCGAACACCGGTGCATCGCTCAACACGAATGCACCGGGCCTCTTATCCTTTAGGCCACGACGACGTCAAGAGTAAGGGGAGGGGCTGAATAATAGGCTAAGAATCGTCTAGAGATAATAAGTTGCACGTATCTAGTGTTACTCTAGAAACACACCAAAGAATCATTCCGTGCATAATGTAATGTAGGAACTATTTTATAAGTTGCAGATCTACTATCTCTTTCTAGCACTACAGAAACAACAACTTAATTAGTTCCACGACAGCGATCTACTACCTTAAGTGTCAAGGGGCATTAAAGACAGTCTAAACTGAGCTGTAACATGAAGTATCCGGAGAATGTGTGTAACTTATCTTACATATTTTTTGTAACATTGCCGCTAGCTGTATTAGAATAATTTTATATCCAAAGATTAATCCGTACGATTCACTACGATTACTAGTTAAAACAATGAAAGTAAAATATTAACTAATCATTAATGTACAAAAAGTAACACAATAAAACATTTTGTTTGCGGAAGGAACCATTCTTTTAAACATTACTGTGTGATTATTATTGGATTAAAACACTTCTGTGTAAAGTCTATGTGCCCTCCTTCTTTTTACCCGACATCCTGTTAATAAGACAGGTGATCATATCGGTTTCCACTAAGCCTATGAACTTGTCCACTATTAATCCGTTCTTTATTGCTATAACTGCGGGAACCGCCTTTACCTGTAATAGGTTTTATATTATTATTTACATTGTATGGTATTCCTGAAATCAATGGTCAACCAGGTCAAAAGGTTCAGGATGAGAATACCTGACTTCCGCCTACGCGGTAGGTGTGGTGCGCGAGACAATTGGAATACTCCACACATCCTACGACACCACAAGCAAAAAAGTTCAACCCTAAAGGCTTCGTCAAACAGAACGCGTAATTAGCCGCGTCAGAGCGCTAAACTGAGGGCGCGCTATGACGCCGAGATGTATTGTATAATAGCCGGCAAACTTCTTGAGCATTTGTTGACGTAGTGGGGGTAAGTTTGCGCATGGTACACTCACGTGCAAAAACATTACTTACTCTGCGTCATAATGCTATTAAATTATTAAAATCAACATATGTATTTATTTATATATTTATTAGAACATCAACAAAACATATAGGTTAATAATTGTAATAATTTAATCTTGGGATAAAATAGATATTCCTTCTATTAAGTAAAAACTAGAGCTGTTGCCAGGTCTTGGTTCAGTTGAAGCGAAGCTGGTATTTGTAATTTTTTTTTCGTTATCATAATCTTGACCATCATCATCATCACTGTTTTCATCACCCGAGTCGCTATCATCGTGATGAGTCGACATAGGGCTCATCGGCGTAGTTTACAACTCGGTCGATTCGGTTTTCTTTTTTGTCTATAATTAATTATTTTTTGAAGATATTCGATTCGTAGTAATCGAATGTTACTTTTTTCAATTACCAGCTTCCGATTATTTTCTGTTCTTTTTTTCCATCTGAAGCCTAGCTCTTTCATAATTCGTCGTAAGCTTCATTCCGAGCCATTAAAATTTATATATTCTTTAAATTTTTCGAAGTCTTTCTACGGTACGGGGTTTCGCTGCTTGTTATGTAGTTATTATGATTACATCTTTTTATTACAGATTGAACGAAACTATCCATTCCGGTAACTTTCTTCTTCCCTGATCTTTTCTTACCCGGAGTCCGAAATACGGCGAGCAAGCCAGAGCCTTTAGCTTCGTTAATAATGCACCTAACAGTACTCACGATGTTTTTGTTGCTTCTGCAGTCTGTTTTAATTTTTCCATATCATTCTTCCCCTGTTTTACAATGAAACAATATACGTCGTACACAAATTTTCTACCCTTTCTTTTGAATACTACACCAGTTTGTCGCGGCATAGTGTATGTTTTATAAAAAATCAACAAACACTCAACAAATAGCAATGGCAACAAAGTCCACAAGCAATTATAACAAATAACGTAACGATTAATAACGATAGACTTTCCACTGTACGCAAGCGTACTTTTGGGAGCAAGCGGAATGAGGGCGCGGTGCGGGGCGCAAGGTTCGACTGATCTACCAATAACGCGCTCGTTACGATTTCCCCTGCCGTCGCGCCTCACCCTCACCACCAAAGTGATCTAAAATTCGGTTCTGCGCAGTCAAGGTCATTTGCTCAAGAAGTTTGCCGGTTACTATACTACTATGGTAACATACCGTCAAACAGAGCCCCAGCGCTATAAGTACGCAACGCTCTGTGGCGGCGTTAGGGCTGTTTGACAGTATATTACCATAGTTGTACAACACATCTCGGCGTCATAGCCTCCCTCCTTCCTAGACTAAATTTTAGGTTTTTGTGAACAGATGTCGTGGGCTAGATCGAAAGATCATTTAGTGTTATCATTTAAGTAGGTCACTATGCGTGTGTGTTTGTGTGCACGTGTATTTGTGCCTGTGTGTGTAAATATATGTTTCAAATCTCCTTGTTAAATAAGAACAATTTAAAACAATCCTTATAATTTTCTATTCATGTAACGGCATACCTCAAAAGTGTGAACTAAATCGGCATTGTCTTCGACATCCACAACAGCTAGATCTAGGTCTGTCAAAGGTTCGATTAGTTGCTTCAGCTGTGGTGTCAGTATTTTACAGGGCTCACACCACTCCGCATGGAAATTCACTATCACAGGTTTATCATTGTTCATGACCTGAGAAGATTTTTGTACACAATTAGAAACATGCAGTTCTTACAAGATAGATGCAAAGCCTTAATGTGTATATAGAATTTTCTCACAGCCTTAATCCTATTGACTTGTAATTTACCTATATATACTAAATAAAACTACCTAAACACCTTGAGATAAGTAACTAATCAAGGGCTTTATGAGTGCATCTACTGCCATATCAGAATCTTTTTTTTTGTTTAGGTGATTGGACGAGCTCACAGCCCACCTGGTGTTAAGTGGTTACTGGAGCCCATAGACATCTACAACAAAAATGCGCCACCCGCCTTGAGATATGAGTTCTAAGGTCTCAGTATATTTACAACGGCTGCCCCACCCTTCAAACCGAAACGCATTACTGCTTCACGGCAGAAATAGGCAGGGCAGTAACCGTGCGGACTCAGAACACGTCCTACCAACAGTAAAAAATGGTATGATGAGATGGTGATGGTGAGAGACCCAATATCAAGACGCTTATGTATTGTGTTCATTTTCATGTCATAGTGCTTTGGAAACATTAAGCCACATTTTTCATTTATTTTTATAGAGAGGTACGATGTTTGAGGTGAAATCAAGGTAATAACTGAATAAAGCACGGGGCATTGTGGGTCCAACACAGATCGAGCAATACGCTAACACAAAAGCATCTGTACTTTATCTGTTGTTAGTTTTAGAGATAGCAGTGTCCAACAGCTGATTTCCTAGAATGGGTCATTCATCCATTCAAACCGACAGACAGGCAGTAGATCCATCAAGACATGTTAAAGGATGAGCCGATCCAGTCACTTTTATGAAGAAATGATCTGCCACGGTCTCCCTTGTTCTGTACCTATCGTTAAGTCTTATTTGGTGCCTATGGACATCACCATGTAAATGCCATCACCCACTTCAAAACAAGGCAAACTTTATTCCAATAAGTATTGCACTCCTCAAAATGCTGGAATGTCTTCCACTACTTATTTGTCAGGTAGACCAATTGTTTGTTTGCTAGCTTTTTTATAACAATAAAAAGACATATAGACAATAATATTTAATTATTTAATCACATTACCTTATTAATAAACTCTTCATTATTCCTAACTAATATAGTCTCATTATGTACTAGTGAGGTTGAGATGGCTTTCTTCAAAGATGCCAGATTCCTTACTGGCGATCTCAAACTTTTACATATTGCATTAGACATTGTCTGAAAGGTAAATAAAGGTTTTATGTGATCCACAGCTCGTTTCAAAACTAACAGATAGTTATTTTACTATAAAAATTATCTTACATAGTTAACACGTGCATATTTGTACAGTTAAAACAACAAGATTAAATAATACTTAAGCAGTTGACTTTTAAGCAAATACACCCATCATGCAATTGAAGACATTGAAGAGTTTTGATAAGATAATATATTCTGTGCATATTTACATGTAAGATTTAACGGTATAAGTAATTTATACTATGCCTAAGACTCGCAAAATCGAAGATAAGATAATGTACTTTAATAATGACATACGAAATGTTCTTTAAAAAAAGTAAAATTATATTGTTTCCAGAAAATTATTAATGTTTACAATGCTAAAGTATGCCTTTTATTAGTTGTGCATTACACTTGATAAGTGCCAAACTATTTCTATTTTAGTGCAACAGAAATCAACTTACCAAAGCAAATTAATATCGACCTCTACGAGTAACTTTTTTAACTTCGATTGGCGTTAGGCAAACGTAAACAAAAGCGTACCCAGATCCGAGGACAATACTGGCAAGCAAGAATGTTAGGATCGCGTAACGAGTCACAAATAGCCTGTCGTAAAAATTGGCACTAACATACTGTTCTCCGCTACTTGGCAAAAGCAATAATACTAATGATATTGTAGAAGATATTATTAATGATATTTTTCCGATATAATGGCCAGTACGGATTGTAACCCAACAGAGCATCAACGTTATAAACCATAAAACGGTTAAAAAATAAATCCCGAGACCGAGACTCATTTTTCCGTAGCCCAAATGATTACGAAGTAAAACATTTCCATACTCATGCAGGAAATCATATATTTAGTATTAAAAGGAAATATAGTTCACACAAACTTCTTATGGCACTCAGTTGATCTCAAATTCTCAATCAAATATTTATAAATCAAGTATTTAAACTTCAAAAAGCTGTATTTTTTTAATAAATACCGTATGATTTTAATCACAAATCGCCCAATACCTTCGAGTATAGACTACTATAGACTGTGGCACAGGGCACAGAGTACTACAGAGTATTTTTTAAGGGATTTTATGACCTGATAACTAAGACCTTTAAGTCATGTCTTATTTTAATTTATATTCTTAACTCTATGAAAAATGATATTATGATGATTAATTTGAGACATTAATCAAATGGGATAAAACATAATCTCAGTAAAATAGTGGTCAATTACTGAGATTTTTTCAGTGGACTTTGTGGAGGATCCCGAGAAGGTACGTCCACAGCTTTGTTTCATTTTCCCGAGAAGTTACGTCCAGCAGCTTTGTTTCATTTTCCCACATTTGTGCACGTTCACAGGTATTAAACAGTTAATAAATCACGGTTATTACACATTTAAATCTGAAGAAATACTAAATAGACAAAATAAAACAAATCACTTATCTTCACTCCTCGCGTTCCCGCCAAAAAGTCATTACATAATTTACCGAGGCATTTGCAACAGAATATGTGGGTAGTAGGTAATTAACAAAATTAGTCATTGATGTCACTATTAACACAGAGTAGTTCCATTTTTCAACATGAATGGCGAAGATCTCGGCCCAGTGAATTTGGCCTCCCTTTTTTTGATTTTAATTTTTTTTTATATTTGATTATTTGTTCGTCGTTTGTTCGTTAATGTTCAAATATAAAAATTGTTTGTTCGTCTTTTATTTATTTATAATTAATTAAACCAATGATCACCGCTAAGTGGGCCCCCCCCTTACTAGATATCTTTATTTTTATCGCTCAGATTAATTAATTTTGATGAATTATCGTTTGTTCGACGACTACTGATGATTGTTCGATTATAAAAACAATTAAATTCCCAATTATTAATTATTTTATATCTATTTTTTTTTATTGCTTAGATTGATTATCTAGAACAGTGATTATCAAACTTATTTCTTTTACCGCCCCCTTTGAAAATCAATTATGTTTCAGCGCCCCCCATTTTTTATACACCCCTAAAACTTTAAAACCACAATTTTATTAATTTAATTAATAAATGTTGTATTAATTTTAGTAAATGTAGTACCACGTAGTACATATATATTTGTAGATGCTATTATTGTTTCTTCATATTATTATATGTCCGTACATTGCTACAGAGCCTGTATTTACAAATTTGCAAAGTAAAANCAGTGATTACGCAAATTATAATTTTGCGGGTTTGATTTTTATTACACGATGTTATTCCTTCACCGTGGAAGTCAATCGTGAACATTTGTTGAGTACGTATTTCATCAGAAAAATTGGTACCCGCCTGCGGGATTCGAACACCGGTGCATCGCTTCAATACGAATGCAACGGACATCTTATCCTTTAGGCCACGACGACTTCCAAATAATAAGCAAACCATCACCTTTTTTTCATTTTTTTTTTTCGGGCCGGGGGCCGAACCTCCTACAACACCATGCAGATCGTTGAGTCTCACATACCCCGCGCGCCCCTTATGCGCGGGGACCTCGTAGGAGGTTTAGATATAAATAATTAATAATTATCCGATATTCCCAAGATTTTACGTGGGTCTCATATCAATGTCTTTTATTAAATTTTATCTCAATGGTTTTTAATTCGGAATTAGAATTTTATTTTAATTTTGTTTTTCTTGTATTGTATACAGTATAAAATATATACTGTTACAAGAAAAATGAACAAAATTATGTCAACTGAACATTGTTGTAAACTCAACACTGGCAGCAATGGCATCGCAAGAAGCTATTTCTATACTGAAAAGAAAAAGAAGTACCCCGCGAGAGTATTCCATCATTGGTTATTTCGTTTCACTGTGTGTTCAAATATACATTTCAAATAAATTATATTCACGAAAAAACACCTTTAATTAAGCAACCGCGGTTTTCACAAAATGCAATTAGTTATATAAGTGTGAACAGTAACACTAAGACGGATAAATTGAAGTACGCCTCTTCTTGTGCATTAAAAAAATCATTTTTAATTGGTCTGATTACATCAAAATTTACGAATAAAGGCATTAAATTAATTTCCTTAAGAATCTTGAATGGCTCCTCTTTTTATAAATGAAAATTAAGATGAGTTTTCTATTTGGCTATTCAAAATTTAATGAAATGGATAGTTTAAGTACGATTTTTATTAAACAAAGTTTTGTTGTTGTTGTTGTAGTCCTAGAGTAGCCCGCTAGTACTTATGGCCCTCACAAGCTGTCTTCACTTCACCCTGTATTGCGCTTGATCCTTAACATCGCTCCAGGTCAGGCAGGCAGTCCTTATCTCGCTCTCCACGATACATCGTCAAAACTGTATACAGGGTGTCTAGGTCTTCTCCGGCTAAGCACTCAAAAGTGAACGATGCTGCGACGAGTCCGCTGCGCCCTATATTCTTGTCAAACGCCATTTTCTATGGGAAATGTCTTGGGCGATAGGATTATAATTTAGTTCAGAGATCTTTATTAGAGATAGTGTCTGGTCAGAACAGGCGGAGTATCGACCTCAAGCACATATTTACAAACACCTGTATGCTCAGTGCGAGTTTTTTAACGTTCTCGATGGCGTAAAAGCTAACTCAAATTTGTATGTACGCAGTTGAAACAGCACCCCTAGCGGCAAACGTAGGCAAACGTTCTAACTCCAACTCTAAACAAAACTCCCAAATTATATTTGCACTATTTAGAAATCAATTTTTAACAATTTGCAGCAGTACCAACGCCATCTCATAGTCACTTGATAATAAAGATTCTCCTATTGCATAGGCTCTTTTACCCAGTTTCTGTTGCTACTCTATCCTTTGTAATGTTACCAGAACTACAACACAACAAAAGTAACAATTGACAAAGGAAAAGTCATTTTATTATGTTGGCAGTTTCAATAACAGTGAATTTAAGATAGCAGTGCTTCTGTCAAGTTATTTAGAAAGGTGAGTTTATTTCAATTTATGCAGCTTAAATAATCGTTAATTACTGTAAAACAGGAATCGGTAACTAATAGAGCGTTTTCAATTTTCATTTGACTTCGAAAATTACTCGACATTACAAGTATTACCAATATTTCATATCGCCATTTTACGGTCTGTGGAGTTGATTCCGATTATTTTTTTCATTTATCGTGCGTCATCAGGTATATGGTAGGTATTAACTTGTGAAACCTTAGCAATGTTTGAAGGCGGTTGTATTCTTTATAATTTTCTGCAGTACATACCGTGGGAAACTTAGATTTTACTTTATTTTCATTCATCTACCTTTCGTTAGTATTTGATGACTAATCATCGCTAACAAGGTCTAATATGCTTGTGAAAAATATAAACGCAACATGTATTTGCAAAAAGACTTGTAACTGTTGAGGTTATAATCTAGATAAATATTTTTACGGATTCAATCACACGGCAAGCCCAATACATATTCTTGATCTGTAAAAAGTCATTCCCTGATTACCAATAGGTTTAAAAAAAATTAAAATATTTAGTGTAATAAAAATCCAGAAACCAAAAATTTCCTTTTGATTAATATTTTTAGGAGACTGGATAATGAAAATTATAGCTTAAATTTTATTTCAATATAAGGTTTTAAAATTATCATATTTTTTTGGATTTTTATATATAGGTGTTTATTGTTGTTGTAGTTGTAAGCTAGCCTGCGGGTAGTACCAGCCAGCCTGGTACATAGGGCCCTACAAATTGATATATATGTTTAGGGCCAGTTAACTTATAACAATAAATCAGAGTTCTAGTCGCTCATGATAACAATGTGTTGAAAAAATATTTAATAAGTATAAAAAGTCAACTAATAATAGACAAGTCTAATAAAAGTCTTGAATCATATAAATAAACATGAAATGGTGTTCGTTTGTAAATATGATATGATATAGGCTTTTTCAGTAGTTGTACCTGCATGACTATTTCTGGTGTAAAAATGTTAGAAACAGTCCCAATGAGGGGTTTATATGCAACAAAAATTTCAATTCAATTGGAAAACATCAATCCGGTCAGCTAAGGAGCAAATAAAAGAAACCAGCAATGGAATTTAAAACATTATAACATGTAAATTTAATGACAAAATAATTTTATATGTAGATAGAATGTAGATATGAGGTCAATTAGTAAACAATAACACATAAGGTTTGGCTCTAAGCCAATGTTTGTGCTCTGTAATTACATGGCTTCTGTTGTAAGCTGACTCACATCTCAGTATAAACTATATTTTATATTTTTACCAGATTAAAAATACAGTTGCGTATGAAGAAAATAGATAATCAATTTACTACTACTTACTATGTTTCAAACTATTGAGTCTATCAAAAAGTTCCGAGAGAGAGGCTTTCTCTGTGTTTGTACAATGTGTTCCATGTAAAGTGTTCTGAAATGAAGAATCGTTACGAAATGATCCTGTCATCGCGATAGTACTACGCTTTACTGGAACAGTGTTCATTTCTACCTAAAAGCCGCATTCATACACAGTGCAGTTTTTTATTTTTATCTAGACTTTTGGCTCAGTAGAGATCTGAATTGAATGTATCAACTTAAAGGGCTTAAAAAGTTAAATTACTAAAAAAATATAGAAGAAGCAGAACATATTAATGTGTTATACATATGTTTTTGAATAAGGTTAAATCTTTCTGAAGAAATGCCTTTTCTATGTATTCATTTCAATATTTTTGTTTTTACAGCCTGAATTTCTCTATTTTTTTAGTTTGAGAGTCATGAGAACTGGTTGCAACTTCAAAATATGAAATTATCATTATGTTTATCTGTGTGTTTATTATACTGAGATTTAAAGCTTGATAACAATCAAATAATATTAAGAAGTAAAGTTGTGGTCATTCATACACATAAACTACCTTCCACCAATATTGCTCAAGTAATCAAATAAATTTTTAGCAATTTTTTTATATATTTAAGGTATAGGTGAAATTATTTACAAGATATACGGATGCATATTATTTGCAACTTTTATTTTATGAGTGACTATTAAATTCGTTATGAGACATTTATTGTGTATGCCACATTCATCTATAAATGTTACCTATATGAAAATAATAATAAAACAATCGAATTTTATTCATATAATTCTAAATATTGGAATACACATTTTCATAGAATATTTCTCGATTTCAGTGATCGTATTTATCATTTGTAAAAATCGATTTCATACGTATTCGTGACCCATGGAACGAATATTTTTATATGATAACTTGAAATCACGAATATCAGACGGCCGATTTGAAAATTTATTGTGTTAAAAAAAGCTTTATCTGATAATCGAAGCCCTTAAAGGTATGTGCGTACATTCGGTCCACTGACTTGTTATCTGGCGGCACATCGGAAACAAGTTGTCGACGCAGGCTTCGACCCTTGCGTTCATTGAAGTTCACGGTCATACGCGACGACATTTATACCTTTATAAAGTGTCACGAATGATTACCATTCTGACCGTACGATTCGAATATACTGAAATTGAAATTGTGACGCGAAAATCGAAAAATTTAAGTTTTTTTTGTACAAATTATTAAAATCAATAATCATATACTAATGATTAGAACCTGCGGGGTTTGATAGAGATCACTTGTTTACTAGTCAATGCACTATCACCAAAGAAACACGTTTAAAACTACCGATGTCCCATCTTGCATTTTTTAAACTAAGCTCTCCTTAACACTGCCATGCAACAGCTGTTAAAGTTTCTTCACAATCCGGCGTTAGATTTGCAAATGCGTAAGCCGCAAACAGACTGAACAAAATATTTCAAAAATATTAACTTCCGAAGTGGATCTCGTATCCGTTTGCCTATTCAACGGCAAACAAAAAAGCCTATGCCTCGAATGAGAGCTTTTGCTTTTTGTTAATACGCTTTTATTAGCTTCAGACGTATGTATATTATTAGTATGCATGTAACGGAATCTATGAACATGATTTTGACCCCCTCCAAAACGTCAGAATAACTTGAAATTTTACATTCTTATTACGGACCGATTACAATTAATATATAAAAAAAAACAATTGAAAAAATTGAAATTCATCTAAAAAATTAAAAATAAATCGTAGCTTAAAAAACTAAAAGAATAATAGAAGAATTATAGAAAATTATTGTAAAAAAAGCGTGGGATGCATGGTATAGTGGTTATAAACATTTTATGAAGGGTTATTTTGATAATATCCTGAAAAGCACCCCACGCTTTTTTACAAAAATCATTCTTTTTTACACTATTTTTAATTCAAATTTATTAAAAAAAATTTTCTGGATTGGATTCTTGGATTTTCTATAATAGCGTTTCTTTTTAAACTATTATTTATTTTGAAGTTTGTATACGATTCACATTATAGATATCGTGTCGCAGACTGTAAATGCATTCAATAAATTGCATTACTCGACGCCGGATGACAATATGCGAGGGTTATTTGTGACACGTCGCTAGGCCGAGCTCTTTTTATTGTGTGCGTCCGCATAGTTCGACTTCTGGTCTCGTCCTAAGGTTTTTTTAGTCGCCATTGTACGACGACCTTGATATTTCTTTTTATGGTGATTCTTGTATTTTGTACTGTCGTTGGCATGTTGAACTATAAGCAGCTGTATAACTACTTTTGAGTCTGTCGTTGCCATTTATAAATTATCATTGTCCGTAGTTGCCTTTAATTAAAAAACAGTACTTGCATCTTAAGTTGTACGCGCAATAGTAGGCGGATTTATCAAAGAACTTGAGATATAATTAAATCAGTTTTTTACTGGTGGTAGGACCTCTTGTGAGTCCGCGCGGGTAAGTACCACCACTCTGCCTATTTCTGCCGTGAAGCAGTAATGCGTTTCGGTTTGAAGGGCGGGGCTAACTACTAAACTATACAACAATAATTATAACGAAGTCTACAATTTTAGAACACCTGAGTAAATTACATGAATCATTTATCGTGAATATGGTGGTCGAATGAGCGTGGTTACTGAATTTCATGGGCCACCAGACGGGCTCGGCTGGATCGCACGCAACGTACTGATAGTCTGAGTAATAAAAGCACTCACTTCTTATGAACAATTGTATTTAGTCTGAATTAGAACATTTAATTATATTCAAGTCTGATTGAAGTGTACTGAAGACGCGTCCGTTCGCGTGAGAGGCGCTTGGGCAGAGAGCGAACAGAGTAGTGAATGGTAAAACTGAACATTAACATAGATTATTACGGCTTCGTACTGATCTAATTCAGATAAACAATTTCGTTTTTACAGAGTAATAATTACATGTGAATTTGCGTGAACACGTCCTTTAGCATCTACCCACATAATGCGACCCATACCTACCTATTGAGGTCTCTGGGGGCTCTAAACGTTCCGGCTAAATAAACTAACTTGTTTTTGTATGTGCCTTTACACCGTAAGTTTCAATCCTGTTATTTTTTTCGAATTTTGTATGAATCAAACGTAATACATGTAACAGCGAATTCACGGCCGATATACATTGCATACTGTCATGATCGAAATCAGTAAAACTAAGTGTTAACATCAAAAGTTGCTCATATAATTTGCTCTGGCGATTGTCTATTGTCTTGAAATTCCTAATAACAATCATTTAAGTCATACAATCGTAATTGAGACGAGAACAAAGAATGCACAGTACTATGTTATGCATTAGGAGGGAAAGTATTAAGGCTGATAAAATAGAAAGGCTCGGAAGGCATCGCCCTAATTTCTCCGGCTGCCTTCTAATTCAATTATTTCTGTAATAAAGCAGTTGGCGCCACGATCTTAGGAGCTTCCTCGTGCAGTTATTCAATAAAACTTTTTATTGCCTCACAAGAGGCAAGTATCAAAGATTGCAAGGCAATAGGACGAAATCTAAGTCTTAAGAGAGTAACGAAATTCCGTACGCATTTTGAACATTATTCGGAACTGTCATGAACTTTTTTTTTATTGCTTAGATGGGGGGACGAGCTTACAGCCCACCTAGTGTTAAGTGGTTACTGAAGCCCATAGACGTCTAGGACGTAAATGCGCCACACACCTTGAGAAATCAGTTCTAAGGTCTGAAACGCATTACTTACTGCTTTACGGCAGAAATGGGCAGGGTGGTGATACCTACCCGCGCGGACTCACTAGAGGTCCTACCACCAGTAAAAAATTCTCAATTAGACCGCAGATTTTAACAATAAAAAAAGGAGTATATATGTATGCATTTGTCTGTGTCAAATACATGGTATTGTGTGTAATTTTCTTAAATTTATTTTATGTCTTTAACCATATATAATTTAAAAAAAAAAAACAGCATTCTGTATTCCTAGTCCTATGTTCTCTATAACCGTTGTAAATTTCATACTCCTCCGTCCGTGCAATTTTCGTAGAAAGGGGTACAAAGTTTTTGCTTCACGCATTACCTATTAAATAGATTTTACAAATCGCGGATTGATTGACCCAATTAACGAAAACAAACGTACAATCCAGGAACTAAATGTCAAAGTACGATATTGACCTTTTGTTTAACGATTGTTGGCCGTAGGTTGCGAACTCACAATGAGGCTGGTCAGTGCACTCCAACGATCATCTGTGCCAGTAAAGCTAGACACTGCGAATCTTTCGGAAAGAGCCGTAATTACTTCAACAATATCTTTAATATCAGTTGTATTTTAATGGTTTCTCTAACACCGTAATCAAGTGCAGTAGGTAAAGCAATCATAAAATTATTTGTAGGTCAGATGACCGCGCCGTAAAGCAGTAATGCTTTCGGGTCGAAGGGTGGAGCAGCCGTTGTGCTGTTAAAAGTGAGAACTTACAACTCATGTCTCAAGGTGGGCGGCGGCCTTTACATTGTAGTTGTCTATGGGCTCCGGTAACTACTTAACTTCAGGTGGGCTATGAGCTCGTTCTTCCATCTAAGCAATAAAAAAAAAGGTTAATCAATAGCTTAGAACGGTACCCATTTTCAATATGTATACAGGGTTTATTGGAGTGATTAGTCTGCTGAAGACAAAAGAATATTTATATACATTGTTTTTGTAAGATATTTAAAATTAGAATAATAAAAAA
This sequence comes from Bombyx mandarina, assembly GCF_003987935.1. The sequence goes on along the minus strand of NW_021011574.1, from coordinate 1,063,034 downwards.
GTCTAAAAAAGTTGTCTCACTCAATGATGCTTTGGAAATTCCTTTTAGCGGGAAAGGAACTGAAAGATGTGAAAATATAATATAATATCTTGCATTTTACTAGTTAAACACAATATTTTACTATTCAATATACACTATTACATAATCTTTTGCATTGAATAAGTTTGTAAATGTAACTCGATTTACCTATTATTTAAGGGCTAGTCAACGTGGTTTTAAGCAATGATCGAAGCTCGTAGCCAGCGTGTGGCCGTTTCATAAATACGACAGCCCAGAAGCAGCTGTTGTGGGCAACCTTGGGAGGCCTATGTCCCATGGTTTCAATTTTTAAATAATTGCTCGTTAAGAACTCGCGTAGGCGGTGCCGCCGTCATAACTATGAATTGTTATGTGAACTGTACCGACTGCACCTCTGCCGGCTATGTTTTTGTATAGTGTGCTTAATCCGAGTTTTTTAATATAGCGTAAAAGTTAACTCAAATTTGTATGGAGTTGGAACGTTTGCCTACGTTTGATAGATAGAGAGACAAAGAAGTCAATATATTCTAATACATGTCTCACTCAGTCTCATGCGCGTGGATAATGCCCTCGCGCTCTTACCCACAGAGGTATTAAATTGAATTTAGGGGATGATTGGCCCCTTGGATCGGTCTGTCTTTTTGTAAGAGGTTTTAAAATAGTTGTCTGGTGGACATAATATATACAAAAATCAGCTTTCAGAATTTACGTGAAGTTAGGTCATTATTTTGGGAGCTTTAAAGCGTCTGCAAAGCAATTTGGCCGACGGAAAGTGTCTGGGAGTATTGGCCACTTATTTTTAAGGATATTGCCTAAAATATACGTAAAAAATCAGCTTTCAGAAATTACGTGAAGTAGGTCATGGTTTTATGTACCTTAAGTACCTGATACCTGAAAATTGCCCGTCTAAGCAAGGTAGCAGGTAGGCATGCGTTCTTAGTGCATACTAACACTACGCAATCGGCCACATTTTGTTCGTCAGAAAATATGTGACGTCTGGGGGCCCTGGTATCTTGTTCATTCCCGATCCTGCGGAAAGAATGGAAAGCAGTCGACGTCGCCCAAAATACGTCATCTCGGATCCTCCCGATCCACTAACGGTGCTTCTAGGTACTTCAAGCACCGGTCACCGTTCTCGTCGAAGCCGTCGCTTGCGACGAAGGGCTCGACGAATAAATTAACTCTCAGCCCACTGAGTTACTCGCCGGATCTTCTCAGTGGGTCGCGTTTCCGATCCCGTGGTAGATTCTGCGAAGCACGGCTCTTGCTAGGGTTCGTGTTAGCAACGTCTTCAGGTTTGAGCCCCGTGAGCTCACCTACTAGTTAAGGTTACGCTGGAATAGCCTCTCAAGGCTACCAGCTTAAGTAGAAAAAAAAAGGTATCTTGGTCTACAACAGTCTTTCTCAAAGTGGGCGATAACGCCCCCTGGGGGGCGTTTGAAACCTAGAGGGGGGCGTTAAGGGGCTCAGGAAAAAATGGGGGGCGTTGATGTGAGTTAGGGGGGCGCTGTAAAATTTGTAATTTCATTTACTTAATTTACCCATTACCGTCCAATGTCAAATAGTATAGTAAGCCTAAACAGCTCCCTTATTGTAAACATTGCTTACTATTTTATTTTATATAATAATAGGTTGGGGAAAAAGTATCTTCGCATTTTTTAAGAAAATTCACAACATTTTTTAATATATGTAGTTTATTCGCATTTAACTAAAGTATGTCGGTACCATTTTGTTCGTACACAAACACAACAACTTTTTGCCATCTTGTAGGTAGGGACATGATCCCATTGCTATAGAAAATTTGGGGCTTCGGATCAAAATACCGCGACAATTGGTTTTGGCAGTCCTCTCGTGATGTTAACCTGACACTGCCTAAAGAATTCTGAAGAGACCGAAACAGGTAGAAATCTGAAGGTGCAAGGTCAGGACTATACGGCGGATGCATTAACACCTCCCAGCCAAGCTCTCTTAATTTTTCCTGAGTGGCTAAAGATGTGTGAGGTCTAGCGTTATCGTNTAGCATAGTAATAGTACAGTGAACTAGCAATTTATTTTGGTAATTCTGAATTTTAACAAACATGTTGATGAGAAGAATTCATTTTTACTTTGCAAATTTGTAAATACACGCTCTGTAGCAATGTACGGACATATAATAATATGAAGAAACAATAATAGCATCTACAAATATATATGTACTACGTGGTACTACATTTACTAAAATTAATACAAAATTTATTAATTAAATTAATGAAATTGTGGTTTTAAAGTTTTAGGGGTGTATAAAAAATTGGGGGCGCTGAAAAATAATTGATTTTCAAAGGGGGCGGTAAAAGAAATAAGTTTGAGAATCACTGGTCTACAAGTACTAATTTTAAAATTAGTAGCTTTAAGTTTCGAATTTTAAATCTTTTTAAAACTATAAGGTTCTAAAACTAGACTAGAACTGTCTAGAATTTTTTTCAACGTTTCTCCAACATTCTATAGTTAAAAAATAATCTACACCACAACTGATATTAGAGTAAAATACGTTTTCCCCTCATGTACGAAAGGAACAGATTAGTTCTGTTAAGCCTTGTTCGGACTAGGCGAGTATTTTAGTCGAGTACCGAGTAATTTAGTGGCTAAACTACTCTCTACTCGCCCGTAAAAATAGAACAAAATGGATTGACTTGACTAAATTATTTACTAACCTACTCGACTAAATTTTTAATGTTCAGACATATTTAGCTACTAAATTACTCGGTACTCGACTAAAATACTCGCCTAGTCCGAACAAGGCTTTAGGAACGGCCGTGACCGTTTGTTTGTATGCAGCGTTTTGCGTGACTCATTCCTTCACTGTGGATTTTATTGATCGGGCTGCAAGGCTGCTCGCGATTTGCACAGTGTACAATGTAAATAGCTCATGATTTTTATAATAAAATTCAGAGTAAAGTTTTTTAAGAACACGGGACACTACTAAAAATGCTAATGATGATTTAATGTTGCTTTTCTTGCGTGTGGAATAATTTACTGTTAAAATGGTCAAGGTAGGCTGACGTTATAATATTTAATGAGCTATCTGATTAACTTCAAGAAAAATCAAAGCAAGGTTTCATTAATGCAAACAAAATTTTCCTTCTCTCCTTGAATTGTCCATAAGGGTCAATATCAGCGACGTCTTAAATTAGGCTGGGGCCCTTGGATACACAAGAATTTGAGGCCCTTTTGGAAAGTAAAAATAGATTTTTTACTGAGTATGACCATTTATTATAGGTAATCAAATACAGTATGATATGTCATTAATGATATTACAATGCTGCTGGTTTTTTGGTTACGATTACGATAACGCAAACAGTTATCATGATCGCTAGATGGTGTACTTAGTAAATTAGGTAGGATGCGTTCGGTAATATTATTAATTAGTACAGTAGGAATAGGCGTAGTCATCGATATAATGGCGTAGTACATGCCTTGAAAATACCTTCTGATATGATTACTGATTTGTGAAAAAAGTGTAATGTGCCCGACAAAAATGTTTTGACAATAAATGTGTGAGAGAAATTGTCGATCCTTCGGGGCCCCTTATGGTAAAGATAGTATTGGTCAATATAAAATATACCTTTACATTGCGAAGATTTTTTTGCCAACAACCTCTGTATAAAGAATTTACAACTATGAAAAAAAAGGGTAAATACCTCTAATTAACGAATTTTATCAACCCAAAACCTTTATATAACGTTCCCAACAATATGACCCTAGGTTTCGTCACGTTTTATTTGTAAAACAATCAGTATGTTGTTTGATGGGATTTAATGTAAACAGTGCTTGCTGCTCATTGTTGATTTTTTACCTTTAATTCGTATGTTTCGTTATGAGAATCTTTATAATTAACATTAAATTACCTACATAATGATGAATGAACGTACCTTTACGGACCTTACTGCATTTAATTTTGATTATTAATCTAAGTTTAATCTAAAAATTGTTACCTACCTAATTGTTTTTAAATAGAAAATACAAATGTGTTGTAGGTACGTAATGTTGAGGTGAATAAAACTATTTTTTTTACCTCGTTATAACAAATGGTAGACCAAGCTAACAAACCTTAATTAATCGAATTACTTAATAAAACGAATAATTACTTGTTCCCTTCAGATTTGTTATATCGAGGTTGCACTGTATTTTTTTTATCGTAGTTCTATCATGTGGTTCCGTATAAAAAGTAAGAAGTATTATATACTACTGCAACTATAAAGTCCGACATTGTCATTACGAGCCCACCCACTTTGATAAAGCGGCACGACACGAGAACCCTCTCATCGTGGCCGCCGGTAACTACATTCCCGATCCTGCGGACAGAATGGAAAGCAGTCGACGTCGCCCAAAACACGTCATCTCGGATCCTCCCGATCCACTAACGGTGCTTCTAAGTACTTCAAGCACCGGTCACCGTTCTCGTCGAACCCGTCGCTTGCGACGAAGGGCTCTCAGACACAGCCCACTGAGTTTCTCGCCGGATCTTCTCAGTGGGTCGCGTTTCCGATCCGGTGGTAGATTCTGCGAAGCACGGCTCTTGCTAGGGTTCGTGTTAGCAACGTCATCAGGTTTGAGCCCCGTGAGCTCATCTACAAAAGTTAGGGTTACGCTGAAATAGCCTCTCAAGGCTATCAGCTTAGGTAGAAAAAAAAAAAAAAAAAAAAAACGATCCCACTCGCCCACTGGGCATGTCAGTTCCAACACGCGTCATTGAGCTCTGTCTTCGGCGCGCATATGGCCAGCAGTACATTCTCCTACAAAACACACTTGATTTTAACATAAGCTCTAGTTGTAGAGCACGTTATAAAGGATTGGCCCGGCGTTCGAGCATATTTATGTCGCGAAGCATCCAAGTGTTTTTCGGTACGATAGCTAGATAAGCGTTTACAGGAGAAAATCACCGGATCCCGATCCGCGCGGCGGGTGGGGTATGTGGGTGTTGAACCTCACTAAAAACTCCTGCCGCTCACAGCCGGCGCCCTACCCCGGATCGGGCCGGGCAGTCGGGACACTGAGACGGCGGGGCAGGGTCGAGGCATAATATATTACATCCATTCCGCCGTCCCAGCTAGATAAACGTTAGTCCAATAAAAATGAAACTTAATTATCGGGCCAGGTGTGAGTGGCCATTAAAGCTTCAATTGGCCCCTTTCGCCGTTTATTTGGCCCTATCCATCCCTTAAAACGGGTAATTGCTTTAATGCTAGACGTTGGCCAATAAAAGAAAAAACACGTAAAATAAAGACGAACATGTTTAAGAACAAGAAAACACAAGTTATTAGTGGTAGACAGCGACTTGGTTGTACCTCTAGCATTGCTGACTTCTATGAGCGATAGTAACCACCTACCTTCAGAGGGCCGTAGGCTCGTCTGCCTACAGAGTCAATAAAAAAGGGGTTGTACATCCGATCTACATTCTCGCGAAGGCTACAATTTCTCGTGAATGTGATGCAGTTATATTCTTACCGGAGTTTTTTACCACCATCCAAGGACTTAATAGCGCTTCATTACGATTGTGGTTCCGAACAACCCACGATAAGCATTACGGTGTTTTATATTTTTTTATATTCTCGTTTAAAGTGTGGAGCTACCTTTAGACAAGAAAAAAAAACAATAGAATGCAGCTCATAAACACGTTCCTTACTATTCTAAAACCGGTTCGTTTTCCCTTGGAGCGACAACCGTCTGTCATTACTTCGTAACCATAATTATCATACATTATTCTTAATTATGCGGTGTAGTACTTTATGCGGTTGCACACTGTCGTAAGTCTAAATGATGGGATAAAAATATTATTAAAACGTTTAATCTCGTAAAGAAAAGATCTTCATTTCTGAAAAATTATGAGTAATTACCACTTCTTCTTCTATTTTGGCAGCGGAGAATCAACGTTGAAAGGGTGAGTGAGATGGTGTCATATCTAAAGACTTGGAAAATTCGCTAGATAAATCGGATAAGTGTCATTTGAAAGGTATTGTTAGCTTTAGCTAGAAATTGTTTGGAAAATGTGCGTGTATTGTTCGGTTTTAACACTTTGCACTCGAGAGATGAGTCTCGCTCACCACTTTGTATGCTGGGTTAACTATTTATGTTACTTTATTTAATATTTAATGATTGACATCTTGTTTATGTTTCTGATATCTGTTCTTATCGTTCTTTTTGTCATTTTTTTTCCTACCTAAACTGATAGCCTTGAGAGGCTATATCAGCGTCGCCTTAACTAGTAGGTGAGCGCACGGGGCTCAAACCTGATGACGTTGCAGCAAGAGCCGTGCTTCGCAGAATCTACCGCCGGATCGGAAACGCGACCCACTGAGAAGATCCGGCGAGAAACTCAGTGGTCTGTGTCTGAGGGTTAATTTACTCGTCGAGCCCTTCGTCGCAAGCGACGGGTTCGACGAGAACGATGCCCTGTGCTTGAGGTACCTATAAGCACCGTTAGTGGATCGGGAGGATCCGAAAAGACGTGTTTGGGGCGACGTCGACTGCTTTCCATTCTGTCCGCAGGATCGTGAATGTAGTTACCAGCGGCCACGATGAGAGGGTTCTCGTGTCGTGCCGCTTTATCGAAGTGGATTTTGTCATTAAATCATGTGGCAAGCGATACTCATGAGTGCAAAAGGTTATATTAAAGATTTATGCTATTACCATATCAGTCTGTTCTCAAACGTTTTCGAATTCATAATTATAGTCCTCATTACAAATTTACAATCATTCTACATATTATCTACCGTAATATGGTTTCTCACGCCGTGAAACTTTCACTATAGAGAAAAGACAATTCAATCGTGTTCACCACGAAACCTATTTGTTGTAACGTAAATTGCACGATGTAGGGTGGTCACAGATAAAATAATTAGTTAATCTTTGCCGCCCGTCGACTTATGATGATGGTGAAAGTTGATTGAGACTTAACAATAAGCTGTTTGTCGAGAACATAATCTTATCTAACTTCCAATTGTTGTAACGTTTCCGAATTGCAATTATTGAAGATTTCTAATTTTCATTGTTCGAAGTGTCTAATCATTTTGCGGGTAGTAAAAATATGCCGTGTTTTGGTATCGGGAATCATGGATTATTCCGTAACTTAAGCTGTAATAAGACGGATGGACTTTGCGTTTTATAGTTCATGAATCAATGATGACACTAGGGGATTCGCAAAGGTTTTGTCGATTGCACGAAAAATACTTCATTTTATAGTACTGTATGCATTTTTTTTATTTTTTTTATTGCTTAGATGAGTGGACGAGCTCACAGCCCACCTGGTTTTAAGTGGTTACTGGAGCCCATAGACATCTACAACGTAAATGCGCCACCCACCTCGAGATATAAGTTCTAAGGTCTCAATTATAGTTACAACGGCTGCCCTACCCTTCAAACCAAAACGCATTACTGATTCACGGCAGAAATAGGCAGGGTGGTGGAATATACCCGCGCGGACTCCCAAGAGGTCCTACCACCAGTAATTACGCAAATTATACTTTTGCGGGTTTCATTTTTATTACACGATGTTATTCCTTCACCGTGGAAATCAATCGTGAACATTTGTTGAGTACGTATTTCATTAGAAAAATTGGTACCCGCCTGCGGGATTCGAACACCGGTGCATCGCTTCAACACGAATGCACCGGACGTCTTATCCGTTAGGCCACGACGACTTCACACATTAGGGGATTCGCAAAGATTTAGTCGATTCCACGAAAAATACTTAATTTTATAGTACTATATGCATTTAATCTATCGTTGTTTATTTATTTACATGTGTAAAATGGAATTGAGGTCATTAATTTAGTGATATTTACATTCTTTTTTCAATAGATAAGCTCACCGTGGCAAATTTATTTCCTTAGATGTTTCTTCTTGTCCATCAGGTTGTCAGCTTTTAGAGATAAGACCATCTATTGTATTTTTTACATTTGCTTTTTAATTAGTGTACAATAAAGCACAATATACTTAGTAGAGTAATGAACTTTAAGGTAAAACTTTTACTGGTAGAGTACTACATATGAGTCGACTATTATCAAAGCCGGCAATCTGACTTTTGGACAATGATTGGTAAATCAGAAAAACGAATTATTGACTTTGTATTCTATTGGCAGTCACAAAACTCTTCGGAACGACATCTTAGATAAATAACAGGTTAACTATTAACCTTTATTTAATGCAGGTTTTGAACCGTATTCTTTGAAGGAGACGATTATATTCAAATCAATCTGTATTGACATATCAATAAAAAAATTTTGTCCAAATGCACAGATTGCCACCTTTGATAATAGACGACTCATATACCCTTTTATTGGATGAGAGAAAATTCGTACCGAACAAACAATCCTACTTGATGTTCCAGGCTATAATTATCAGACGCAAGGCTTATTCTGTCGTAGGTATATATATTTAGGTATAAACAGGATCGGTTTGTTTGTATGCACGTAAATCGTAATATCGACCACAAAGGGTGACCATGCTCGAACGATATCAATCAACGAAATACAAACCAAATGAATTCTTGAGGATTTTACATATATATCAAATTATCTATTATCTATAGAATATATAAAAATGAATTGCTGTTCGTTAGTCTCGCTAAAACTCGAGAACGGCTGGATCAGTTTGGCTAATTTGGGTCTTGAATTATTTGTGGAAGTCCAGAGAAGGTTTAAAAGGTAGATAAATATGAAAATGCTCGAAATTAAATAAAAATAATAATTTTGTTTTTCCTTCGATGTGTCCTCCGTCGGACGGATTCCTTTTGTTTGTTTTAAGTTTATTTTATACAAAAGTTTAGGTCTTTTATTTATCGATAGAGGCACTACGAAGTCTGCCGGGTCAGCTATTTTTTTTTTTATATAAATGAAGTCACCAATTGACCATGAAGGCAGTGGAAGCGTTCATTCATTACATAAGACCGATGACCCTCTAATTTATTTAATTTTCACGGATAGCGCGTTGCGGCAGTGGGTACCTGTAATTAGCAGGCTTCGCCGTCACATCCAGAAGGTCAACATAGATTAACTTGATTGAGATAAATAAAGACGTTTCGACAATGCTTCAAATCGTGTTTTAGAATTAAAATAAGGTAGAATTTTGTTTACTTATCTTTTGTCGTTTGCTGGCGCAATGGACACGCTCCGACTACCTTAGCTACCAAATTGTACTTGTACCACCATTACTTCCTACTTTATAATATTCAAGAAATGTTCTAGTAGTTTCGGCGGCTCAGCTGAGCCCCCACCATTGTTGATGTTCATAAGCATCTGTAACAACTCAGCTTTACTGGTGTACCCGACTCGAAAGCATTATGTTCAATATTTGCAGTACCATCACATAAAGTAAATCCATAAAAACTGCAAATTACAAACAGAATAAACACTTAACCTCAATACTGGAGTTTTCTTCCGACAACTCAATAATGCAGTACATTAAGATATAAAAGTAAATTATATTGAAATTAATATTTACACAGACGGCTTTAAATTATTATTACCCGTTTTTGTAAACATTGACGGGTTTAAAATTGCATAATGTTCATTAATACGTATTGAAGACATTTGTTCATCCAGACGTTTCGGCGTCTCTAAGCGATCGATTCTTTTGACCTTGCCATAGTTTTATTATGTAACGCGACTCTTGAACGTATTTGGCTAAAATAATTTTATCTCCAGCTACGAAGGCTATTTTTAGTTTTCGAATGATTTTCTTATAGTTTATCTATTAAATGTTATTCTTTTGTCTAAATCGATCGTATCATCCCATAAGTATTGGAATCATGGTAACCCCCGCATTTCGTCTGTGTGCATAAGGGTAGTTTGCACAACTTCAGGGGCGAGGATAGGGATGGACTTCCCTCTAACGCGATTGGAAACTAGGGTCGTGCAACGTTTTCGATTCACGTATATTGGTTTTATTTTAAATTTGGGAATTCAAAAGGACGCATTGCTGATCGGTTCGACAGTGAGCTCATTGCATCGTTATCTATGCAATAAATTATACAATATTTATATAATAAAAATACAGTAGACAAAATAATACTTAGTTTCATAAGAATTATCGTTTACGCACAGAAATGGTTAACTACAACATTTAAGAAGCAACATAGAGCGGAAATGGAACAAATTTAATGTTGGTGAGATATCAAGTGAGCGCGTATTGATGAGTAACATCGCCCTGACTATTTCAAGGCTCCTGTCAAAATGGGTCACAATTGGGTACAACATTCCCGTTTTGATTTAAGTGCGCTGCGGTAACCACTAAACATCAAGTAGGCCGTAAGCTCGTTCTTCCATTTTCGTGGTATAAAATTATAGATAAAGAGAAATTAAACTCCAATTCATGAATAGAATGACTAGATTGAATGCAAAAAATAGATGGTGAGAATTATCTACCTCTTAGATTATGTTCGAATTTTTAGGTAATATAAATAGATAACAGTTGAAATATTCATAAAATCAGCTTGTCGCGCTGTCTTCTATCGACTCGATAATACTAATCGCATAGCGTCGGGCTGCGTGCGCCACACTAGCCCAGTCGATTTAGTTTAGTACGCAACGGACGCTCACGAGGGGCGGGCGTGTCCTATATCTACCGCATACCGGCACACAATTAAATTACAAATAAAAATAAAAAAAACGTTTACGCGTCCAAAAAGAAACCGTCCGCAGTTTTTCTAATGTAAATCGATTAGCCAAGTGAGAACGTTACCGCTTTTTCTTGACGACCTTTTGTTTTTAATTTGTTCAATGTTCTAGTCCAGGAATTCAATGCGATTTCAGATATTTCTTCGTTACGATGGATATATAGTGCATAACGCGATTTATACGCTGTTTCGATTGGTTAAAATGTTGCGACCCTAAATATTGCGTGCAAGTGAACGAGGTTTTTTTGTATAATGTATTGATTGTGTACTATAAAAACGTGTAGAGTGTGCCTGTTTGTAAAAAAATTTGTGTACACAACAGAAAATATTTTCAGTATAATGATTTTTAATAGGTCTATAAAGTTGTTATCGTTATGTTAATTAGATTTCGCTGTTTAAAATTCCCATCAAGGTCTTTCTTCTTTTTCACCGATGGTTTCAATTTTAGTCTTGGAGCATTATGTTACTTTCTAACAATCGCCATTGTATACACTGTATCTGAATTCTATCCGTCTATCCATCTTAATTTGTATGTCATCAACTGTCAAATAATAGGACACAATATCATTTCGGTTATTAAGCCAGTTATCACTGTACAACATTTTAATCATGATAACTACGAATTTTGTTATTATCCAATTACATTTTATATCTTGAAACGAATTTGATGCGGTTTCAATTAGAAATAGTATTATTTTTTATTTTCGAATTTCGCTATGCAAAAAGAGTCACATGTACTGATGTAGGATTATAACAGGTGAACAAAAAGTATTGTTCCATCTCAATGATTCTTCTCATCGGAAGCTATTTTGAACGAATCGGTTTATTAAAAATTCCGATATTTTGAACGGCTCCCTTCCTTAAAGGACATTGAACTAAAGCTGACCTTTTTTAAAAAGGTGGGCAGTATTTAGCTTGAGGGTCGGTCCCTAAAACAATTTGACGATAAAGCACTGACCACATATTTTTAATAAAAATGCTTTTGTTTGCGTAGTTCTCGTGGATTGGTATCAAGAAAAAATAATATCCTTCCGTGGGCTTATTTTCCAGACTTTGGACACAACATAAATATTTTCACTGCAGAAAAATAAGTTTCAATATGAAAAATCCTTTTCAAAGGCACTATTCGATAGATTATTAATGTATAATGCCTTTAAAAATGACCATTCCTAATCTGGTATCTGCTAATGTACATATTTGTTCACTAAGTCCTTAGTAACATTTAGAGGCCACGTCTAACCTTCAAAACTATCTTTAATTTGATATTATAATATTTTTCTATTTATATATTTTTAGTTATATAATTAAATTAATAAGGACATAAAACGGAAAATCTTAAGCAGATTTTCTAAAGTGCAACAACAATAAAGATAATGGTTTAAACAGAAGTATAAAGAAAATAACTGTGTTGCTATTTGATTTGCAACGGCTATTTGTGATTAAGCAATGTTGGAAACGTTTTAAATGATTTCGCACACACAATAGCACAACGGCTGACCTATATCGTATCAACGAAACTACTTTAGCTGTCGTTGGATGCTATTTGAGTACGTTTTTGAGTACTGTTCAATGATTGTGATATTGTGTTATAACAGATCGATTGATGTCTGTTCTCGTTTCTTCAGCTGATATTTTTATGACTGCTCTGTAGTTGGAGCTTGGTTTTTTTTTTAAATATTGGTAATTTGGAAGGATGCCGATTTTATTACTACGCTGTACTTAGTGTTTGGTTTTTTTTTTAACTCTTTGATGTTGGTTGGTCATTTGGAGTAATGTCTATTTTACGGTTAAGTCCAAGAGAAATACCCTCAACTCTTCGTACTTCTTACAACATTTATTTAGTTTGTGCTTCTGAAACAGTGCTCCTTCAGAACTCTTTTCATTCCCTATTCACACATTCTTCATCTTTAAAATAATACGTGAAGCAAAAACTTTGTACTTCTTTTTACGAAAATTGCGCGGACGGAGGAGTATGAAATTTCCCGCACTTATAGAGAATATAGAGAAGGAGTGCAGAATGCAAATTTTTGTTTTAATTCTTCATAATAAATACATTAAATCAATAGAAAAAACATTACACACACTGCCATGTATTTGACACACACTCTTTTGTTTATTGTTAAAGTCTATGGTCAAATTGAGAATAGATTAATAATGTTGTCTTCAATATTATTTGTCTATAGTGTATCCTTGGGGAAATCTGTGATTATAGAAGTCTTTGATAATAGAATCGTAATGGTGTACAAACTTCTAATTTCCATTAAATATAGTCTAGAATTTAGTATAGGATTTCGACTACCGTGGGACCACTAGTAATGTTTAAACTGTCCAATTTTTTAGAGTAGCCAATTTAAAGTGGTTGGCGATTGAGACAAAAGCAATAAAATTATAGTTGCATGGGTATTTGCGTCCTAGACTCTGGTTGTTGCCCCGCTACGTAAATCAGTGTCATTGCTCCAGGGACCAGAGTCGTTTCAAGGTCGTCTATTTATGTTTTCTTAATAAAACCTCATTGTTGGAATATCGATTCTTATAAGTTGCGTAAAAGCATATAATCGAATGCTCTCTTCGATTGGTATTCCCATGACAAATCTAAAGTTACACTTAAGCTATTGGAGATTAACAGATTAAAGGAGCGTTTTGCGCTTTTGAACATAACAGTCGATCTTACCATTCTATCATGAGATATGTTAATATATGTGTTAATAGCATTTAAGATAAGCCCTGCTTAGTGGGTATAAAGGCTTGTTTCTCAATCAAATCGTTCCAATAATGGCAACGGGCCACGTTTGGTTTTCTTAAAAAGTAAAGCAAAACGTGCGGCTACCGTGTTATATACCGTATTTAATTTATTTTCTACTTATTTATTTGGAAAACCAACAGTACAAAACAAATAGGAGTATAATAAATAAATAAAAAAACTAAATCAATAAGCAAACAAGTTTTCACCATCAAAATCACATATAAGTAAAAAGTGAAGTAAGAGAAAAAAGAGAAATTCAGAAATTTAAGTTTACACAAACAAACCAAAAGCAACACATTACGCACATATGTACAACAAATTACACTTTAAATCTTAATAAAATAGCATTTCTATATGCTTGCTACGGGTGACAAACAAAACATGTCAGCATTAGAGGACAGTATCATACAACCTACAAGATCTACGGACAAGAGTTGGAAGCATACATATTTAGTTCGTAATGTAATGAAGAATAAATAAAAGTAGTATGTGTATATGATACACCCTATATTATCTTAGATTCCTAGATCCTTAGCATTCTTAGGATCTAGACCGGTAAAATAAAAATAAACAAACAAACAAAAAAACTATTTGATGAGATCAACGACACAGCGCACCGACGCCGGGATAGTTGCGTAGGATTGATCTATTTTGAACACTTGTCGATGTCGTCTCTGTCTAACGTATGACACCAACATATATCCGTCTCTGTCTTGTCATTTATTGTGCAACAATTGTCATGTATATATTTATTTTATTGTCGTTACACGTGCCAAAAACACACGTGTCTTATAACATTAAATAAAATAAAATAAATGTTAAAATTGTTTAGATACAATAACATCTCCACTAAGCTTGTGTTCATAATTGCTCCAAGAGGTCGTCAAGAAATGTGTAAATGCGTTTTAGATTTAATAGCTAACCAATAATTAATTTTCTATAACATTATTTTATAGTGGAACAGTATTATTAGTGAATATTTTTGTATTATATTTTAAGTGTAGTGTTTTTAGTGTTAAAGTGAAATGGATTATTCTTGCTAATTAAGATTCTCATAATGTCGAAAACTTTGAACGCCTACAGAATGTAAGTATGTCGTTTATATTTACTAGTGTATTATTGCTAGGTTGCATTCCCATAGCCATCCGCCTTAAAAGAATAATAAACTTGAATAGTATTTGACTAAAGGATATACTTATATTTTTTTCGAAAAAATTATCGTGTATCACTCTTGCCCTTCTCCCAGTCACCTGGGGTCGGCGCAACATGTTTTCTCCTTCCATACTCCTCTATCATATATCATATCTTCGCTCACTCCCCTTTTACACATATCGTCTTTCACGCAATCTATTCATTTCTTCTTAGGATTACTTCTACCTCTATGATGTATCACTATTTTACAATTATTCAGGTATTCATTGTTGTAATGAATTGATAAAAAAGGGGACCATTTTTGTCACAGTTAGAAGTGAGTTTAGAACTAAAAAAAAGTTGTAAATATGATCGAAATCTGTCAATTTGTTGCTGCTCGAAGGAACAAGACACGAACCCAAGCTACAACTCGCCGGATGCTCTCATTAAGTCGCGATTCCGTTCCGGTGGTAGGTTTTGCGAAGCACTGCTCCTACTAGAGCTAGTTTTAGCAAATTCTCTCAGGTTGAGCCAGTGAGCTCACCTACCCGTCCGGGCGTAGCTGGAATAGCCCCTTAGGCTACCACCTAATAGGTAGGGAAAAAAAATAACAATACCTGAGATAAGAGTTGAGATTAAAATGAAATTAGATCACTAAAAATACAAGTCGATCTGAATCACTTCGTTTTGGGTAACAATAAAGCATGTGTGCCTCACGTGTGAGGTGTCGGAACTTCACGCATAAATAAAAACACTAGGGGATCTTGTTTTAAGTCCTAATACGTAAACAAACTAAATTTTGTTCACGAGCGGTCAAGTAGGCTGTGCCAATATGCTTTTAAATCGCTCGCTTGTCTTTTGTCAGCAATTAGATACTGATTTTGTCCAGTAACAATATTCAGTATCCGTATTTGTTATGTTATCTTGAAATTAACCCCTGTTAGTAACATCTATAATATAAATCCGTAGATTGAATTCCATGTTACGACTTCACCGTTACCTTCTTTTTTGTTTAAAAGAAAATGTGTGGACAGCTGTATTTCAACTGTTGCCTATGTATACATGAGGAAAAACCTGCTTAGGTTTATTGCTGCTACTTTTTATTTTATCAATGCATACTATTTGTGTTGTGTAAAAGTATATAATATACATATTGTTCGTGTTTGTTATATCCAAACGAAAACTAATTTAAATTATACAGGATGTCAACGGAAAATAATGTACATTAAGGTACTGAACTCAAGATAAATACTTAGTTTTATCCTTTTAACAAGTTCATGTGACGTGAACACGCAATGTAACGTAAAGGTTGACGCCCGCATTCCTTCGATACGGTAGATTCCTCGCGTGATTAAATTCTGTTTGTTTTACATTGCTTGTTATGTAAAAACATTGTTTTGAATTATTCATGACTAAACGAAATTCCAACCGCAGTAGATGAAAGCGACGAAAGAATCGTCAAACGACTTTAATTATGAGTCATCGTACATCCAATATCCATAATAAGTAGATTAACGTACAATTATCATTGTGATCAATTAGGGCGGAAACGTGATATCGGAAACGACGTTAAACTCTGAACTGTCGCCGAACATTTTATAGCCTGTTTAATGGCGAGTAAAGTAGATTAATTCAGCTATATTATATAGCACTCTGTAAGGTTTCCGCGGGTCGTAGACGTGGGTAAACAATTTTACGGTTTAATCATCGTGTTTATTTAACTTTACTTGCTATTTACGATGCGGCGATGTTTCGCGATCACGAATGAAAAAACTTCTATAAAAAATAAAGGGTTATCCTTTTTTATTTATTTATCACTAGCTGACCCGGCAGACTTCGTAGTGCCTCAATCGATAAATAAAAGACACGTCAAGGGGACACATCAAGGAAAAACAAAATTGTTTGTTTTTATATAATTCCGAGCTTTTTTATATTTTCTCACCTTTTAAACCTTCCCTGGACTTCCCCGAATAATTGAAGACCAAAATTAGCCAAATCGGTCCAGCCGTTCTCGAGTTTCAGCGAGACTAAGGAACAGCAATTCATTTTTATATATTAAACTTTTGATAGGTACCCTCACCTTGCCTATTTTTGCTATGAAGCAATAATGCGTTTCGGTTTGAAGTTTTGGGCAGTCTTTGTTCTGTAAAAACTGAGATTTAGAACTCCCATATAAAGATGGGTAGTGTGGTATTTACGCTGTTGATGTCTATGGGCTCAGATAACGTCTTAACATCGGGAAAACGGTGAGTTAGTCCACCCACCTGAGCAATTAAAAAGTAAATCAATTAAAGCCCAACTTAGCAATTAAAGGTTAAAAAATAAATGCTTCTTAAAAGTTCATAGCTACATTGAGAATATCTCCCTCGGTTATTGACACAATTAAAAGTGACCGATAACATGATAACTTATTTTCAATGATACCAACGAAAAATTATATAAGCAAAACTATATGTATCTATCTTTTTTTAATAGTGTTTGTCCTTCTTAGACGAAACTTCCCGTACGCAAATTGACAGGTGAGTAGTGCCTGACAATAATTACTGACATGATGACAATAAACAAAATTAAGAGGAGTAGAGGTCCCGCAGTAGTTGAAATTCGACTATAATTAATTGAAATTGTAAGTTTGTACACTATTATGGTTGTATTTTATACTTCTATAATCACAAATTTCGCCAAGGCTACACTATTAAAAAATATTAATAAAGATAACCAATATTTAATCTATTCTCAATTTGACCACAGACGTCAAGAACAAAAGTTTGACAATAAAAAGTATGCATGCATGTGTGCGTCAAATACATGGTATGTAGTGTGTGTAATGTTTTTTTTATTGATTTAATGTATCTTTTATGCATTATTTAAAAAAAATATTAGCATTGTGCACTTGTTCTCTATATTCTCTATAAGTGTGGAAAATTTCATACTCCTTCGTCTGCGCAATTTTCGTAAAAAGGGATACAAAGTTTTTGCTTCACGTTTTAATATATAGATAAAAACATCTTTGCTGCACGCATTGTATGTTCATATTAGAATGCGGTGACCACTAATTGTTTTCGCTTTAGGTTACGGGTTCTCGCAGAATAATAATTAATTACAACAAATAGTTTTGATTTATGTTTTGGTTAAGAAAACAATAATTGTTCTCGATTGCTTTTTCTGAGCTCGTAAGAGATTTTTCAATCGATGATAAAAAAACAACAAAGCTAGATATGTATATATATTTTTGCGGTTAATAAGCCCAAAAGAAATGGTTTTTATCTTATAACTTATAAGGTCTTATATCTTACTACCGGACCCGGCAAACGTCCTGTGAATGCATACACAAAAATTCATTCAAGTCGATCCAGCCTTTTAGTTGCAGTATAGATAAATAACCTAGGTACCGAGAAGCGCCATCTGCCGGGCTGATTTATAAATCTAATCCAAACTCATATAAAAATCATTCAAATCGGTCCAGCCGTTTAGGAGGAGTTCAGTGACATACACCCGTACAGTGAATTTGTACAAAGATAAGGTTGTATGTAAAAACTTGAATGAAAATTTAAGCTACCGTTATTGGTCAGCACGCCGCCGCCGTCGCGTCTAGACTCATCGATTGGTCTGACTTCGTCCTTTCCCGTCCACACGATTATAATTGCATTAGCCTTTTGTTTCCTGAGTCATTGGTTCGTTTTATTTGATGTATTTACGATGTTCATATACCAGGGGCTTCCGAGTAATGTACGATCGTATTGCGTTAATGTTCCAGTTCATTAAAGGAACGAATATAGCTTAAATTACCTTCAATCATCAGAGGTTGGTCTTTCAGAGTTAGGTATGAATAAAAACTGCAAATTTCTGTGAAAATAAAAACTGGTCATTATTATTAGGACTTTGAATAAGTTCTGGCTGATTCTTTTTCAAAATAAATCTTAATTTAAATTATAAGGAACAAAAATATTTTATTCAAAGTATAATCCCATCGCTAGCTTTCTCTTTCTTTTTTTTTCTTCCTTCTGTAACTTTCTCCCATCTTTCTGGCGATATATGGATTCCGCGACGGAAAAACGATGTGTCTTTTAGAGACTATCCAAAAATCGATCCATTTCTTAGCTTCTTCATACGAATGTAAGTGTTGGTCATTTAGGCCATGTGCCATCGAACGGAATAGGTGAAAATCAGAAGGGGCTATGTCAGGTGAATACAGCGAATGGGGTAGAACTTCCCATTTAAGCGTTTCCTGGTAAGTTTTCACAGGTTTTGCAACATGAGGCCAAGCGTTGTCATGTAGGGAAATAGTTTCGCCGTAATTGTGCAATAATTAAATTCGCCATAACTTTGAATTTACCATACAAACCATAAAGGCAAGTCAGAAAATCTAAATTAGGAAGGAAGCAAATATGTACATCCACAAATAGTCATTGTACATGCACTCAAAGCATTAAAAAACATCGCCTGAACACGTACAATGATATTATAGGGAGATAGGTTCTTGGCTCATGTCCAAGTAAACGGGCGTGGTCAAACCATACACAAAAGGTGAGACTATGCAACCCCCACCTCACCCTATACGACTCTTTTAAACCTTTTTATTATACCTAGACAGTTTTTACGACGTCTAACTTGTTACAATATTTCCAACTGTATGTAGGATGGACATAATTTCTATTCCTATTAATGAATGACATCCATGTTGTCGAAATCATTCAAATATACATAAATAAGTATGACCCAAAAACTATTGGTCAGATCTGAAAAAAAAAAAGGAACAACATGAGAAGCATCAGTTTTTAAAAGGTATCAAATCATAAAAATCGATTCACTTAGAAAAAAGTTTTAAAAATAATCGAATTGGTAACCTCCTTTTTTGAAGTCTATTAAAAAACCTGGTTAAGTATCCTAGTCTACCATACGAATTCGATAAAATTATTGTTTTTCCGGAAGTTATGTTCCTTATGTTACTGATGTTTATTACCTGCTATGACTACCGTTAACTACTAGTGCTATAGAAAAAATCAGCATTAATACTCTCGTAATTTTGAAAATTATTGAAAATGATTATACGATCAATCGGAAGAAGAGTATGGACAAGAATACCGAAGCCAGGGCTCCTTTACTTGCAACTTATATATTTCGGGGAAAAAAAACCAGTACGATGCCTCACCAATAGTATTGTTCAATGGCTTCTTAACGCAGCTTCAGATGTGTTCCCGTTACATATTTCGGAGCTATTGCATACGCCCTGATCAAGGGTAGACTAAGTAGAATACAATATCTCCATAAAGTATGTTAAAAATATTGTACTAATAAAAAAATTTACAAATATAGAAAATGAAATGATCCATTTAAATGGTACATAAATCATTTTACACAAATTCCAAAATCGATGCCTCCAATGAACACTACTCTAACTCAAAATTTTGAAATTTTCGTTTTTCACGCAAATCGCTTCACTATTTCAAAAGTATTACAATTAATCGTTATTGATGGGGTTCGAAGCAAGAGTAAATCAGCTAGTTACACAAAAAAAACCATAAATATATCTGCAATAATAAAGATTTTATTAACTTTTTTCGTTTAAACGCTCCTCCTGTAAATCTACGAATTTGGAGTTAGCGTAGTGTTCATTGGAGGCATCGAAATTGTTTATTTATTCTGTTAAGTATTTAAACAAGATGTCCAATATCGGAAATATTTGATCAATGAGCGATGAAACAACACGCCTAACGTTTTATTCTACGACATTTTTCGGTAATCTCTTTATGTATGTACTTTTGTGACTAAATCTATAAGTACTATGAGTAGTGTTTGACATGTTATCTATAGAAAGGATTCGTTCACTATCGTAGTATGCTGAGGCCAAATCTTTTCCGACGGAGCGATTCAAAACTTTGTCATCTCTAAGACTTTTCTTGGTTTTGCTATAATTCTTAGTTTAGAGATTTAAATGATGAACTCATTTGATGCCCACGGTGACAACACGGCTGGAAAATCAATTCGGATCACGTTGGAAAATTGGCTTGATATTTCCCACGATTCGCTTTTCCTTTCCCTCTGTTAACATTCATGATATATATCCATATTTTCGAAGGTCCAGCTCGTCAATTAAAACTGATACTTTTGGGTATCATCATCAACTCTTTTTATTTATATTCGACTTTGCTCCAAAATCAATTTCTCAACTTTGAACGTTTCTTCCGTGGCGAATGTTGAAGGCCATTCAGAATAAAGGACCAAGCATAGGTACATCTCCACCTACCTCATTAAAATTGATCAACCCAGTAAGGAACCGCAGAGTGGTGTAATGAATTTTCCCCTAGTGCCTGCGGAATAAAATTTCCCCTCGTGAAGTTTTACAAGATACGTACATATTTTATGAACCTTGCTTTTCCTCTACATTTCTGTATTCTTCATAAGAATTGCTTGAGATAATTCACAATCTGAGAAAAAAATAAATCATGTATTGTGTGGTATTTTAAATTGAACTAGAGGTCCCGCAGTAGTCGAAATTCGACTATAATTAATTGGAATTTAATTGAAATTGGAATAAGTTTGTACACTATTATGATTGTATTTTATACTTCTATAATCACAAATTTCGCCAAGACTACACTATAAAAATATTAACAAAGACAAAAAATATTTAATCTCAATCTGACAACAGACGTCAAGAACAAAAGTTTGACAGTAAATAGTAATAATGCATGTGTGTGTGCGTCAAATACATGGTATTTAGTGTGTGTAATGTTTTCTTTATTGATTTAATATATCTTTTATGCATTATTTTAAAAAAATATTAGCTTTGTGCACTTCTTCTCTATATTCTCTATAAGTGTGGAAAATTTCATACTCCTCCGACCGCGCAATTTTTGTAAAAGGGGATACAAAGTTATTGCTTCAAGTATTAATATATAGATACTCAGTAGATGCCAAAAGAATTTCGTTATGCTGAACAATTAATGACATTTTTAATCACTTGATAAATTGCATAATCATTACCAAACTAGGAGCTACGCTCAAAATAGGCTATCTTTGTTTACTGTTTGTGTTGCGTGCGTTGTTTGGAGTTTTGAAATAATGATAAAATTTATTCAGTTTTCTCAATAATTTCTTAATCAGAAGATATTTAAAAAGCTATTTATGACTTGAGTTAGGACACTAATCATACCAACACTTACTGGTACCTATTACTACCATAGCAGGTACATAACAGTATACGACATGTATTACTCAAAATAAACAAAATATAACAATAATATAACATAACACACTTATCACATTTTATTATTATTCTCATTATCCTCTCGCAGGTCTGCTGGAAGAGATTTCTCAAAGAAATAAGCAGTGCCTTTGTACATAATTTTCCTATTACTCTGTACTGTGTCTTGTTTTCTGTGTGTACATAAATAAAAAAATAATAAAAAAAAACAAAAGAATAGTATAATAATTGTAGATTAATTGGTAAGAAAAAGTCATGAAGTCAAAATCTGCAAAAGCAATAAGACGATACGTGCATTTTTAATGCAAAAGTTCAAAATGGGTCATTTGACTAGTGGTGTGTTTAGTGCTAATAATACACATATAATATCTACGTTTTAAGAGCATCTCCACACGTCAACGCTTTTCGATTGAATCACAAATTTAGGCATTGTCTCAAAATCACTCTTACAATATGTAAAGCACATATTGAAGAGATAAAACTGGGTTATTGTAGTTCATTTCATAGATCCCCGTCTACGAATATTCCTAATTTCCAACACGTGCCGGGATGAAAGAGGGTTCTCGCCCTTGGTTGTCATGGAAACGAGAATTTTATGCTCCCCACGTCCGTCGTGCGTCCCGGGAGGGTGAGACTTTGTCAAGGCTATGCTCCTAGCGTCTAGAAATGAAATGAGTATTTCAGTTGGATACTACATTAATATCAATTAGGTACTGTACAATACATAACTGAATGTAACTAACACATTATTTTGGAAATATGTTTACAGTAAAACATAAATTAACATTGACATGTATAGAGCAATTGATAACTGCAACTCTAATTAGATAATAATAATAATAGAAAATTAAAAACAAAAGAAAGACAACAAGGACAGTAATACCCGAGTACTCAGACCAAGGCTGAGGCTGAGGTTCAACAACAACTTTTTATAATTTTGTTCCTGAATATTGGAAGGGAATCGCCAAATGTGTCAAGGTTTTCAGCTTTTCTGACTAGATTATTATAAAGGTTAGCTAGACGAGGAATAGTAGTAGTAGCCTCATTTTTTTAAATAACCTCGCCTCAATATGAACCTATCGTGAATCAACCATGCGTCGTGTGAATAGATTTATCGTTACAACGTAAAGTTGTTTCTTTTGCTAATTAGTAATAAAAATACTCGTAACTACAGTGTACCAGTGTGACCTTGAGTTTTAACAGTTACTTTAGTTTGAGACAAACTTTCAATGTTTATGTTTCCTCTACGTTTACCCCACCTACTTCCGCTAGGTGGGTTCGGCACAGTGACATTTTCTACTCCATTCTCTTCTATCAGCCGTCATCTCAACACTTACTTCTCTCTCTCTTATATCGTCACACGCTCCATCCATTTTTTCTTCGGTCGACCTCCTCCCGCTCTACCTTGCACTATCATTTCCATACATCACCTGGTCACGGGCATTTCAATGTCCATGTTTATTTTTAAGATATCGATTTGCTTCTCCGTGCGAATCACGAAGAACATCGGATAATATCATTTACAAACACAACATAAGGACGTTGTCGCGTTTACATAAATTTTAAACTGCCTTGATAAGACCAAGGTCAGAATGCTAGGATTTCGTGTTTGTTGTCGCATACACGATTCCGGTCGATCGATTGGACAACGCGAATATCGGTTAAGATGTCGGTGTCCAACGTGTTTTGTATACGGACACGTATCTGTATGAGATTGAAAAAGTATCTCAATAAAGAGATCATTTAATTAATCTTACGTATTTGTCAAAATCTAATTTGATACAGGGCAACCTCGCTATAACAAATCGGTAGGGAACAAGTAAATATTCGTTATATCAAGCAATTCGGTAAACTGAGGTTTGTTATATTAAGGTTAGGTTGGTCTACCATTTGTTTTAACGAGGTAAAAAAAAATACTATTATTCACTTCAACATTAGGTACTCAGACTTACTCAGTCGACATCGCCCTAAACACGTCATTACAGATCCTCCCGATCCATTAACGGTGCTTTTAGGTACCACAAGCACTAGTCACCATCCTCGCCGAACCCGTCGCTTGCAACGAAGGGCTCGACGAGTGAATTAACTCATGGACACAGCCCACTGAGTTTCTCGCCGGTTCTTCTCAGTGGGCCGCGTTTCCGATTCGGTGGTAGATTCTACTAAGCACTGCTCTTGCTAGGGCCAGTGTTAGCATTACACCCGGTTTGAGCCTCGTGAGCTCACCTACACGTCAAGGCTATCAGCCTAGGTAAAAAAAAGTACTCATCTTATTATTGCGAACAACTTTTACTAATAAATGATAACACATTTTTATTAAATTACTGTATGTATTTTTTATTTAAAAAGAGTTAGGTAGGTAACATTTTTCNCTAAGCACTGCTCTTGCTAGGGCCAGTGTTAGCATTACACCCGGTTTGAGCCTCGTGAGCTCACCTACACGTCAAGGCTATCAGCCTAGGTAAAAAAAAGTACTCATCTTATTATTGCGAACAACTTTTACTAATAAATGATAACACATTTTTATTAAATTACTGTATGTATTTTTTATTTAAAAAGAGTTAGGTAGGTAACATTTTTCTCAAACCTGTCCAGACTGATTCATATATAAGGGTCATATTGTTGGGAACGTTATATAAAGGTTTTGAGTTTACAAAATTCGCTACCTAGTTAGAGGTATTTACACTATTTGACAATTGAAAATTCGTTATAAAGAGGTTGTTCGCAAGAAATCTTCGCAATGTAAAGGTATATTATTTAACATTGACTTTTATGGACAATTCAAGGGGATAACGAAGAATTTGTTAAATCGAGGACGTCGTTATATTGAAGTTCGTTATATTAAGGTTACACAGTATTCTACAGCTGATTTTGACATGTTCGATAAATAAATTATTGCATGTTTTCTGTGAACTTCAGCGGTACTGCAGGTCGTAACTTCGAGAACAGCTAGTTTTTGTCGATGATACAAGATTAAGTACATAATATATTTTATTTGTAATTATTAAAAAAAAGTTGCCACTTTAGGTAAAGTGGTATGGCCCATCTGGCCGTGAAGGGTCACCGTCGTTCTTAAACGTCCTTACCAGGGACACAACCAGACAGCTGTTCACTGTTTCTCTTTGAGTTTTGCTGACGTCCATGAGCTACGGTAACCACTTACTATCAAGTGGGCCGTATGCTCGTCTGTCTTATTGCTCGATAAATAAAAAAATCTTCATATTATCATTTTTACTGATCATAGCCGATATTTTTGGCATGAAAATTAAGTTGAAGTTCGTTTAAACATATCCGATGTGTGTTTTATGAAAATGGCATGGGTTTTCGCAATAAAGTTTAATTGTACGCATCGGTCGTCACATACGAATCTGTCAAGGAACACAATACTAACTTTGCCGGGCCACTTGACCGTCATCAAGATAAGAATGACGACTATTCACACTATTCTTCCGTGTTGTGTTTTTGTAAATAAGAATGATCCGTAAAAGACGTTACATTAAAATATGTTTGTGGTATTGAAAATTTAGTAGAAAAAATAACTAATTTAAATAATTAAATACTTAATATTATCTTGCAGGCTAAAATCTTTTTTCCTTTTATTATAGCTTAGATATCTATAAAATAATCAATCAATAGTATAGGGGAAAAGTGGAAACAAACGAAATAAACGCCTTCGTAATGTGGTACTGGGCTGGGGACGAATGCTGAAGATTATGGTATAACTACAATACAATATAATTTTTTTTTCGGTAGGCAGCAGCTCTGCCCCTGGCATTGCTGACATCTACGCGCGACGGTAACTACTTACCATCCGGTGGACCGTATACTCGTTTCCCTACAAAGTCAATAATAAAAAGAAANGAAACAAACGAAATAAACGCCTTCGTAATGTGGTACTGGGCTGGGGACGAATGCTGAAGATTATGGTATAACTACAATACAATATAATTTTTTTTTCGGTAGGCAGCAGCTCTGCCCCTGGCATTGCTGACATCTACGCGCGACGGTAACTACTTACCATCCGGTGGACCGTATACTCGTTTCCCTACAAAGTCAATAATAAAAAGAAACCATAACCATAAGGGCAAACGAATCGATTTTACAAAAGCTCCACATCGAAGTACGACTTACGTCTCTTTCCCGAGAACGTCAACTAAGCTCCTTTAGCGATCGTTAATAAGCTCTAAAATAAAATTAACGTAATTATATCACAAAAAAAAAAATGTTAATGAAATCAAACCGAACTTTGTATCATCACTACATAGTATAAAACAAAGTAGTTACAAAGTTTCTCTGTCCCTATATCCCTATGTATGCTTAAATCTTTAAAACTACGCAACGGATTTTGATGCGGTTTTTTTAATAGGTAGAGTGATTGAAGAGGAAGGTTTATATGTATAATAACATCCATTAAATAGTGGAGAAATCCATAATAAATTACAGTTTCCGAAGCGAAGCGAGGGCGGGTCACTAGTATACAATAAACCAAATCGCCAATAAATAACCTTATAATTCAGTTCACAAAAAAAACACGTTAACCATCAAGACACTGGAAACTGAATCATTAAAATTGAATTCTGAATTCGGATACAATGTTCAGAGCAATGAATTTTATGCATTGCTTATAGAATCCTGCAAGATAGGTAATCGCGAACATAACGGCGTTTCTTTGCAGTTTTTTTTTTGTTACACGGTGACTCACTGAAAGTTTTATGAACTGAAGCGAAACTAAAACGAATTTTAATGATCGTCGGACTGAAAAAAATTGACGCGAACCTCGAAACTTGTTCCAATGTTATGCGCTCTCTGAAGAACGTTATAATAGTCGCTTAGGAGTTTGTTGAATCCTAAATGTTGTAACACCGCAGGCGGACTCTTACAACGCGACTACCTACCTACAAAGGAATCGGTGACGTGGAAATCTTAAGTTATCTAGGTTTATCTGTGACTTGCGTCGAGGGTCGCGGGCTCGATTCCCACATCGGGCAAACATTCGTGTGATGAAAAAGTTTGCTTGCTATTTGTTTGTGTTTTTACGATCTATATATTGTTACGCGCTGGGGTTCGGGATAAATAAAAATTCTACCGAAGTGTAAATTAAAACTGTATTAACACTTAAAACACTTGATGAGCATTTTAAAATTCTCAATTCGCTTCAGGTGATCCGTTCGCTGTTTCGCTTCGAGTAGTTCCGATTACTGACTCCGTACCATCTCTGCAATGCTTTTATAGTCAATACCACATCCCTAGATTTATCGAGAACATTTTGGGCAAGTCGAGTAGTTTCGATGTGTGTTCTCGCTATCTAACAATAGATGGCGTTGTACTTCTTGAGCATTCTCGACTTTACTAGTTCTTTGATATTCGTTTCTGCTATTCGACGATAGATGGCGTTGTTCTTACCGGCATAACAATATGTGTACTTGTATATTTGAACGTATATAAGTATGTATGTCAGCCTCTGGTGTACATAACACAAGGAATCCTAATTTGCGACCGGATGATCGTGTTTGAGTTGTTTCCAGTTATTTATTTAATTAGTTTTCTACGTTCTAAGTGTATTTTTATGTTAAAATTATAAACACCGTTATAAATCTTAAATTCATTCACGTATAAAATTTCGCATTCCGACCAAGTACTATTATAGTCTATAAAACTTGGTACCTAGTATCCATATTCGTATTGTCACGTACGTGATGTAGGTAGTGCTTATTTTTAGTAGCACCTATTCGATTGTAAATGTCTCATGATTTGTATTTCTATTAGCGATTATCGTCTGTAAAACGTGTTTATGTTCCAGTAACCTATTTTTTATTTATTTACGTACTAGTGACACTGCTTAAGCTGATTAGATTTTAAAAACATTTATTTCAATACAGTAAAAAGTTCTTAATGGCGCTCCACAGGTCATTACGGTTCTGCCGATCCATTAATGGTGCTTTTAGGTACTCAAGCACAGGTCTCGCCGAACCCGTCGCTCGCGACGAAGGGCTCGGCGAGTAAGTTAAGTTAGCATCAACTCCGGCTTGAGCCCCGAGAGTCACCTACACGCTAGGGCAACGCTAAAAAAACCTTTCAAGGCTATCAAGGGTAGGAGAAAAAAAATGGCGCTTCCTCCATTCGAATTTTCGCTATTAATTCCCGGAAAGTCCCGAATTTAAAAAAATTGACCCAATTCTTATGTTCGCGGCTAAAGATTGCTATATTCTTTGTTCATCGGTATATACACATTGATAAAAAGGATTCAAAAATGTAGGTATCCAACCGAATGTCCTTTGTGAACGCGCTTTTTCAAATTCACTGTTTCTGTATTCGCGGCGTATATATTTATGGAACCTCGCGAATAAATAGTTTTTACTATAATGGTTAGACTATTTCACGTTCCCTGGTTTCTATGACGGTTTTGCTAATTATTCTGCAGCAACCCAATTTGTATTTATAAAACTATTGCTAACGATGTTAAATTTTATTAAACATTCTACTGCTTAATCCATTCAATCTCATGTCAATCATGATCAAATCATGTCTTCCTATCCCTTTCACACAATTAACAAACAAAATGAATACATATATTCTTGATTTTTAAATATTCTCTTTAAACTGGTGGACTGACTGGGTGGTGCTGTAGTTAGGGCTCCTGACTATTGCGCCTAAGGTCTTGGGTTCGATTCCTACATCGGGCAAGATTCGTTTGATAGACAGGTTTGTTTGTTCTTTGTCTTGGTTTTTATTATCTATATATTTAAACGTATACAAGTTTGTATGTCAGTCTCGGATGCCATTAGCACAAGGAATTTGGGACCGAATGAGCGTGCGTGATCCAGTTACTTTAAAAAAAAAAACTTGTAATCCTTTTACTGGATATCATTAATGTCAAGTTTCGTTTTTCATTTACCCAAGTGAAGCATTGACAGCACAGATTAGGCAATCGTATGGTTTCTGTATTTTTGGATTATTTCGTGACTATTATGCGTAATTGGATTTAGGATATTTAAAATGTGGACCAAAACCGTAATGTTCTTTGGTATCTATGTCATAATATTCCAATAAGCGACTTAGGTATGTTGACCTGTCACATTTTTCAGTATTCATTAACGATGAAAATCACTCCGTCAGCTAAGATCAACATAGCTTATATTCTCCTATCCGTCAACTAAGGTCAGTGTAGCTTTTGTTTTCCCTACTTATTCGCTGGTACCCTAGGAGACTATTTTAACTACGCCCAAACGGGTAGTTAAGCTTACGGGCTCAAGCTGAGAGAATTTGCTAACACTGGCCCTAGCAAGAGCAGTGCTTTGTAGAATCTACTACCGGATCGGAATCGCAAGCCACTGAGAAAATTCGACGAGAAACTCAGTGAGCTAGTATAATGTAAGGCTTTAGGGTCATAAACAATCGGAAGATGAGGATACAGATGTCTTAGAGCAGCACCACCTCATCTCGTCCGGTGTCTAAATAGGAGAATAAGATCTCATATCTATAGCCATATCTTATTGTAAAAAAAAGTAGACGAAATTATTGGAAATTTACTTTTTTTATTATTGATTAGATGGATGGACGAGCTCACAGCCCACCTGGTGTTATCAGTTCTAAGGTCTCACTATAGTTACAACGGCTGCCCCGCCCTTCAAACCGAAACGCATTACTGCTTCACGGCAGAAAAAAGTAAGGCGGTAGTACCTATCCGCGCGGACTCACAAGAGGTCCTACCACCAGTAAAAATGCTCCTTCAAAATTGCTATATAATTAATTCCTATGGAATATCAGAACGTTGCTAAGAAATACTTTTTTACAAATAGCATTTATGAATAAGCATGAGAGGTTATTGACACTGAAGCGTTTCGGTTCACACAGAAAGCGTTACAGTTTATCAGTCACAGCATCATTGTCCTAAATCGGTGCGCCCCTCATCTTTCGTAACACTTCCACCTGCGCATTGTACATTAAAGTATTGATGGAACATATTTGAATGCGCAATTACACCTACCGAGTTTCCCGCCGGTTATTCTCAGTGGCTCGTGATTCCGATCCGGTAGTAGACTGAATCTACTAGAGTCTTCTCTTGCTAGGGTTAGTGTTAGCAAGTCTCATCGGTTGAGCCGTGAGCTTAGGTACTGGTCCGCATGAATAGCCCCTTAGGTTGCCATATCTTAGGTAGGGAAAAAGCGCAATTAGCCGTTTGGATTATGTTGTGAATTGGAATATTTGGAATATTCAATTAAAAAATTTTTATTGCTTAAACAGACCTTTCTGGTGTTTGTGTGGTAGTGATTATCGGAGCCCATAGATATTAACGTTTGTCACTACCCATCTTGAGACATGAGTCTTAGTTTTAAAATACAACGGTTGCCCCACCCTTCAAACCGAAACGTATTACTGGTTCACGGCAGAAATAAGCAGGGCGTTGGTGCCTACCCGTGCCAGCGCTCAAGGCGCCCTACTAACAGCAATTAGGCAAATTATAATTATTGCAGGTTTGATTTTTATTATATGACTAGCGACCCGCCCTCGCTTCGCTTCGGAAACATTAAAACACACATGAAACCAAAAAAATAAAATAAAAAAATTTAAAAAAAAAAGTAGCCTATGTTCATCAGGGACAATGTCGGCTTCTAATGGAAAAAGAATTTATCAAATCGGTCCAGTAGTTTCGGAGCCTATTCGAAACAAACAAACAAACAAATCTTTCCTCTTTATAATATTAGTATAGAATACGTATTTCATTATAAAAATTAGTACCTGCCTGTAGGATTCGAAAGCTGGCACAGTTGCATTGCTTGATAAAAATGCAGCTTAGGCGACCTTTAAGGGCAACAACTCAATGGTTTTGATATGATCTGCTTCAGTAGCAGACTAGACCATATTATTGTGGTACGTTGATTTAATTTCCTATGAAACTATAAACGTTTCAACTGAATCAATAATAAACATGTTCGGTGTCATTATTCGAATTTTAAAAATCGAATCTCTTTTAGGATGTTTGTTTGGTTTTTCTACTACCTTCGTATAATTTAATAATAATGATTATTACAAACACCGTAATAACGTTTTGATTGAAAAGTCTAGTCAGCTAAACGGCTTGTTCATTTACATAATCGTTATTTGTAATCACCCGTCTTTGTCTACAAACAATAGGTTGACAAACAATGAAATTGGGTTTTCGTGAATATGTACCGATGTACATAATTGAAAATATTGACAATGTTGTTATAGTTGTTTTATTTTTTCTTATATTTAAGTACTAGCGGCCCGCTCCGGCTCCGCTCGGGTCTTTAACAAGAATTTCAACGATATTTGACGTTGTTATATTTTTTTAATAAAAGAACACTTATTGCGGCATAACTATAACAGTTAGACATATGCTGTCGCGACACCTTTTGTAAATAATTATGTGTTCTACAAAGTCGTAGTACATTTTTTTATTCTATCATCAATAGTTTTCGCAGGGCACGCGATGTAAAGTATATTTTAGGCAATTTTTTTACACCTTGGGAGTTTTAGTAAGGATCCCTAATTTTTTTCAAAAAAGATTATAGCCTATGTATGTCACTCGGGAATAGTGTAGCTTCCAAACAGTGAAAGAATTTTTCAAATCGGTTCAGTAGTTTCGGAGCCTATTCAATACAAACAAACAAACAAATATTTCCTCTTTATAATATTAGTATAGATAATGACGACAGATTCTCGTTTAGTAATTCATGACATTGCCATTTTGGATTCGCGTAACATTCGCAGGACAAAGAATGCGTGGCAGCCCTATCTAGTTTGCCCGTTTCTAATTGGTTATCGTCGCGTTGCATAATAGCAAATAACTACCACAGCTTTTTAGTTTAGTTTTCACCATAGAACTATTTAGTTAGTGCTATCAATTTTACAACTAAGAGCGTATCATTTTGTCATTAAAACTTAGGGCCTCATATGTAGGGAAAAACAAATGCATATTTCATAATTTGAGTGATTTTTAAAACTCCGCTATGTACTAAGTAATTACATAGTGTGGTCTACTGAAAGGAAGTTTGATATAGTCTTTATAGTTAGTTGTTTTAGTACGAGTAATCGTGATTACAGTAAAAGTCGACAATAAGTCTTCAATTTAAATACTAAATCAGAAATACATTACTGCTTCACCTTGTCTTAAGTTGGGTCGGCATGCATAATTAGATCAATTTTTATGGAGCTTACTATATGCGTCCACATCCGTGACGACATGAAGTAATTGCGAATGTCAGACATTGTATAAAAAAAAATCAAGTCAAAACGCTGTGATTATGTTTTGTATAATTTCAGCCACATACATCTAAATAATACTAGTGATCCCCCAATAGTCGAAATTCTACTATAATTCATTGAAATTATAAGTTTGAACATTATTATGGTTCTATTGTCAAAGACTAATACTTCTATAATCACAGATTTCGCCAAGACTCTACTATAGACAAATAATATTAAAGACAAACAATATTAATATATGTATTTTCAATTTGACCACAGGCTTTCACAATAAACAAAAAATAAATACAGTCAAAACCGTTTACTGCGACATCGTTTAGAACAACATACCGGTTATAATAACCTAGAACAAAGGTCCCGGCTGAATGCCATATGACCGCCTTATTAAAAATATTGCTTTCTACGACATTGGTAATAACGACATACCTCATAAAACGACCACATTTAACTAATATTTCGGAGAATTCGATCTGTTAGAACGACCGGCTAAGCTGTATTGTAAACAATTTCAATAGGTATCCACATTTGTCTTCAATGGCTTTTAAAATCAAGAAAGAAAACAATAGGATTTAGTTTAGTGTAGGGTCTTTTCTAATTCTTAGAAACAAAACACGTGCATGCGGTAGTCAAAGCCCGCTTCTTCATATCTCTTCAGTTAGTTTGTTACTTATCTATACACAAGACGCACCAAAACTTTGTGGAGTTATTCGTGAAACTTTCAAAATGTCGCAAAGAAAAAGAAAACAAATTAATATTGAAGAAAAATCGCGTATTAGAAACAAATAAGTATTGGAGAGAGAGGGCGAGAGAGCGAATATATGTTCCCCAATAAATTCCCTATCGATTTGTTTGTACTTGCGCCACGATACACATTAAACAGTCACCGGTTGTTACGTACTATCGCGTTTTTACGGAGCTGAAGATGAGCAGTCCCTTCGATGTTCGTTATAACAGGATTTTGACTGTAATTAACATTCTGCAACTCTTCTCGGATATCGGGTATAAAGTATGTAAAGTTCGAGTACTCCTCCGTCCCGCCGCAATTTTCGTAAAAAGGGATACTAAAGTTTTTATTCACGTATAATATATTGATAACTTGTTGTATTCTTCTCCAGAAAGAAGATCGAATCCTGGGGCAGGATGACGCGATGACGCAGGAGGATAATGGTGGCGGCGCGCTCGTAGCGCCGCCGGGCTCGAGGCCCTGAGGCCGAGCACACGCAGCTGCTGGCCTGGCCTCGCAACCAACAGGCCGATACACGAGAATGAAGAAGGCTTCTCTGGTTAAGAAGAGCATCGAAGCTATCGATCTTGGATTGGGAGAAGCTCAGGTCAGTGATCTCTTTTTGTTTTATTGCCCTTGTAACAGACGAGCAGTAGCGGCCCAGCCGATGGCGATGGACTTCAGCAATGCCAGGTGCAGAGCCAAACTGTTGCCTACCGAAAGACTCGTAAACAGATTTTTTTTCTTCCCTACATATTCTAGTAACTTCGAGGGGTTATTCTAGATTCACCGAACTAGTAGGCGAGCTCACGGGGCTCAAACCGGGAGTGTTACTAACACTGGCCCTAACAAGAGCAGTGCTTCGCAGAATCTACTACCAGGATCGAAAAAATCGCAACCTACTGAGAAGACCGGCGAGAAACTCAGTGGCTGTGTCTGTGGTTAATTTACTGCCGCGTTCGCGCAAGCGGACGGGTTCGCGGAGGACGTGTGACCGACTAAACAGAGTTAAACGTTTCACAATTATAGAGTAACTAGCTTTTGCCCGCGAGCTGGTCGTCACGCGTGGAATAGTTACTCTTGGCATAAACGCTAAATTTTACCGCGCCCGACTTCATTCACATACAGCACTCAGGATTGGAACTTCATTACTGAACCGGTAGATGGCGTTGAAGAAGCTAGATTTTGAGATGTTTTTGAGACAAATAATTTAATTTTTCGTAAAAAAAAAAAAGAATTTTTATATAAAGAAGTATCCTATGTTACCTTCTTAATACCTTCCAAGAATATGTGTACAAAGTTTCATGCATGATCGGTTGAGTAGTTTTCGAGGAAACGCAGTACATAACAAACTTACAGTTCACATTGTATATATTAGTAGGGATAAATATCGTATTATAACACGTGCTTCATTCAAACTGTTGATTCGCGATTGGATATAAACATGTCACCGCTGTCGCGACAAATTATTACTTAATTTATTGATAATCACAATCGTTGATAATAAATGTTAACCGAATAAAAAAATAACAAGCAGAGGAGACCGTACATCTACTTCTTTTCACCACCTCTTTTGACATAACTTTATTAGACTATCAAAATTTCAATAGCAAAGAAACCTTTAAGTAAAATCGATATTTTTACTCCTTCCAGTACTCTAATAAGTTTCATTTATCTTTAGTATATATTAATACGTGAAGCAAACAACTTGTATCCCTCTTTTTACGAAATAATGCCGCCGACGTGAGGTATATGATGAATTTTCACATCTTATAGACGGGGGGTAATATTAGATGAAGAAGTGCCACAATGCTAATATTTTTTGTCAGTGAGAGGTGAAGATAAGGTGGGTCATAAGAATATAGCAGTTAGTAAGCGTCAATCAAGAAAGAAAACATTACACATACTACATACCATGTATTTGACGCACACACGATGCATACTATTTATTGTCAAACTTTTGTTCTAGACGTTTGTTGTCAAATTGAGAATAGATTAAATATTGTTTGTCTCTTTATTAATATTTTTTTCATAGTAGTCTTGGCGAAATTTGTGATTATAGAAGTATAAAAT
>NW_021011574.1:908813-1028235 GCF_003987935.1 Bombyx mandarina | reverse complement strand
CATGAGTTTGTTTCTCTCTTGAGATACTGGTATGGTAATCAGAGCAACTTTGTGAAGTGGTCGGGGTCGCAGTCGGATATGTATAGGCTGGATTGTGGGGTAAGACAGGGTGGCTTGTCATCGCCAAGCCTTTTTAACCTATACATTGACCGCCTGATTCGTGGGCTCAGCAATTCCAATGTCGGATGTTCCATTGATGGTGTGTGTGTTAATAATATCAGTTATGCAGACGACATGGTGTTGCTGAGCCCATCGATCAGGGCTCTCAGAAAGCTGATTAGGATATGCGAGTGTTATGCGGAGGAACATGGGCTCAGATATAATGCCGTTAAAAGCGAACTGATGGTATTTAAATCAGGCAGAAAAACCTACGAAACTGTCCCATCAGTCATACTCAACGGCAGTGTCCTTAAACAAGTATCACAATTCAAGTATCTGGGTCACTGGGTCACTGAGACGCTTGCAGACGATGTAGACATGGACAGGGAGCGCAGGGCGTTGTCAATCAGGGGTAATATGCTGGCCCGTAGGTTCGCGCGGTGTACTGCAGAGGTGAAAGCTACTCTTTTTAGAGCATACTGCCAGTCTTTCTACACGTGCAGCCTATGGGTTAAGTATACCAAGAAATCTTACAGCACCCTGCGTGTCCAGTATAATAACGCTTTCAGAGCGCTGATGTGGCTGCCGCGTCACTGCGGTGCGTCGGGGATGTTTGCGGATGCGCGAATAGATAGCTTCGCAGCAATCATTCGTAAGCGAATTGCTTCCCTAATTCGCCGTGTGCGGGTCAGTCGCAACCGCTACCTACGGCTGTTCGCCTCACGGATGGATCTGGACTGCCCAATAATGCAACACTGGACACGTGTGCATATTGAGCACTCTGGATCCAAACCAGCCTTTAGGTTAAGGTAGTTTTCATGTTAATTTAGAGTTTTTGTTTTATTATTATTATTATTTGATTTTTTGTTTTTATTATTATTATTATTGTTTTTGTTTTAGTCCGAGATTAATTATT
Source organism: Bombyx mandarina (assembly GCF_003987935.1). Next base: position 1,027,220 of record NW_021011574.1, on the reverse strand, counting down.
ATTTTTATTTAATTTTAGTATAAATGAAATGTTAATGCAATGTAATGAAGACGTGTAATATGGATGTAAAATCTGAAGTAAATTAAATAAAAAAAAAAAAAAAAAAAATTACAAACACCGTAATAACGTTATGATTGAAAAGTCTAGTCAGTTAAACGGCTTGTTCATTTACATAATCGTTATTTGTAATCACCCCTCTTTGTCTACAAACAATAGGTTGACAAACAATGAAATTGGGTTTTCGTGAATATACCGATATACATAGTTGAAAATATTGACAATGTTGTTATAATTGTTTATTTTTTTTCTTATATTTAGGTACAGTGACGACAGATTCTCGTTTAGTAATTCATGGCATTGCCATTTTGGATTTTCGTAACATTCGCAGGACAACGAATGCGTGGCAGCCCTATCTAGTTTGCCCGTTTCTAATTGGTTATCGTCGCGTTGCATAATAGCAAACAACTACCACAGCTATTTAGTTTAGTCATTCACCATAGATCTATTTAGTTAGTGTTATCAATTTTACAACTAAGAGCGTATCATTTCGTCATTACAACTTAGGGCCTTTTTTTTTTAAACTCCGCTATGTACTAAGTTATTAAATAGTGTGATCTTACTGAAAGGAAATTTGATATAGGTCTTTATAGTTTTAGTAATCGTGATTACAGTAAAAGTCGACGATAAGTATTCAATTAAAATACTAACGCTTACTATTTACTACGTCCGCATGCGTGACGACATCAAATCGTTGCGAATGTCTCATATTGTCTAAAAAAATACTAGGTACCCCAAGCATCGGTCATCATTCTCCTCGAAGCCGAGCTAATTTACTCGAGTTAATTTACTTACAAGTTAAGTTAACCCATAGACACAGACAGCCCACTGAGTTTCTCGCCGGATTTTCTCAGTGGATCGCGTTTCCGATCCGGTGGTAGATTCTGCGAAGCACGGATTTTGCTAGAGTTCGTGTTATCAGGTCCGTAGTCAGGTTTGAGCCCCGTTATCTCACCTACCAGCTCGGTGAATCTAGAATAAGCCCACAAGGTTACTAGAAGAGGTAGGAAAAAAAAAGTCTAAAAAATCGACTCAGGGAGCTGAGATTATGTTTTGTATAATTTCGGGATCTGCAAGTCACATCTAACTAACATAACGTGTTTTTGTTTCTTTCCAGAAAGAAGATCGAATCCTTAGGCAGGATGACGGCGATGACGCAGGAGGAAATGGTGGCGGGCGCTCGTACCGTCGCCGCCGGGCTCGAGGCCCTGAGGGCCGAGCACACGCAGCTGCTGGCTGGCCTCGCAACCAACACGGAACACGAAAATGAAAAGGCTTCTCTGGTTAAGAAGAGCATTGAAGCTATCGATCTTGGATTGGGAGAAGCTCAGGTCAGTACTCTTTTTGTTTTATTGCCCTTGTAAGCAGACGAGCATACGGCCCACCTGATGGCGATGGACTTCAGCAATGCCAGGTGCAGAGCCAAACTGTTGCCTACCGAAAGACTCGTAAACAGATTTTTTTTCTTCCCTACATATTCTAGTAACTTCGAGGGGTTATTCTAGATTCACCGAACTAGTAGGCGAGCTCACGGGGCTCAAACCGGGAGTGTTACTAACACTGGCCCTAACAAGAGCAGTGCTTCGCAGAATCTACTACAGGATCGAAAACGCAACGTACTGAGAAGATCCGGCGAGAAACTCAGTGGACTGTGTCTGTGGGTTAATTTACTTGCCCTTCGTCGCAAGCGACGGGTTCGGCGAAGACGGTGACCGACGTAAACAGAGTTAACGTTTCACAATTATAGAGTAACTAGCTTTTGCCCGCGACTTCGTCCGCGTGGAATAGTTACTTTGGCATAACGCTAAATTTTACCCGCGACTTCATTTACAGTACTCAGGATTGGAACTTCATTACTGAACCGGTAGATGGCGTTGAAGAAGCTAGATTTTGAGATTTTTTGACAAACAATTTTTTAATTTTTCGTAAAAAATAATTGTTTTTTTTTTAAATAAAAAGTATCCTATGTTACTTCTAATACCTCCAAGAATATGTGTACAAAGTTTCATGATGATCGGTTGAGTAGTTTTCGCGTGAAAGCGTAACAAACAAACTTACATTCACATTTATATATTAGTAGGGATAAATACGTATATAACACGTGTTTTCATTCAAACCTGTGATTTCTGCGTTTGACATAAACATGTCACCGCTCGGCCACAAATGATACTAATTTTTTGATAATAAATCATTGATATAAATGTTTAACCGAGATAAAAAAATAACAGCAAAACGTCATCTCACTTCTCACTCACTCTTTTGACATTGACTTATTAGACTATCAAAATTTAATACAAAAACCTGTAAGTTAAAATCGATATTTTTACATCTTCAGTACTCTAATAAGTTTCATTTATCTATATATTAATACGTGAAGCAAAAACTTTGTATCCCTTTTTACGAAAATTTCGCCGACGGAGGAGTATGAAATTTTCCACACTTATAGAGAAAATAGAGAAGAAGTGCACAATGCTAATATTTTTTTAAAATAATGCATAAAAGATACATTAAATCTATAAAGAAAACATAACACACACTACCTACATGTATTTGACGCACACACGCATGCATACTATTTATTGTCAAACTTTTGTTATTGACGTCTGTTGTCAAATTGAGAATAGATTAAATATTGTTTGTTTTTATTAATAATCTTTTATAGTGTAAGCCTTGGCGAAATTTAGGATTATAGAAGTATAAAATACAATCATAATAGTGTACAAACTTACAATTCCAATTAATTATAGTCGAATTTCGACTACTGCGGGACCTCTAGTATTTTAGAGTTCAGTAAATGAATACATTGAATACGTTTGTCGTGTGTGTACACGTGTAGTTTGAATACGACATGTGCTCGGCTCACTTGTGACCGCGTGTGGTTGCGTCGCCGGCGACGAGGATGTATTTCAATCCTGTCCTATGTTGCTTTAAACGATCGTGATATCGTTGGATCTGCTCCAGGGAATATCATGAAAAATTAATATTTTTGCTGATCAGCGCTGTGGCATTAACTAGCAAAAGAAAATACTGTCATTACCATTCTCGTGTTTTTTAATTAATATGATTATATCGGATTAAAGTCGTCGTGGCCTAAAGGATAAGACGTCCGGTGCATTCGTATCGAGCGATGCAACGGTGTTCGGATCCCGCAGGCGGGTACCAATTTTTCTAATGAAATACGTTCTTAACAAATGTTCACGATTGACTTGCACGGTGAAGGAATAACATCGTGTAATAAAAAATGTAACCCGCAAAATTATAATTTGCGTAATTACTGGTGGTAGGACCTCTTGTGAGTCTGCACAGGTAGGTACCACCACCCTGCCTATTTCTGCCGTGAAGTAGTAATGCGTTTCGGTTTGAAGGGTGGGGCAGCCGTTGTAACTATACTGAGACCTTAGTACTTATATCTCAAGGTGGGTGGCGCATTTCTATGTCATGTCTATGAGCTCCAGTAACCACTTAAAACCAAGTGGGCTGTGAGATCGTCCACCGTCCACATAAGCAATAAAAAGGAGTGAATGACTGTTAAATTTTGGTTATTGCGATATTTTTGCAACTTTACAGAAGAGTCATTTAAAGCTTAAAATTTGAAAAAAAATAATCATAACTAATAAACTTCTTCAGCTATTTGAACGGAGTAAGCTTAATTGAAGTTCAATTAAAATGGTCGAGTTGTTGATGCTAATATCAAATAAAACGCACCTTTAGTTACAAAGATAAATGTTGCGTATTAAGCGGAATGTCGCTTAAACCAAATAGCATTTCACACCTCAATATTTACTTTCTGCGTGAAAGGTGCCCAAAACAAGCAGTATACCCGCGAGCGAAGCCGCATTTAAAAGCTAATAAATTATAAAGAAATGTTTCTCGGTGAATACACGATTTTAAAAACCGAATGTCGATATCGGTGTTACCATATAAATGATATTATTTTTCTCGTTTCAATGTTGCTATTTAAATAAATCTAATAACATTTCAACGCTCGATATGTTAATAGAAAATATAGTGCGATAGCCAGTTATGACGTATCATATTTCGAAGCGATCCACACCGACTTTACGGTGTCACTATTTCAAAGACCACAGCCTTAAGGCGTGCTGCATACACTACCCTAGTTCCTTTCAATGCGTAGGATACTGGGCTGGTAGCTTTTAAATGGAACGTCATTTAGGTCGCGCTTAACCGAAATGAGCTTTAAAACTGAAGCTTTTTTGTGTCACAGATTACATTCAATCATACAGATTGAAAAGAAATGAGATTTTTTTTTTTATTCTGAATTTAAAATGATGATTTTTTCATTGAAGTACTCTTTCACTGTTGCTTTTAAATCGTAATAACTTTATCAACGATTCGGAATACAGTTTCGCCGCTGAAAAGAATCGGCAAGAAAGTCAGGGTTTGCTCTTTGCCAAATTTATATAGGTACTTGACGCACAAAATTTACAATATACTGTGCAACCTTAATATAACGGTGGTAATTTACTGGTTGTAGGACCTCTTGTGAATCCGCGTGGATAGGTACCACCACCCTGCCTATTTCTGCCGTGAAGCAGTAATGCGGTTCGGTTTGAAGGGTGGGGCAGCCGTTGTAACTATACGAGACCTTAGAACTCAAGATGGGTGGCGGCATTTACGTTGTAGATATCTATGGGCTCCGATCACCACTTAACACCAGGTGCGCTGTGAGCTCGTTCACTCATGTACGAAAAAATTAAATAAGAAACGAACCTCAATATAACGACGTCTCCGATTTAACAAATTCGTTATCCCCTTGAATTGTCCATAAGAGTCAATGTAAAATATGCCTTTACATTGCGAACAACCTCTTTATAACGAATTTTGTAAACTCCAAACCTTCATATAACGTTCCCAACAATATGACCCTTATTCCCATAGTGTGTAAATCGGTCTCGACAGGTTTGAGAAAAAATATTACCTACCTAATTGTTTTTAAATAGAAAACACATACATACAGTAATTTGATAAAAATGTGTTATCATTTATTAGTAAAAGTTGATAGTAAGTTAAAAGTGATTAGTAAGATGAGTATGTAATGTTGAAGTAAATAAAACAATTTTTTTATACCTATTTATAACAAATGGTAGACCAACCTAACCTTAATATAACAAACTTCAGTTTACCGAATTGCTTGATATAACGAATATTTACTTGTTCCCCCCTACCGATTTGTTATATCGAGGTTGCACTGTATTATTAAATCGGTACGTTCAATAAAGATGACTTGAACTTGAAGAAACTCTTCTGAGTTAACGATCTCTGACACAAGATCTGTTCGTACTGTGGCCATGTGGAGCATAAATTCTACGTACTTTCGTCATTAACATAGTCGTTAACTGTCTAATGAGCCCTCGCTATTAAGTTAATTTTAATTATGTTCTAAAGTTTTTGGTGAAATAGCCCTCGGGAATTTATTATAACTAGTGGTCCCGTAGTAGTCGAAATTCGACTATAATTAATTGAAATTATAAGTTTGAACATTATTATGGTTCTATTGTCAAAGACAATTTATTATACTTCTATAATCACAGATTTCGCCAAGACTACACTTTAGACAAATATTAACAAAGACAAACAATATTTTTATCTATTCTCAATTTGACAGACTATAACTGACATACTGCAAAGAAAGTTCGACAATAAACAAATATGTAGTGTGCATGCGTGTGTGTGTCAAATACATGGTAGTATGTGTAATGTTTTCTGTATTGATTTAATGTATCTTTTATGCATTATTTAAAAAATATATTAGCATTGTGCACTTCTTTTCTATAATCTCTAAAAGTGTGGAAAATTTCATACTCCTCCGTCCGCACAATTTTCGTAAAAAGGGATACAAAGTTTTTGTTTCACGTATTAATATATAGATAAAGTGTGTAATTGTTTTGTGGCCGTTAAACACTATCCCGAAGTTTCGACCGATATACATAATGCTTCAGAAATATAAAGGTATTGTACCAAGATAGACAAGACGAAGCTAAATTAGGAGAGGACTATATTAGTACCACAGACGGAAGTTGGAAAACATTCGTGATATTTTTTTTAAATCCCTTTTTAGTGGTTTAAAAGTTCCTCTTACGTTACTGTTTTTTTTTTAATACATAGATGGGTGGACGAGCTCACAGCCCACCTGGTGTTAAGTGGTTACTGGAGACCATAGACATCTACAAAGTAAATGCGCCACCCACCTTGAGATATAAGTTCTAAGGTCTCAGTATAGTTACAACGGTTGCTCCACCCTTCAAACCGAAACGCATTAATGCTTCACGGCAGAAATAGGCAGGGTGGTGGTACCCACTCGCGCGGACTCACAAGAGGTCCTACCACCAGTAAAAAAAAAGATAACACTCTGAATTGAGAACCTCGTTCTCTTTTTATTTGAAATCGGTCAATAAAAGAATTTTCGATTGATCACAACTCGTTAAACCTTACGAAAGTATTCCTTGTTATAAATAATATGTAATTGTGTAAATGGACAAAAATAGTGATAAATTGAGCTTAGACGTTGTTCAACAAATCTTATATTATTTAACTTTATATTGATTTTAAATTAATTATCATATAATCATAGAAACAAATATTAAGTTGATCATACTAAACATTAATATTTATCCAGTGACTGTATCACGACAACCCGTTGACATTCAAGATTACTGTCCTTGACCTAGAAGCAAGGTCGAAATCTCTAGTGCTTGAAGATCGTACCTTTTTACGTATACTAAATTGAATACAATCAAGAGTTCGAATGGTATCCTACGTACTTTGTAATCAAAAGGTCTTAGGTTACGTCGGAATTGGACCTCATGACTCAAAGAGGTTGAGAACATTAACGTTGCGATTTCCATGGGCTCCGACAACTATTTCACAGCAAATGGGCCAAAAGGTCGTTCATTCATCCAATGCAATGGGCTCGTGTCTCTAAATGCTCAGTTTTTAAAGAACTAAAAAAAATATTTTTAAAAATCGATCGAGAATCGTTCCGTTTCCGTAATGAACCTAATTCTAGAAATATCATTGCCAACTGTCTCGCGTATTGAGTTATATTTAACAAACCCAGAAAAACAGGTCTGAGCATCGACTGAAGTTATTCGCTGTTTCTGTGCGGGAACCGAAGACGGTTTTGTTCAAATTCCCATCGAATGCTTCTGCATCCAGCAGTTAATATATCTTATAACTTTGACAACACTCTAAGCGTACTTCTAAGTAGATAAAATGAGTGATGTTAACCTTCATGAAATTATACAAAAGAAAAAAAATATGGAGTTAACCCGCAAAATTATAATTTGCGTAATTACTGGTGGTAGGACCTCTTAAGAGTCCACGCGGGTAGGTACTACCACCCTGCCTATTTCTGCCGTGAAGCAGTAATGCGTTTCGGTTTGATAGGCTGGGCAGCCGTTGAAACTATACTTGAGACCTTTGAACTTATATCTCAAGGTGGGTGGCACATTTACGTTGTAGATGTCTATGGGCTCCAGTAACCACTTAACACCAGGTGAGCTGTGAGCCCGTCCACCCATCTAAGCAGTAAAAATAAAAAGTTGACTGCAGTACTTAAATATTTTTGAGAAAGGATATCAAGTGAGAAAAGTTTTTACTGATACACTGCAGTATCTTATTATAATTAAAAGGTATTTCATTGGCATTTAGGGTATAATCTCGGAGGAAGTACAGGGCTGATCCTCTGATATTATTTTATCTATATTTAATAGTAGGTGAAGCAAAAACTTTGTATCCCTTTTTACGACGTAATTGCGCGGACGGAGGAGGAGTATGAAATTTTCTTCACTTATAGAGAATATAGAGAAGGAGTGCAGAATGTAAATATTTATTTAAATTATGGATTAAAAATACACATCAATAACAAGTCTTGGCGTAATCTGGGTTTTAGGAGTAAAATAGTCTTCGACAATAGAACCCAAATACTGTTCAAACTTATAATTTCAATTAATTATAGTCTGATATATGGTCTGGATGATAATTATATACTGGGGGACCACTAGTTATACATAATTCGTCTTTTCGCATTAAAAGTGTACAATTTCCTAAAATATTCGAAATTGAGTTAATATGCGGAATCATTTGGTATCACCAGTATTTTTCCTATAAATACTGTCAAAAGAGCGTTTTTTTTTAGTTTACCTATTTTTTGACTACTATTGACAAAATTAATACATAATTTTATCTTACTTTAAAAGACAGATAATGCAACTGGTAAAAATTTAAAAATAAATGTAGCAAAGATGATTAATATAAAAAATATCACATGTTAGACTCTCCTGTAAAATTAGTAAGTTTTGAGATTATATAATTTTAATACGAGAAGACGAATTATGCCAAGCTTTTAACCTTAGATTTAGGGCTTTGGATAGCCTGCCGACCGAGAGGGCTGGTGGTCGTGGCGCCGACGACCGCCGGCCCGGCGTCCCGAGGGGGAGGGTGATGGGAGAGATGTGCTCCGCACTAAATGCTTCTCTTTCCCCCCTTTGCCTTTCCATAAGCTCTGTCTCATGCGAGGTTCGGATGCTGGTTGTTGAGCGACAGGAGGTTTTAGTCGCTTCGACTCCGACATGCCCCGCCCTCCATCCCCAGTGAAGGGCGAAAGTCCGGCGTTTTCCTCCTGACAAAAAAAAAGCTTTTAACCACATTTTTATACCTTTTCCTACAGGTAATGACGGCTCTGGCATCTCACCTTCAGTCCGTCGAGGCAGAGAAGCAAAAACTCCGCACGCAGGTCCGCAGGCTGTGCCAAGAGAACGCCTGGCTGAGGGACGAGCTGGCTGCAGCTCAGCAACACCTGCAGGCTTCCGAACAACGCGTAGCACAGCTGGAGGAGGAGAATAAGCATTTGGAGTTCATGGCTTCCATACGGTAAGACAAGAAACTAACGTACGTACTCTAAGAATTAAATCTACAAATACTCGTGACAATTTTTTTAAAGGATTTTATGACCTGGTAACTAAGACCTTTAAGTCATATCTTACTTTTTTTTATATTCTTAATTATATGAAAAATGATAATATAGAGTGAAATGAAATGAAATAAAATTAAGATGATTAATTTGAGATCAACTGGGATGAAATTAAATGAAATGATATGGGATGAAATATTGACTGGGTGAATCGATTTTGATGATTCTTTTTTTTATTAGAAAGCTGACGCTCCCCGTGTGGTCCCATTTCAATTTAGTCCAGTTCTGATAATGGTACCCATGAGAAAACCATATAAGTCTTAAATTTGCATTAAGTACGTGCACGACAAATAGATGAATAACTCAATAACTCAATATCACGCCAACCGATTTCGATGATTATTGTTTTTATCGTATATTAAATTGTTTTGGAATATCTAAATCTAAACCATGTCTATTTACAATTATTTAAAATTATTATCATGTTGTATGTTGCCATAGAGAATAACCTACCGAGCTATGGAATAAAAAAGAGAAAATACGGTTAACAAAAACTACTTAACCGTTTTGTTCTCTACCTATTAATATAAATATTCGAGAAAGACTTTCAAAATGACTTCCAATGAATGGAAAAAGATTCGAGAGTACAATTGTTACCCTATGACATCATGGAGGGTAGATAATAACAAAATCAACTCTGTATCGACAAATGTCTGTCACACACAAAAGTTTTTATTCTATTATTAATATAGGTTAGCGATTAACGTATGTACGTGTCACGACGTTTAAACTCATTAATAAATTTTGTATTTGAATATTTACTGTATCTAATCCTCATGCGATACTAGCGCCGATTTGGACATTTCGTAAACGGTTTTTAAGTTTTAAGTATTTTGTCGGCTTAATCTTCATATTAACAGGGCTCCCTTTATCTACCCCCCGTAGTATGGAAATGATAATAGTCATGTTTTGTGTTCGACGTAAATATTGATGTTCCTAACGATTTTATTCTTAAGAAATATTGAAATCGAATTGATGAATGAAAGCTCATTGTGGATTGTTGCAGTAAATACGACAGCGACATAAACGAAGAGTCGGACAGTAACCGTACAGGTCAGGGCGAGAAGAAACGCGAGGACCCGATGGTCGAGCTGTTCCCTGATGATGACCACGACGACAACAGGAATAATAAATGTAAGGAACTGCTTTAAATGCTGCCTCTTCGGACGAGTCCACAGCTTGTCAGTGCTGCTGTGCTTGTGGGCGTATACACATAATTTAGCTGCTCACCTTGAGATATGAAATTATAAATAAATCCATTGGATTTTTCAGTTACCATTTTTGCAGGTAGTTGATAACTCACGTGTCTCAAAGTGGGCGAGGAGCATTCAAGATATCTATTGGGTATAGTAACATTACATTAGGGGACCGGTGAACTCGCTCACCCATTACAAAACAAAAGTTCATGATAATAACCGTCGCCGGAAGGTAGCGCGAGCTTTTGACTTACGTTTACAGGGTCGCCAGGGTTATGTTGTATTTCATAAATTATGTACTTATCGATTGATTTGAATTTAAAGATATTTTACATTGTCAATTTTTTTCATGCAGCGACTTGGCTCTGCCCCTATCATTGCTGAAGTCCATGGGCGACGGTAACCATTCACTATGGTGGGCCGTATGCTCGTCTGCCTATACGACCAATAAATAAAAAATGAAAAAGGATTGTGTGGTTTTATGAAACCACGTAAAAGTGAAACTTTTTTTCACATTATAGTCATTTAACTCTGACAAACAACATTTACATTAAACACTGAAAAAAAACAAACAAAATAACGTGGAGCACTGGCACAAATGAGCAATAGTCTATACACTACACGGTCAGCTGCTGCGAACTACAGGCGCCGCCATATTGGCCTTGACTGCTCTGACGAGCGCCTTTCGCTTTCTCCCTACTCCGCGGCCGACCGTCACGCGACATGCAACACTCAGACGAAAAAGTTTGAGACGACGACAATTTTACAGCGATGTCGCCGACGCCGCCGATGCACTTCGCCCAGCAAGTGAACGCCGGGTACGAGATCCCGGCCCGCCTGCGCACACTCCACAACCTCGTCATACAGTACGCGTCGCAGGGCCGGTACGAGGTCGCCGTGCCCCTCTGCAAGCAAGCGCTCGAAGACCTGGAGAAGACTTCGGGCCACGACCATCCCGATGTCGCCACCATGCTGAACATACTGGCTCTTGTCTACAGGTCGGCAAATGAAACTATTTTAATTTTTGCTTATAAATTCCATTTCGCTAAATCTGTCTGTAATAGATTTTTTTTATTGCTTAGGTGGGTAGACGAGCTCACAGCCCACCTGGTGTTAAGTGGTTACTGGAGCCCATAGAGATTTACAACGTAAATGCGCCTCACTTTGAGATATAAGTTCTAATGTCTCAGTATCAGTAATCATTTAACACCAGGTGGGCTCTGAGCTAGTCCACTCACATAAGCAATTAAAAAAAATTGCTTATATAATCTTCTTAATATATAATTTAAAAGGCCTGTGTATGTAGTCTGTGAATATCGGTTATACACAGTAATACATTAATGATTCCTTTTACGACACCAACGGGGAGCGGTTGGGGTGGTGGGGAGAATATTCTAAGCTGACACTGCAAACTAATTGAAATTTTATTCTCTAGCATTAAAACTCATATTGTATTGAACATTGTAGAGACCAAAACAAATACAAGGAAGCCGCCAACCTGCTGAACGACGCTCTGTCCATCCGGGAGAAGACCCTTGGCGAGAACCACCCCGCCGTGGCCGCCACGCTCAACAACCTCGCCGTGCTGTACGGGAAGCGAGGTGATGATTTCTCTACTTCTGCATCCAACGTTAGCTTGGGGGACACAAGAACTTTAACCCACTGAGTTTCTTGCCGGATCCTCTCAATGCCTTGCGATTCCGATCCGGTGGTAGATTCTGCGAAGCACTGCTTTTGCTAGGGTCAGTGTTAGCAAATTTTGTCAAGTTGAGTCCGTGAGCTCACCTACCAGTTAGGGCGTAGTTGGAAGAGTTCAACATTTCAAAATGGTTAAAGTTAAATTGTTCCCGTCATATCTTTAAGGTAGATGGCAGCATTTACGTTGTAGATGTCTATGGATTCCTTGGCTCGGGGCTGTGAGCCCACCCACATAAGAAATAAATAAATAAAAATATTTTTTTAATTAAATACTACTAAAATTGTAATCTATACTAATATATAAATCTACAGTGGTTTTACGGATATTCCGTTTATAACTACTGAACCGTGCATCCGATTGACTTGAAACTTGGTATTCATGTAGAAAATACATGTACTTAATGGATAGGCTAATATTGATATGAGTTTTTTTTTTTTTTTTATTGCTTAGATGTGTGTACGAGCTCACAGCCCATCTGGTGTTAAGTGTTTACTGGAGCCCATAGACACCTACAACGCAAATGCGCCACACACCTTGATATATAGTTCTAAGGTCTCAGTATAGTCACAACGGCTGCCCCACCCTTCAAACCGAAACGCATTACTGCTTCATGGCAGAAATAGGCAGGGCGGTGGTACCTACCCGTGCGGACTCAGAAGAGGTCCTACCACCAGTAAGTGTTGAACTCCCTACACCAGTCCCGGGGGCGTTAATGATGAGAATCGTTGTGGGGTGGTAATGATAATATAATATTTATCTCTTAATATCTAATAATGTTAATCTTTAACGCGCAGCGAAGCGGGCGGGTACAGCTAGTAAATTAATATAATTAAAATCATTTATACTTAATACTTGTTTTCTTACTATTAAGTTTGTTGGCGCGTGTGTAACGGTGTGTGTGGTTGCAGGCAAGTACCGCGAGGCGGAGCCGCTGTGCAAGCGCGCGCTGTGCATCCGCGAGGCCGTGCTGGGCCGCGACCACCCCGACGTCGCCAAGCAGCTCAACAACCTGGCGCTGCTCTGCCAGAACCAGGTCCGCCCCCGCCCCCAACCCCCCGCCCCCCGCCCCCCGACGCTCTCTCACGTCACGCGCTCGTTCCAGAACAAGTACGAGGAGGTGGAGCAGTACTACCAGCGCGCGCTCGAGATCTACGAGAGCAAGCTCGGCCCCGACGACCCCAACGTTGCCAAGACCAAGAACAACCTCGCCTCCTGCTATCTCAAACAGGCGAGTACACATTTGTTTATTTACTGGTACACAGCGGCAGTGCTGCTGTGGGATTTAGTGTTCATTTATCAATTCATTGTGTCTCCAGTGTGTTTAGTGCGAGTTTTTAACCTTCTCGATAGCGTAAAAGTTAAGTCAAATTTGTACGCAGTTGGAACAGCGCCCCTAGCGGCAAACGTCGGCAACGTTCCAACTGCATACAAATTTGAGTGAACTTTTACGCTATCGAAAACGTTAAAAAACTCGCTCTAAGCACACAGGTCTGAATGTGTAGTAACTCACTCGTTCACTATTCACTTTGAATTTGTTCAAATATAGAAAATTTAAATAAATTCCCTGAATGCTGCTTCTAGAGTTCTTCGAAGTCTAAGTGAACTGTACTTGAACATTATTTAATGTCATCTCATGTAACATTGTTGCATCCATTTTAAGTATTTTATTGTATAATTAATTAATTAAAATGTCAGATAAATGAACTTCATTTAATACTGCTTCAAATAATTTCTCATTTATCATTTGTTTACCTTTTGTTTGTTTTGTGAACACTAAATTAACTGTGTTAGACACAGTAACTATTTACTTAAAATAATTGTAATGTGTATAGTACTTGCTATCTTACAACAAATTAGGATTAATTTTAGGTGATTTCAGATGAGTTGCGTTTTTTATTTTATTTTTATTGCATAGATGGGTGGATGACGAGCTCACGGCCCACCTGGGGTTGAGTGGTTACTGGAGCCCATAGACATCTACAACGTAAATGCGCCACCCACCTTGAGATATAAGTTCTAAGGTCTCAGTACAGTTACAACGGCTGCCCCATCCTTCAAACCGAAACGCATTACTGCTTCACGGCAGAAACAGGCGGGGCGGTGGTACCTACCCGTGCGGACTCACAAGAGGTCCTACCACCAGTAAAAACTAACACTAAGGTAGAGTAATCATTAAAGAATGTATAATATTTGGGTAATTCTTTCGCAGGGCAAATACAAGGAAGCCGAGACTCTCTACAAGCAGGTGTTGACGCGGGCTCATGAACGAGAATTCGGAACCATTGACGGTAAGTGATCATTATTCTCCAACGGTCACCTGCCAATAATTAAACCTGTATAACCTTTTTTTTCCGTTTGCCTTCAAATACTCTATTATTATTTTATAGCATATTTTCAAACTTTATATTTTTTTATATGAATGTAGAATGTACACATAATTCGTATTTTAGTAAAATTTATTTTCGTTTGCATTTTCAGAATATATAGCATCGTTAAAAAAACCTAAAAAATAACATAACCCAGCACCCGTAGCTATAAGCGTTCTAAGAGAACATAGAACTTAGCTAATTAATCTTTAAGGTATCGTTCCGAGGTAAAAGTGTTATGCGTGATTCAAATAAATATTTACAATGTACATATTAAATATTCACCTGTTTATATGAAATCAATTCGATGGTCATTATTTATAACGAGTTATACGTTCTATTTCCTACATTCCCAACTCGACTGATGGCTAAAGTCTTACTGAATAAGAAATTGAATATATTTTAGTATACGAACATTTTTCAACGTGCAATATTCATATATAAAGGAAAAAGAATGACTTATAAAACTGTGCCTTAATAAATTAATGAATATATTAAATATAATAAATGCTGAAGATTTCTTATGTTGAATTCCTTGAGAAACATGTTTCTTTACAATTTTCTGTTCATGTTAGTCTGGGGGTAAGCTGCTACCTTTTATTAACTTTAAATCCAGTGGTTTGAATGAATTAGTGTCTAAACTAAAGCTGCTTTCAGATAACGCTATACCAGCGGTCGGGGAACCGGGGTAAATTACCCCAAATGGGGTAAAATGAAATTTTGGGGGTTAAAAATGAAACTTTTGTGAGTAAAAAGTATTTATTGAAGTAAAACTTCTTTAGAATCGTTGTGATTTCAAACTCGATGAAACGAAATGAAATGAAATGAAAAAATAATATATATATTTTTCAAAATTATCATGGGGTCTATTACATGAAAGATGCTAAAAAGAAGCGATTTCGTTTTTTTTTTGTTCTTCGCCATGGGTTAATATCAACTTACACAAAAATATTTTGGGGTAATAAGTAAAAAAGTTTCCCGACCGCTGCGCTATACTATAGTGCCATATAGTATAGCAGCGTATAGTACGCCAATAATATATAGTACAGTACAGTGTGAACGTGTCCATAACAATGTATGGTGCGCGATATTGTGTGCTATGAGCTATATACTATATGCTATTATATTATAGCGTAGTCTGAAAGCGGCTTAAAGTGAAAACATTTTGAGAATCATGATTACATATCGAGGGGTGTAAGGTTATTTGGTTTAAGCTACATTTTTGCAACTTTACAGAAGAGCCATTTATAGTTTAAAATTTAGAAAAAATATCATAACAAAAAGTACCTTCTTCAGCTATTTGAATAGACTAAACTTCATTGAAGTTCAATTAAAAACATCGAACTGTGGATGCTAATTTATATATATAAAAATGAATTGCTGTTCGTTAGTCTCGCTAAAACTCGAGAACGGCTGGAGCGATTTGGCTAATTTTGGTCTTGAATTATTTGTGGAAGTCCAGAGAAGGTTTAAAAGGTAGATAAATATGAAAATTATCGGAATTAAATAAAAATAACAATTTTGTTTTTCCTTTGACGTGTCCTCCGCCGGACGGATTCCGTTTGTTTGTTTTATGTTTATTTTATACAAAAGCTTAGGTCTTTTATTTATCGATTGAGGCACTACGAAGTCTGCCGGGTCAGCTAGTACCAAATAGAACGCACGTTTAACTACAAAGATAAATGTAACTTAAATCAAATAGCCTTTTACCCCTGGATATTTACTTTCTGCATAGAAGGTGCCCAAAATAACTACTATGAATGCGAGCGAAGCCACGTTTAAAAGCTAATAAATTATAAGGAAATGTTTCTCGGTGAATACACGATTTTAAAAACAGGGTGTCGATGGTGGTGTTACCATATAAATGATATTATTTTTTCTCGTTTCAATGTTGCTATATTTTATTCTTAAATCCGTTCGCGCTCTGCATTTATTTATTTATTGTATACAATTATTTTAGGTAGGTAGGTAGGTAGGTATTTTAGGTAGCTGTCGTTTGATAAGAAATTATAAGAAAATACAAAAAAAGAGGCTATAGATGTAAACTGATGTTGCTATTTCAATGTTAGACTTATGAGTTCTGTCTGTGTTATGAGATCTCTTACGTGCATTTGTTAGTTTTTCTTGCTTTTATAATTATTTTATGTGCTACCGTCTTTCATGTATAGGATAGTTTTATTATTATTGTTACACGATGTTGCCAACATTACAGATAAACTTGTGAAATGCAATGAAATGTGTGAGCTGTTATCTGAAACTCCTATTATGTTCTAAACTTGTCGCTTAGAAAAATCATTGTAGTATATTGTTTAAGTAATTTATTTCATATATTCTCTAATATAAAGAAGGAATGAATTTTCGGACCGTACTACGTGATGATATAAATGAGATATGTACTTAATGTAAGAATAGTTAGAGATGAACTTTGTTTTTAACTAACTCACCGTTGCTAGGTTCCGCAATAGAAATCATTTGTTTTCCAATCCCGCAATGTAACGCAATGTAACTTGGCGAATGTGAAATATTCAATCCTCAGAACTGTGACGAGGATCTCCCTCCTGAGTACTATTGATCACTTATCAATTTTATAGCTTCAGGTAATAAATGATATTCCGTCTCTACCGTCTTTTTTAAAGAAAGACGATTAGTTAGATTTCTGTAGTATGCGTTAATGTTTGAGAACTAGAAATAGAAATGAAAGTGTCGCTCGTTCAAGAGCTTGTTATTTAGTAGCAAAAATACAAGCGTCTTTTCGAAAAAAGTTCTAGAAAACGGGGCGCAGTAAATTATCTCTCATCGGGTGTTTTTTTTTTGTTCAGTCGAAATAAAAGAAATATTGTTAAAACTAAATATTATTTATTCATGATTCTGAATTCAATTATCATACATTGCATAATATTTTTTTATTAAATTTGAGATAATGTATTGATGAAATAAATTTCTCAAAGACTTATATCGCTTTTAGGAAGCTATTAAATTTCGATGATGAAACGCTTGCTATATTTCATTTAAAAAAAAAAAACTATTATGTAAATAAATATGAAATATCGTGATGTTTTTTTAATGTTTTGAAAATATTTTATTTGCTTCGTTGCTTAAGACCACCGTTCATTTTATTGTAGTTATTTTCTTTTAAACTATGTATCAGTTTATTTGTTGAAACCAAAATGCTTTGCCAAAAAAAATATTCGATGAATTTTTTGTATGTAAATTTTATTAAATAAAAAATATTGTTGATTTAATATTTAACTAAATATGTTTATTAAACGGTTGTATTATTATAGTCTGTTGTTTTTTGTTTGCTCAATAATGCTTTTTATTTTCTTGTTGTGATATAGGATAACGAAAATATATATTTTTTGCCATGTTTTTAGATAAGCAATTTTCTGGATGTGTAAAGAAAAAGTGTTTTTTTTGTGAAACATGTGTGCGCTCAATTATGGATTGATAAAAATATGACATTAGGTAAGTGACACAAGTTTGGATTTGTGTGTGGCACAGGTAGGAAAGGCTGTATGGATGTAGATTCTTTTACTTTTTTTTTTTGTTTGTTTTTTATTTGTTTATGTTGTAAACGTCAGCTGTTGCCAATTGTGTCACACCTTCCCGACTTGTGTCACATATAGTTTGTAATCTGTTTTTATAACACAGGGTGATGGATACTTTGATGGCCTTTTGATTGTAGTATGAACTAGACTTTATGTATTAATATGTAAGAAATAGGAGGAGGGAAATAAGATGAATTACATCAAAATTTAATCTTCAGTATCTGAATTGGTACACTAATTTAGTCTGGAAGAAGAAGAAAGGTTATGGCGGGTGGAATAATTGTATTAATATCTTAATAAAAGGATCATGTGGTTGCATTAATTTTATACTACTTCGCTCTTAACCACAGTAGTGTTACTAATTTGTAATTAATGAAATTTCTATTTACTATTCAATTAATGTTAATTCTGAAAACGTTTTATTTCAAGCATCCGTAAATTAATTATTATTAGTATCAAATATCGTCTTCTCGCATTAAAACTGTATAATCTAAAAACTTACTAATTTCACAGGAGAATGTTTTAAAGGTTTAACATGTGATATTTTTAATATTAATCATCTTTGCAACATTTATTTTTTATTTTTTACCAGTTACATAGTCTTTTAAAGTAAGATACAATTATGTATTAATTTTGTTAATAATAGTCAAAACATAGGCAAACTAAGAGAAAAAAAAAACTAAACTACACTCTTTTGAGAGTATTTATAAGAAAAATACTGATGATACCAAATGATTCCGAATATTAACTCAATTTCGAATATTTTTGGAAATTGTACACTTTTAATGCGAAAAGACGAATTCTATGTCGTTTATGTACTGGTATATATATTTGACGTCTGTCATTAACTAGTGTCTGTTGACAGGTGACAATAAGCCCATCTGGCAAGTGGCGGAGGAGCGCGAGGAGAACAAGCACTTGCAGAAGGAGAACGCCCCATACGGAGAGTATGGAGGCTGGCACAAGGCCGCCAAGGTACGCCATACCTACCGACATCATACCATGATACCATGATACCATCATACCATACCTCTTTACTGGTGGTAAGACCTCTTGTGAGTCCGCGCGAGTAGGTACCACCGCTCTGCCTATTTTTGCCACGAAGCAGTACTGCGTTTCGGTTTGAAGACAGCCGCTGTACTGTCGCAACTGAGATCTTAGAACCTTTGTCTCAAGATGGGTGGCGGTATATACGCTGTTGTTGTTTACGGACTCCGACTGACCGTGAACTCGTCGTGAATTTTTTTAGATGGGTGGACGAGCTCACAGTCCATCTAGTGTTAAGCGGTTATTGGAGCCCATAGACGTCTAAAACGTTCAGATTGAGTTCTAAGGTCTCAGTATAGTTAGATAGACTCAGAGCTAACTGTAGGGCGTGGTGCCGCAGGTGGACTCTCCGACGGTGACCACGACGCTGAAGAACCTGGGCGCGCTGTACCGGCGCCAGGGCAAGTACGAGGCCGCCGAGACGCTCGAGGACTGCGCCCTGCGGAGCCGGAAAGAGGTACAGCACACTCGACTACCTTCTAGTCAAAAACGCGGTGCGTGTGCAGCTTGGTGCACGTGTATGAAGTGAAACTTCTTTTTCGATGTGTAGTAGTTGTGGTTTGCTTCGTTTTTCATCCTTAAATCAGATTGCTCTTGTAATAGAGAATGCTGTGTATAAAAGATGTAGCATCTTTAACATTTAAATTTTACATTTATAGAAAAATAAATATATATTATATTTAAATACTTCATTAAAATATTGGCTGCTACTCGTTGCTAACGCTCGCGCTGTAACAGGTATTTTACTACGCACGGGCGTTCGAGAATTCACTCTGGCTCTGTCTCTTTCTATTCCCCCTCCCCAGGAACGTTGAACGTTTAACGCAACCTTGTATGAAGTCGCATTAGAAGTTTCACTTAAAAACTGTCATTTAAAATAAAACAGCACGAGACAATCATTGCGTTTGTAAACCAGGAAAATGTGTTTAGAGGATTGACTTTAGGTCAAAAGAATGTATCGATTTATTGAGAGGTTTACCTGAATACATAAGTAGTGGAACAACACGTTTTGATGGTAACAAAAGAATAGTCTTTCGGAATAGGGTGAATTGAAAGTATAGAAGTCGACCGTGATACAGGTAATCCTCCTATAACGCGGTTTCATTCTAACACGAAAAGAAAAATTCGGTACGATAATTCTAAAACACGATAACGACATTTTTGTTTAAATTATTTAGAGACTGGTGGGTAGGACCTCTAGTGAGTCCGCACGGTAGGAACCACCGCTCTGCCTATTTCTGCCGTGAAGCAGTAATGCGTTTCGGTTTGAAGGGCGGGGCAGCCTTTGTAACTATACTTGAGACGTTACAACTTATATCTCAAGGTGGGTGACGCATTTACGTTGTAGATGTCCCGTTGTAGAACCACTTAACACCAGGTGGGCTGTGAGCTCGTTCACCCATATATGCAATAAAAAAATTACCGAAATTTTACTGCTTATTTTTTTTTTATGTATAATATAATAGGTAAAAAAATACACTAAAGTATAATTGAGATGTTTCATTATGCACGCTGCCCTATTAGCACGTACCGCAAGTAAGTTAAAAAGAGAACTATACTACTGGAATAGAATTATTATAGTTTCCCTCAATGCAGACAGACAACACTGTTTGGATTCAAAACTTGAATGCACATTTATAAATAATTTACAAATCTATACTTCTATACTAATATATAAATCTACAGTGGTTTTACGGATGTTCCATTATAACTACTGAACCGTGCAACCGATTGACTTGAAACTTGGTATCAATGTAGAAAATACATGTACTTAATGGATAGGCTAATATTGATATGAGTGTTGGACTCCCTACACCAGTTGCGGGGGCGTTAATGATGAGAATCTTTGTGGGGTTGAGAAATAATAATGCTAATTTTAAATGACCAGCGAAGCGGACGGGTACAGCTAGTAATCTTATAATTATACTTTGATATCGGCTGTCATTGAAGCGTTAATTAGTTTGATTGATTACGTCATTATTATACGCTAGTCATCGCTGTGAGCGTTGTAATCAAAATTTCGATATAGCTTAAGTTTTTTTTTTAAGTATTTTAACATAAGTCCGCTGAAACTGAACAAATTGACAATATTTGTGCCATTGTTGTTCCAAATTGGAAAGCTTCTCTGGAATGAAATGTTTCTCTGAGTTAAGTGAGATCAGTGTGCTTAGTGCGAGTTTCTTAACGTTCTCGATAGCGTAAAAGTTAACCCAGTTTTGTATGTAGTTGGAACAGCGCCCCTAGCGGCAAACGTAGGCAAAACGATCCTATTCCATACAAATATAAGTTAACTTTTACGCTATCGAGAACGTTAAAAAAACTCGCACTAAACATACAGAAAGTGGTCGACACGTAATGGATAGCGATGATGTTGATGGTAAAGTCTAGTGTGACTTGTCGCTAGGCGTTGGACATCGTGAAGCAGTCCCGGGCCCGCGGCGGCGCCCGCCACGCCCGCGACTCGCTCGACCACCACGACAACCACGAGGAGGTCAGCGCACGCGCCTAGTCCTTGTTCTGTGGGGTTGCTGTGTGTCCGCTTAGCTTACCTCACCGCGCGCCTCGGCCTAGTGTTGCCAATCTAATAAATACGAAACTAATCTAAGGAGATTAGAAATGTTCTGGTGAAACGAGAAAAATGTACATATTATATCGAGGAGTGAAAGGCTATTTTGGTTTAAGCGATATTTTAAGATACATTTAAATTTTAAATTTTGGAAAAAAATATAAATCAAAAATACATTCTTCAGCTATTTCAATAGAGTAAACTTAATTGAAGTTCTATTAAAAGCAGCAAACTGTGATGCTAATACAAAATAAAGCGTACATTGAATTATAAAGATAAACATCGCGAATTTCGTTTAAACCAAAAAATTTTTCTTTTTCTCCTACTTAAGCTGATGATAGCCTTGAGAGGATATATCAGCGTAACCTAACGAGTATGTGAGCTCACGGGGCTCAGACCTGACGACGTTGCTAACACTAGCGCTAGCAAGAGCCGTGCTTCGCAGAATCTACATCCGGATCAGAAACGCCACCCACTGAGAAGATCCGGCGAGAAACTCAGTGGGCTGTGTCTGGGCTAATTTACAAGCCCTTCGTCGCAAGCGACGGGTTCGACTAAAACGATGACCGGGACCAAATAAGCCTTTCACCCCTCAATATATATTGTAAAGTTGGCATTTAAATTCTATAATAATATGCCAGAGGAACTTTGCTTATAAGGACTTGTAAATATTATATTGTTGTTATATCATGTACAGCGGTGACGTAAGCTAAATTAGTGTTGTGGACAGTAAAATGATTGTTTGGATTTTATCATCAAAGATCATCTTATTGTCGCGTTTGCTCATTTTCTTCGATACATTGAAGATGCAATTTTTTTTTGTATCGTTTTATGTGTTAACTTCATTGTGTCGTCACTTCACATTCGTGGGGCTTGATTATCGATATCGATAGCATGGTAATCGATACGCATTACCTCGCACCGCACTGGGTTCCATTCAAGTCGTCGGGTCGATGCACACTTCCGATGCGATCTTTTTGTAAACGTTTTCACGCTTTTGTCGGTCGATTTTTGTTGTTTTAATATATGGCATGCTGTAAATAGGGTATAACGGCCACAAAACAGCGGCCTTACTTAATTATGAAGCTTATCACAAAAAAATTAAATCACTGTGCACATTTATTTTTTCGCTACTAAATAATATATGTATATATTTTAAAATACACGCTTTTGTATTATTATTATTTGCGTTTTTTTTGTTTTGACACTTTTCTTTTTTTTTCTATTATAGGGCACGAATCAAACGAGCGAACCGCGCATGAACTTAAAGTCAAAATTGTTCAATGCGTTAGGCATCAACACGGGAAGCAATGCGCCGCACCAGTAGGATAGCTTTAATTATATTTTATAGGTTTAAAACAGTTTAAACACCACACTCGCTTTAAGCGTGCCTGATCCTTTTGCTTATATAGAAAAAAAAAGTGATGTATGATTTTGTTGAGAACAATTAATACTCTGTGAATTTTATCTGTGTTCGATCGATGCGTCGTCGAAGGGATCACGTGCGTTCTATACTCAAAAAATATACGCGCGATATTTTGAATTTCGTAATAAACTATTTTCTTAACGAAATTCAGAATGTTTCTCGTCAATAGCTTAGCGTTATTATTTATTTAGCATGCGTCAGGTACTGGAATTATTGAAAATTTTAAAATGTTATAATAAAAATACAAAGTAGGTATGTGTGATAAATATTGCATGTCGGCCGTCCTAGCTTAGTACGATTTTATAATATCAATAAATAAAAAGTCTTGTATATCTATTTTATTAAAGATGACACACATTTTATGTGACTTTTACGTAGTCTATATGCTCAATTTTAAATTAAAAAAAATATAAAGCTATCAAAAAATTTAATCGAATTAAATCGATTTATAATTGCTATCGATTTTATTCGACTACGTAAAACGTAAGATCATATATCTAGTTGAATTATTTTGCATTTATTTCATTTGTGAATCGCCCCAATGATATTTTATATATGTATATATGAATATATATTATTTACGCATAATGTACATACGAACAACGATTTTTTATTTATCATTTTAAATAATCGCTTATAATAATTTAATGTTCGATTTTAATTTGCTGATATATTGCGTTCCGATAGCAAGAATGCATGTTTTATTTTAATTTTATAATCGTGAACTTTTTATTTTAATTTTATCTTTACTGATATTTGTAATCGGTAATATCTGATGCTTATATAAACTGTCATTCCAGTGTTTTAGCATATTGTCGGTCTTAGCTTTATGAGTGTTTTAAGTGATAAATATATTATAGATTTTGTAATAATTTTGAAATAAATATATTTCTAATTTTTAATTTGAAGGTGCTGTCTGAGAATGTGAATTTTCATTACAAAAAATAAATAAAAAGAAAATAATGAATAATGAATCTCCATTTCAATAGTGCGTTTCAGTTTTATCATTTCATTTATTTTTGTTGATTTTTATTGTCTGATAACAAATCGATTGGTAAATTTTAACTGTTAATAAATATTTATGTATCATTTTTTTTCATTTGTTTTATTTTTGGTTTCGGTGTGTAAGGTGAGTCTACTGTGTTATGCAATTTATAGCCCATGAACACAATATCGAAACAGCGAAATCACATGTAAAAATACATCATTTGTACGCCTGGTCCTATTTTTCAATATTTTACTGTAATACAATGATTATACAATACTTACGTTATAAATAATGTCAATTTCGCAAATAAATCCCAATAAACTTGACACAATTATATTTTAAATAAAACCAATATTTTAACAGTCTTGCCAGCCAGCCAGCCTTTAATTGACAATTAAATTTAGATTCCGAAATTACATGGAAAAACTTTTACAAAAAAAGAAGTTACGTATGACGTTTTTCAACTAAATTGCTCCAAAGCCTTTAACTTAGTATTACTTAATATTTGAATATTTTCCTTTATTTGGGCAAAAAATAACGTCTTTAGTTAGACTTAGGTCAGGTTTAAAACGAATGAAATGCATGAAAACACAATCGTAACGACACACCCGATCGGCTTTCTCTGTTAGAGGTTAATTAGGTGCATGATGATAGCATCTCGTTCACATTCATTGATGTTCTGTATCGACTTCCACAGTTTTGTGTAAATTTCAATCATTATTTTCATTGTAGACCTCGAAAATGTCATCAGAACTCCCGCCATTAAACACAGTTGACTTTTCCCAATGACAAAAGATTTCGAATTAAACAGCCTAGTAGATAAATTTTCAATTTATAAAACGAACGTTTCTCAGTTTTAAATTATTGATTTTTTTTGCCACGAAATCCATAATTTTCCTTTGGGAAATACCAAACAGTCCTAAATTCCTTCACCAAGGAGTGTAAATTGCATAACACGGGGGCAGGATTCGGATGCGGTGCTGCGAAGTGGCAGTTTCTCTAAACTCCGCGAGTCACTGAGGCGCTCGTCGGCGCGCCTGTTCAATCGACTCGCGGGCCGCCATTCCGCCCACCTGCCTGACGTAGACTACACTGATCCCGAGAGGTAAACGATGCTATGATTTGCTATATTTTAAATGTAAAACAGCTTGGCCTACGGAGTCTGGTCTTTGTTATAGAAGCTTTGCACAGTGTTTAATTTATCTGTCATCTTTAAAACAAATCCGCAAGTAAACGTAGCATAGCGATTAAAAGGTAAGTAATCGTGTGAGTAGATTGCATTAATTATAGACAGTGGTAAACATTGACCTTCACAACTGTTGAAGGTTGTATGCATATAAAAAAGGTAAAGTAAAATAGAATTATCGGTAAATTATGTTATTTACAGCATGAAGCGCGCAAGCTCCCTGTCCGCGCTCAGTAATTCCTCGCCTGGCAGCCCGACGGACCAACTACAACCTCGGTAGCTGACACCAACGCAGAAAACGAAACTCATGATCAAATACACAACGTTCACATTTGTCAGATTATTGGCATTACATTCGTGATGTTTGTGCTACAACTGTAATAATTGACAGTTCCGTCATTTATTGGCATGTATGTTTTAAAAGTTTGTGCCTGAAATAAGTAGGTAGATAACTTTAGACGGCATCAGCACAATTGACACTCAAAAGGGCATGAGTTTTTAAAGTTCGCAACACAACGCGAAATTTGTATTTACAATAACGCACGATACTTTGCATACAAACTTTTTGCGGAAAAATTAATGGTAAATGTCATTTGCGAAAAAGACTTCGGTTAATATTCGGGAATATTTCTTTTATGAGTCACAGAAAAAAATTGAGCTTACGTAAAACTTAAATCGCTATGTAGGCTGCGGGCATAATTTATCTTCAACCATCAATAATTAAAATACCTTGTAATATTTATGTATATGTTTTTAATTACAAAATAAGTAATAAGTAACCTATGTATTTATTACTCATCTGTATGAATTTTTTGATTAAGTAAAGAAAACACAAGAATTAATGATTTAGAAAACCAAATATTGTCTTCATTGAACTGTTTAGTTGGTATGTTCAGAAAAAAAACCAATGAAATAATATAATAGCGTTTTCATAGAGGTCACGATATCTGCTGTTTTTCATATGACTTCATTCTCCTTACAGTCCTTTTCTTTTCGCTATATGTAAAATATATTTATTAAAAAAAAAACTTCTTCAATATACCTACATTTTGCAGTACGTAGTTTAATTTTACACATTTTTTTAAATGAGATCAAGCAATCTTGTATAATATTTCGTCAATACCGATTTCCTGATATCTCAAAGTAAAGACTACCATTATACCTGTTGCGGTAAAATTGTTCCCGGAAACGGAACGTGAATGGGGCCCCCATGATCCACGATCGAAACATGAGCTTGAAGGCCACAGAATGAGTGCGTCTCGGCAGGGGTAGGCTGGACGATGGTAACTAACCAGCCATGTTTTTTTTTATTGCTTCGGTTGGTGGACGAGCTCACGGTCCACCTAGTGTTAAGTGGTTACCGGAGCACATAGACATCCACAACGTAAATGCCGCCACCCACCTTGAGATATGATCTAAGGTCTCAGTATAGTTACAACGCTTGCCCCACCCTTCAAACCGAAAAGTATTACTGATTCACGGCAGAAGTAGGCGGGGTGGTGGTACCTATCCGTGCGGACTCACAAAGACTTCCTACCACCAGTAAGTGAGTTAGAGTAATAATTTCATAGTGTTCTTACTGACCTTAACCTCATAACACTTAGCTTGTTTCTATTTAATGATCTCGTTTATTTATAGTGGATAAGCAACAAATTATTTCGACATCAAATTGACGCAGATTTATCGTATAAACAGAAATAAAAGGTATAATACGATGATTTTTTGTGATTTTCATAAACTAAGTGGATTTCCGGGTTTTTTCTGCCTAAGCTGATAGCCTTGCGAGGACATTTCAGCGTAGCCCTTACATGTAGGGGAGCTCACGGGGCTCAAACCTGACGAAGTTGCTAACACTAACCGTAGCAGAAGCGGGGCTTCGCAGAATCTACCACCGGATCGGAAACGCGACCCACTGAGAAGATCCGGCGAGAAACTCAGTGGGCTGTGTCTATGGGTTAATTTACTCGTCGAGCCCTTCGTCGCAAGCGACGGGTTCGGCGAGGACGGTGACCGGTGCTTGAAGTACCTAAAAGCACTGTTAATTGATCGGGAGGATCTGTAATGACGTGAAATTCTAATGATGGGGCAACAATGAACTAAAGGTAAATAGCACTTTAACGATCAACAAAACATTATTTGTTAAAAATGTGTAAACCAAGGTTTGTTGTTACGCTTATATGCTTTTTTAATAGTGCCTATTTCATAATTTTAAATATAAATATCTTACTTTTACTCGGGAAGAGACGCGTGAGAAATGTATGCTAAAAGTTGGAAGATTGTAATCAACATTAATTCTTATTCAAGTCTATTTACAGTTAAGAAAACTAAGTAATTAAACATTCACATAATGGGAATTTACATGTTTTAGTTTGTAAATTATTTTTAATTTTATCCAAAACAATTAATTTTCTGTGAAAAAGCACCTAAATAATTGCCATGATTGGATGTGAAGTTATGTAGAAACTAACATTAGCACATTGTACGCCGCTGGCATCTGAGATATTTACCTAATGACAGCGCCGACACCGTATCGATCGCTTAAAACCTAGGCGCCAGCAGGATTCACTTGTTTACAGTCAATGAGTACTTGAAGAAAATATTTAAAATTTTGTACATTTTCGTAAAACAATAAAAAGATTACGTTCGGCGTAATCAGCGAAGGCGGATTACCAAGCAAAAGAATCTTGCATTAACGCAGGGCCGACGTTAAAGCGCCAGACCCATGTGCTTAGTGCGAGTTTTTTAACGTTCTCGATAGCGTAAAAGTTAACTCAAATTTGTATGAAGCTGGAACAGCGGCCCTAGCGGCAAGCGTTCCACTCGTCGTTTCCGTAATGCTGAGGGTCGTGACTACTGAAAAGATCCGGCTAGAAACTCGGTGGGCTGTGTGTGTGGGGTGTCCGCGCGGTCTCTTTCCTTCGATCTTACAGACGAATAATCTCTCTAAGCTATCCGATGCTTTAAATAAAAATACAAATTTGAGTTAACTTTTACACTATCGAGAACGTTAAAAAAAATCGCACTAAGTTAAGCAGATTCGAATCCCGCGTTTTCGCAGGGCCGGCGTATAATGTGTTAACAAACGGATAATAATATGTGGAAGAGAGTTTTTAGAAAAAAAATCTTCAACATCCCTGATAGGTGTCTGAACTGACTTCTGATGATTATTATGATTATTATGACTGATGATTATTATGATTATTATGACTGATGATTATCTTAAGTCTGAACGGTCAAGATCTTGTGGATTCGGGGATTGGTGATGTTCAGGGAATGACTGATTGTAATGTAATGGATAATGGATAGGGTTTGTGTGATCTGGAGAAAAATTATAAATAATACATAAAAAAAAACAGGAAAATCGCCATTAAATTTATACTTTACAGTTTGACAGATGTTATGCTAGTCATCATTCCAGATATTTATTTTTCCAGTAGCCTATAGCACATTAATTAGATTTATTTTTAGTAATGTATCATTATTGTGTGGTAGAAAAAAACAAAAACATAGAAGAACAAAGAATTTTGACCTTTTTAGGTTAGAAAAATCTAAAAAGGTGAAAATTTCGTTTATGTAACAAAATTATAATATTATTAGTTACAAATTATATCACTTATCTGGATGAATCCTTAACAATTTGGAATTATAGCACCGGTTTTGTTACTTCCAATGCATTAGATTCAATGTGCTTTTGTAAATCATTAGATAAACTAAATCTTACCTACCGCATTGATTTTATATTTAAATTTGTTAAATCTATAATTTGAAGATAAAAAAGTGATCGATATAATGATTTTTTTTTAACTTATTCCAATGTACCTACCTCTCCTTGAATTTCAATGTATCACTGAAATGCTTTTCCCATTTCAGAGTATGACTGTTAAAATTACAACAGTAAATTTATGTGGCATAATGAAAAATAAAATATTAATATTAAGAAACAGTCGCTTGTGCACAATGTGCATGGGTATGCGCTTTAAGGCTTAAAATATTAATATGTAAACTGAAAAATTATAGGTAAGTATTCAATTACATTTTTGGCGTTTACCAAAAAACAAGAATTTTGTATTAAGCCAAGCACCGCTTTTGCTAGGGTCAGTGTTAGTAAATTCTCTCAGGTTGAGCCCATGAGCTCACCTATACACGTCTGGGCGTAGCTGAAATAGCCCTTCAGACTACCCGCGAATAGGTAGGTAAAAAGTACTTTTTTGTCTTATACGTTTTTTCGGTACCAAACTATATTACAATGCAATACATTTGGTATAACGTACTATGATGTCCGAAATATTATAACAATTAGTGTCGTGAATACAAATATAATGAAGTGACCGACTATAAATAAAGAGGCATTTGACTTTAATAGTGTCTGTTATACTCATCACGGTGCAACGGGAACCGACTTGTTGGGACATAGGGTTGTCAAACGTTTTTGTGATTGTTATTTACTTTTCATTTATTTTTATGTTCACAACGATTTTTTTTATATCTTAGATGTGTGGACGAGCTCACGGTCTACCTGGTGTTAAGTGGTTACCGGAGCCCATAGAAATCTACAACGTAAACGCCGCCACCCAACTTGAGATATAAGTTCTAAGTTCTCAAGTATGGCTCAAGTTCTCAAGTCCAAAGGCTGCCCCACCCTTCAAACCGAAACGCATTACTGCTTCTCGGCAGAAATAGGCGGGGTGGTGGTACCTACCCGTGCGGACTCACAAGAGACCCTACAACTAGTAGTAATCTGTGTATCGAGGAATCGATATATTTACATTACGAATTCGATAGGTTTTCGTGTTTGACGTACCGTACGTGAGTGCAGTGGGAGTCGTTTAACACAGTCATCAGACACAGACCACTGAGTTTCTCGCCGGATCTTCTCAGTGGGTCGCGTTTCCGATCCGGTGGTAGATTCAGCAAGAGCTAGGGTTCGTGTTAGCAACGTCATAAGGTTTGATCCCCGTCAGCTCACCTACTAGTTAAGGCGATGCTGATATAGCCTCTCAAGGCTATCAGCTTAGGTAGGAAAAAAAGGGAGTCGTGATACGTGACCGCATGTTGCAGGCTTGTCGCACGTAGGCACGTAGTTAACGGTAGGCAGCGGCTTGGTTCTGCACCTGGCATTGCTGGCATATGCTCATCTGCCTATACGGCAATTAAAAAAAAAACTGATTAGGTTGGTAGCGTGTGTGCACAGACACCGCTAATTCTTTAACACCATTATTTTTTACTATTTATTATAGATTAAGAAGTTTGATGTCATTTATGACAGCCCTGAAAAAAATTTATTTCGTCATCATCGCATTGAATGAAATAAAAATTTGAATTTAATTACAATATAATTTTTAGATATTACTTCATTATGACCGAACGTTTTGAAGCTAATTTAGTTTTTATTTCTACACGTGAATACGTTTAAAGTTCCCGCAGATACTAGTAATATATGGCCAATATTATTGGCCATTGTTCAATTCATTCTCCTATCTCTTCAAAGGAGTAGCGCGTTTTCCCTAAACTTAGTTATCTTATCAAATTATAAACGGAAAAAGTACAAGCTAACAAAATCTTTACTATGCTTTCAAAGGTTTTAGCTGTGATTCTAATTCTAGTAATACAAACTAAGTTCAAATTTATAGAATACTACAAAGAGAAGATGTTTTATAAAGCGCCCGACGGTGCAAAAGACCGGGACCTAAAAGCTTATCTAGAAAATGTCGTTAGCGCCAAACAAGTTGATGTCAGATATCTATTCATTCACTGATGCCGTTACAAATATAATTCAATATTCGCTCTAAATATTCGTATCCAAATATTCGTTTGGATTGTCGATAATTCCATTCTTACGGATCGTTTGGAACCTCTAGGTCTGCGGAGGGACTTCGGTTCCCTCTGTATTTTGTACCGTATGTTCCATGGGGAGTGCTCTGAGGAACTGTTTGAGATGATCCCATTATCCCGTTTTTACCATTGCCGCGCCGGAGTAGAGTTCATCCATACTACCTGGAACCACTGCGGTCATCCACAGTGCGTTTCCAGAGATCTTCATGACATGTCCTTCTTCAAACGAGGCTTGTGGAGAGTATTAAACGGTAGGCAGCGTCTTGGCACTGCCCCTGGCATTGCTAACGTCCAAGAGCGACGGTAACCACTTACCATCAAGTGGGCCGTATGCTCGTCTCCATTATAGGCCAATAAAAAAAATAGAGCTACGTGTGCTATCCAAAAGTTGAATCGCAGAAAACAAAGCTTCTTTTTTCAAATTGAAAAAGAAAAACAATAACATGGACTAAGAAATGTAAAATGTTTAAGTCAACGTGCTTTTATCACTGGCACGTTATAAGCTCGTATAAAAAGCAAATAGAATGTATGGTGAAGGAACGATGTATTGATTACTGTGGATACAGCTGCCAAAACAAGGACTCATGAGGGTGAGCACGAGAACGACACAGAGTATGAAACATATAGTAACTTTTGTGTCTAATAAAATTATAATTAACAAAAAAAAACATTTTCTAATAAGTGATTTTATTTTGCATTTTCTCATCTAGGGCAACATTAACAACTTTACTTAAAAGTTAGATTTCTCTTTCACGAATTTGTTTACACATATTTAAATAAAAATCAGAAATTAAAATTATATAACAAGACGAAAAAAAAACTAGCATTTACAAATAGAAAAACTCACGGCCTGTCCGTTAAAAGACGAGTCTGAATTGCATTGAAACTACTATATATTCTAAAATGAGATAAGGTAATTGCTTTACGGCAGAATTGGGCAGGCCGTAGGGCTTACAGCATGCCTAAAACTGTTCATTTTACAAATTTGTTCAATTCGTGTTTTTACTTCATCGTGGAAATTATTCGTGAGCTTACAATATTATTACCAGCTTAATTGTTTCCAAAAATAAATACCTACAGGAGAATAGCATGCGCAGACTCACATCTGTAAGGACGAATACTATCGAATGATTCATTTAAATTTTTATTTTTACTCTGTTTGATGACAGTGCGACATTGGGATTTGCAGTCTATCGCAGAGTTTTTAATTGTCGTAACCTAAAGTTAACCTAAAAATACTGTGTCAGTGTTCAAATTACGTAGGCGGGTACCAATTTTTTTTATCAAATACCTAATACATCCTCATTAAATACTTCCACAACGCAAGAATAACAGCAAAAATTAAAATATGCTTACTATACTATTGAGACTTCCTTATATCTGACACGTAGTATTCGTGTTATGATATCTAGGGACTCCTATAACCTCTAAGCATCGGGTGGGTCATCTACGCAATAAAAACCCACTGAATATCACTTGCCTAACGTGAACAGTACATGAGTCCCAAGAACGTCCAATTCCCTGTAGACATACTGGTTCTAATTTCAACTACGACAGAGTAATTTAATAAATCGAATTACTCCATGAATCGACACAAGAAATATGTTCGTTTTTTTTAATGCACATTTTTGACGCCTTATGAAAGATCTTCACTAAATATTATTTCAGTTAGTTATTTATAGTTTCGAATGCTCCTGATCTTTTTTAGTTGCCATTTTTGAGGAGATAGAGTTTAAGTGACGGAAGCTGAGTTTTATTGTTAATACGCTTTTATTAGCTTGAGACGTATGTATGTTAGTATGTAACGGAATCTATGAACATGATTTCGACCCCCTTCAAAACGTCGGATTAACTCGAAATTCGGTATACTCATTAAAGACCGATGACAATTCAATATTTAAAAAAAATTGAAATTCAACAAAAAATGGAAAATAAATAATAGTTTAAAAAAACTAACAAAATACGCTTTTGTAGAAAATCCAACTAAAAAAATAAAAAATAAATTTTAATAAATAGTGTAAGAAAAAATGATTTTATTGTAAAAAAAGCGTGGGGTGCATGGTAAATATCAGTAGTTATAAATATTTTATGAACAGATAAGAAGGGTTATTTTGATAATATCCTAAAAAGCACTCCACGCTTTTTTTTATAATAAAATATATTTTACACTATTTTCAATTAAAATTTATTAAAATTTATTTTCTATTTTTTAGTTGGATTTTCTATAAAAGCGTATATTGTTAGTTTTTTAAACTTTTTTTTTATTAGCGAACACAGCACACATTGGTTTTAAATGTTTACTGCACGTAGACAAACAACGGATGTCGCATAACGTCAACAGACGTCAGTATTTTCTTCGACTACCTGGAGTTGTGTCTAATAAGTAATTTATGAATAGGAATAAAATGTTATAATTAATCTCGAGTATTTTTAATATCACTATATTATTTCCGACGCTACAAATTTTTTACAGTTTTCGTGGTCACGAGTAAATAATTTAATGATAATAAAAACACTGAAAGAGTAAAAGTAGTTTTATTTAAGTACCCTCATAACCTGATGATCATTTTTTTTTGTAACGATTCGGATTGAAAATAGAGCTGCGACTCGTGGTCAAAATCGGTGACCATTATACCGACGAGGCGAGCGACGACACCATGTTTATGCTGCTTGTCATGTTGAGACGCTATTTCAAACGCTCTCTCTCTCTCTCTCTCTCTCTTGAAAACTTCCTTGAATAACATACAAATGTTACGCATATCTTTCTAGGCAGCGACCTGTGTGCTTAGTGCGAATTTTTTAACGTTCTCGATAGCGTAAAAGTTAACTCATATTTGTATGGAATGGGATCGTTTGCCTACGTTTGCTGCTAGGGGCGCTGTTCCAACTGCATACAAAGTTGGATTAACTTTTACGCTATCGAGAACGTTAAAAAACTCGCTCTAAGTACACTGGTTGTGCACTGGCTTTGCTGACGTCCATGAGCGATGGCAATTACACAACATCAGGTGGGCCTGTACGTTCGTCTGTCTACAAGTGCAAAAAAACAGGCTGATTTGGTATGCAAAGGTGCTGGTAAAACTCATGGTAAAAATAATTCTTATTATGGAGATAAGCTCACTAAATTTTCCTTATCCATTAACGGTGCTTTTAGGCACCACAAGCACAGGTCACCGTCCTCGTCGAACCCTTCGCTTGCGACGAAGGGCTCGACGAGCGAATTAACCCATAGACACAGCCCACTGATTTTGTCGCCGGATCTTCTCAGTGGGTCGCGTTTCCGATTCGGTGGTAGATTCTGCGAAGAACTGCTCTTGCTAGGGTCAGTGTTAGCAACTCTCCGGTTTGAGCCCCGTGAGCTCACCTACAAACGTTAGGGCGAAGCTGAAATAGCCTCTCAAGGCTATCAGCATAGGTAGAGAAAAAAATCACTAAAATTCTATTTTTTACGTTATCATAGACTTCAAATCTAGCTTTCCTCGATGTTTTATTTAATACTTTCTTAAAACGTTTATCTGTTGACTGATATATTCATTTATCTTTCGGTATCACTTCAATTGCTTCTTGAAGAAGAACCTTGACTTGTTTAGTCTTGAATTTTACTTGAATCTTGAATTTTTACTAGTGGTAGGACGTATTGTGAGCCCGCACAAGTAGGTACTACCACCCCGCCTATTTCTGCCGTGAAACAGTAATGCGTTTCGGTTTTAAGCGTGGGGAAGCTGTTGTAACTATACTTGAGACCTTAGAACTTATATCTCAAGGTGGGTGGCGCATTTACGTTGTAGATGTCTATGCGCTCCAGTAACCACTTAACACTAGGTGGGCTGTGAGCTTGTCCACCCATCTAAGCAATAAATAGAAAAAAGAATTCAGATTACCTCCTGATGCGACATTTAATTCTTATTTCAACTAGCAGGAAGAAGTACATTTATCATTGAAATAGTTAAAATAAATGTTCTATATGTCGTATACCGTGAGAAATGAAGGGCAAAGGGCGTCCCAACGACCCTCCCGAGGGAATTTCGCCAACACGAATATAAATATATCGTTTAAGGGATTGATAGATATAAAATATTACCTCTAATGTCATATATTTGCAGCAAGCGGATGTAGGTTGTAACGATAATGTTTTACTGATGTTTTAGGATGACAATTTTGAACTACCTTGAGCTTAGTTCTCGGGACACTTGTCACATTTGCTTTTTAATACGCTTTTATTAGCTTCAGACGTATGTACCTATGTATGTTTGTAACGGAATCTTTGAACATGATTTTGAACCCCTTCAAAACGTCGGATTAACTCGAAATTTGGCGTTTATTAAGAACCGATGACAACACAATATTTAAAAAAAAATTTAGAAAAAATTAAAAAAAATTAAACTCAACTAAATTAAAAATTAATAATCATTTAATAAAACTAACAAAATACGCTTTTATAGAAAATCCAACTAAAAAATAGAAAATAAACTTTAATAAATCTGAATTAAAAATAGTATAACAAAAATGATTTTATTGTAAAAAAGCGTGGGGAGCTTTTCAGGATATTATCAAAATAACCCTTCTACTTATATCTGTTCATAACATATTTATAACTACTGATACCATGCACCCCACGCTTTATTACAATAAAATAATTTTTCTTACACTATTTTTAATACAATATTATTAAAATTCCTTTCTATTTTTTAGTTGGATTTTCTATAAAAGCGTATTTTGTTGTTTTTTTTAGAACTATTATTTATTATTTGTGTAGATGCTCATGGTATAAATTGGTCATCGGAGTCCATAGACATGATTGAGTGACTGCATCCACACATTCAGTCTTAAAGTCGAAGTATCAATCGAATTCCATAATAGCTGATCTTTACTGTCTTCGTTCGTTCTAATATGAATTGAAAAAAGTTACTACTTAAGGTCAATAAAATTAAATTCACAAGTTTATAGTCGAAGTTGTCGTGGCCTAAAGGATAAAACGTCCGCTGCATTCGTGTTCGAATCCCGCTGGCGGGTACCAATTTTTCTAATGAAATACGTACTTAACAAATGTTCACGATTGACTTCCACGGTGAAGGAATAACATCGTGTAACAAAAATCAAACCCGCAAAATTATAATTTGCATAATTACTGGTGAAAAGGGCCTCTCGTGATTCCGCACGGGTAGGTACCACCACCCTGCCTATTTCTGCCGTGAAGCAGTAATGCGTTTCTATTTGAAGGGTGGGGCAGCCGTTGTAACTATACTGAGACCTTAGAAATCATATCTCAAGGTGGGTGGCGGCATTTACGTTTTAGATGTCTATGGGCTCCGGTAACCACTTAGCACCAGGTGGGCTGTGAGCTCGTCCCACCATCTATTCAATTAAAAAAAAGTTCACAAGGTAATAGAAAAAAAATTGAATTAGTTTCAGTTTTGAAGTAGTAGTACAGTTATTTTCAGTGGATCAGCCCCTTTTGTGCTTTATTCACGGAGATTTATGTTTATTAAAAAACTTTATCTTCAAATTTTCAACGTTTTCGATAAATTCATTATTACCGCTCTATACGGAAGCCTAAAATTAAGGCATTACGTTGATAGAAATGTATTTAAAAATTACAATAATTCATTGAAGCTACAGTACGAAGTCTTCAAGACAAACTCCGCCCACCGCTGTCCCCGCCTACATCGCCGCTTACGCCGCTTGTCCTGATTGACACTTAAAATCAGTCCAGGTTCCAAGAGCTTAAGAACAGCCCAAACTGTTCAGACGTTTGTCAACTCGACAATATTCATTATTCGAAAATAATTTGAATTAATTAACTAACTCGTTTGAAGATTCAAATGCGAAAACTTTCTTTCGTTCGTATTTTGTTTAAAATGTATCAACAGTGGTCCTTTAAAGGTGTTTTGCGTTGAGTCATTATATTCGCATACATTGACCTTTCGTACACAAGCTTTTAAAGTTACAGAAAGTTATTCTAGATCCTTTTTGAACCTTAAAAAACAGCGCTCGGAAAGGTAGATGCAAAATGGAATACATTAGAACAGATTTTCAAGCTTACGAAGACACTGATAAATATGTTTACGAGACGAACATACAAAGCTATCAACCGAACTATTACGAATCTTACGCTAGCGTGGACTGCCCAAGGGAAATGCTTCCCCAGAATTATATGCAGATGTGTTACGAATACCATCCGGAAAGAGATGAAGAGGACTGGTGGAGTTCTTGGGATGATTCTGTGCTGGTGAAGGAGGAAATCGAAGGGGACACTAGTGCTGCTGGTTCCAGTATTAGTGATGAAGGTATGTAGTTGGTTTTGCGTTAATCGATTCAGGATTTTTTCAGCTTGATATAGTCATTTTTGTTGGTATGCTAGGTTCGTCGTAGAAACAATGCAATAGGAGTTTTGTCCTCACCTTTTTTTTATTGCTTAGATGGGTCAACGAGCTCACAGCCCACCTGGTGCTAAGTGGTTACTGGAGCCCATAGACATCTACAACGTAAATGCGCCACCCACCTTGAAATATAAGTTCTAAGGTCTCAGTATAGTTACAAGGCTGCACCACCCTTCAAACCGAAACGCATTACTGCTTCACGGCAGAAATTGTTAATCGATTATTAATCGATCGGTTAATCGATTCAGGATTTTTTCAGCTTGATGTAGTCATTTTTGTCGGTATGGTAGGTTCGTCGTAGAAACGATGCAATAGGAGTTTCGTTCTCATGTCTCAAGATATGGTGGTGGCTTGCCTGAAGCTTGAATTCAAATTGAAAATAATAAAAAAAGGTAAGCTGGCGATGAACCCGTTATGAGCGAAATTCTTTATTATCAATAAATTTAATATTATGTAGTTTTAAAACAAAAACAAAAAATTCGCCTAAATGGTAAACTGAACCAAGCCTTATTTTTTTTATCCTGTTGATACTCAGGTCAGGATATTAGAGCGAAATTATAAAGTTATTGTCGTGACATCGACCCTTGATTCGTTTGCAAATTTTTAAGTTAATCGAACGTCTTGAAGTCCTTTGAAATGGCGTTCAAAGATTCCGTTGCGCATACATTTACATCTTCTTAGTCGAATACTTCATTGCTGAAGGTCGTGTCCCTAAAAGCCCTTCGTGGCTCTTTGTATCATCAGCTTCCATTTGCTTCGGTTTTCAGCTTCTCTCAGGGCGTTCGCAACAAAGAGTCCAGTGAGCGCATTTATCTGATCCGACCAACGGCTTGGTCATTTACATACCAACTTAATAAAGCGTGCTTTTTTTATGATTAAAAGATTACTGATGGCTCGGAGGCCTTTCCAATTTCACCAGGACAGGTGGGCGAGCAAAGGCTCAGCCAGGAGGGTTGAGATTTGCTAACAACTACCTAAAGCTTGTTATAATACTATACTTCATTGAATATTTCTCTATATATTTTAGTTCTAATTGAGCTCTGTGACGGACGGCCCGAGTGGGTATGACTTGTAAGATTTTAACTTAATGCCCTTGTCTATATACGATGGCATGGATACATCTAGCCGGTGGTATGCTATTCTATTTATAAAACACCCTGTAAATATCTTTCTGATTGTGGTAGAGCGAGGGCGTCTTTTGATGGCGCGAAGAGTTTTCCGGTTTGAAGGCGCTCAACAGATATAGACTTAGAACGCCCTAAACACGTCTTTACGAATCCATCAGATACAATAACTCTTGCTTAGACGCCTTCAGCTCTAACGTTAGGAGCAGGCTTACGGAAGATTTTTTTTTTGTTTTAACTCGAGAAAAACTGGCTGCCTTCAACGAAAGTAGTTAAATATTTTTCTTCAACTGCCATCTAGCGAAGGTTGGTGTAAAGAAGAATAGAACCTTTTTTGTGACCTACTGCTGAAAAACCAGGTAGTCATAGTTATAGTCGTCTATATAAAATACAAGCGGCCCGCTCCGGCTCCGCTCTTGTCTTTAACAAAAATTTCAACGATAATTGATGTTATTTTATTTTTTTAAATAAAAGAATACTTATTGCGGCATAACTATAATAGTTAGAGATATGCTGTCGCGACACTTCTTGTAAATAATAATGTGTTCTAAAAAGTCGTAGTACATTATTTTATTCTATCATCAATTGTTTTCGCAGGGCACGCGATGTAAAGAATATTTTGGAAGGACTTTTTGGCGGGAACGCGAGGAGTGAAATTGTGTGATTTGTTTTATTTTGTCTACTTAGTATTTCTTCAGGTTTAAATGTGTAATAACGGCGGTTTATTAACTATTTAATATCTGTGAAAGTGTACAAATGTGGGAAAATGAAATAAAGTCGCTGGACGTAATTTCTCGGGATCCTCCAAAAAGGCCACTAAAAAAATTTCAGCAAATGACCACCATTTTACTGAGGTTATATTTCATCCCATACCCCTCATCTCATTTCATTTCATTTCACTCCATTATATCATTTTTCATAAAAATAAGAATATAAATTAAAATAAGAAATGACTTAAAGGTCTTCTTAATTCATAAAATCCTTTAAAAAACAGAATATTTTGGGTAATTTTTTTACACCTTCGCAGCTTTGGTTACATTATTGGAGTTTTAGTAAGGATCCCCAATTTTAAAAAAAAAAACATTATTTCCTATGTCACTCGGGAATAGTGTAGCTTCCAAACAGTGAAAGAATTTTTCAAATCGGTTCAGTAGTTTCGGAGCCTATTCAATACAAACAAACAAACGAATCTTTCCTCTTTATAATATTAGTATAGAATTACCTATAGATAATAGAGTCCGAATTCAGAAAGAGAGAGATTGAGAAGAAAAGGCTCTTGAAGCTTGTTAAAAAGTGACGTGTTACGAATGAAAATATTGGAATTAATGATTTACTGACAGCTTGAACTTTTTTTCACTTATCTCAAATTCAAATTCAAATTCAAAATCATTTATTTCAACTTGTCAGTATGACACAAATGTCAAAATATAAATAACAATGTTAACTCTATCACCGGTTCCAAAAAAAGCCACAGTCCTGAGAAGAACCGGCGAAACAAACTCAGCGGGCTTCTGTTGGTGGCATAGATTATACACTAATAAATTATATTTCCTTCGATTTTTGTGAGGGGTCCAGTTAAATAAAATGAATTTTACGATTTAATGTAGCGTTTTGTTATTGCCATTATACAATTGTCTTCGACGTCTCAAATACCTTAGAGATTTCGTGGTCACGGACGATGGTAACATTAGATTTAATTATTAGAATTTCTATTTTAACTGTATTATCTATGTACGTCTTAGCTTAGTGTATACCTGCTTCCTTTGTTTACTACACGGGAAGCGATAAAACTGTAATGGCGTGCAGATGTCAGCGCCGGCGCCAAACGACACAAGCATAATAACTTGAGTAATACGTACGACGTAAACCAGACAATAGGTTTCGCGCGTTTACGATGAAAAGTCAGGTGGTTTTAATGGCGTGTAGTGTTTATGCACACGTAGACACAGTACACACGCATCTGTACATAAACTGCAAATTGCTATATAGATAGTTTGCAAAATTCATTTAGGAAACATACTGGTATACCGAAATAATTATTTTTAGGTCAAAATAATTTCCAACTTTTTTTTTGTTGCTTATGTGGTTGGACGAGCTCACAGCCCACCTGATGTTAAGTGGTCCTCGGAGCCCATAGACATGTATAACGTAAATGCCGCCACCACCTTAAGACATAAGTTCTAAGGCCTCAGTATAGTTACAACGGCTACCCGACCCTTCAAACCGAAAAGCATTACTGCTTCACGGCAGAAATGGGCGGGGTGGTGGTACCTACCCGTGCGGACTCACAAGACGTCCTACCACCAGTGCTAAATTCGGAAGCCTATTTAATATAAACAAGTAAAAAGTTGTTAGGTTTTTACCATAGATGAATTGTATATTTATATAGTTTCTCGCCGGATCTTCTCAGTGGGTCGCGATTCCGATTCGGTGGTAGATTCTGCGCAGCACTGCTCTTGCTAGGGCTAGTGTTAGTAAATTCTCTCAGGTTGAGTCCGTGAGCTACCCGTCAGGGCGTAGCCGAAATAGCCTCTTAGGCTACCGGCGAATAAGTAGGGAAAAAAATCATATTTCCCATGTTTTCAATATTGTAGTTTTCGTGATTACAAGGACGACTTAAAACTGTAATTAAAAAAATTCGAAACGTCTGAAATAGTATTATTATAGTAAAAAAAGGTTTTAGTTAAGAATAAGATAATTCATTTTTCTAAAATAGTATTTACCAATGAATCGTGTTCGTGTCTGTCTGCGTATGCATTTTAGTTTGTTGAATCGCGTCCCGATTCTGACTTCAATAATAATGATGTATTCTAATCGTTTAACGGCCGTCTGGTGTAGTGGTAAGTGACATGGTCACTACACTAGGGGGTCGCGGGCTCGAATCCCGTCAAGGGAAGATATTTGTATGATAAATATAAAATGTCTTTTCCAGGGCTATGGATGTATATTATGTATATGTATGTGTATAATAAAAATCTTACATGTTTATTTCCGTTATCTGGTACCTGTAACACAAGTTTTTTACGAACTTAGCACGGGACCAGTTAACGTGGCGCGATTGTATATATATATTAATTCTAATTACAGGACTACAGTCGCCCGCAGGAAACCGCAAGGAGCGCACGGCCTTCACCAAAGCGCAAATCAAGAGCTTGGAGGCAGAATTCGCACGAGCCAATTACTTGACGAGACTTCGGAGATACGAGATTGCAGTGGCTCTGCATTTGACTGAGAGACAGGTTAAATTCATATTGCGTTTATAATGTACTTCATAACGTATTAATCAGATTAGGAAACTCTAAGTATCATTCATCATCATTATCCTGCCCTTCTCCCAGTTACCCGGGGTCGGCGCAACATGTTTTCTCCTTCCATACTCTTCTATCATATACCATTTCTTCGCTCATTCCCCTCTTACCCATATCGTCTTTCACGCAATCCATCCATTTC
The DNA here is from genome assembly GCF_003987935.1 of Bombyx mandarina. Next base: position 985,363 of record NW_021011574.1, on the reverse strand, counting down.
TTCTTAGGTCTACCTCTTCCTCTATATCCTTCCACATTCATAGTTAACATTTTCTTACCAATCTCATTTTTATCTCGTCTCATCACATGCCCATATCATCACAAACGTGCACTTCTCAGCTTCTCTGTCACAGGTGCTACTTTCAGACTTCCTCTAACATAGGTATTCATTTCGTATTCTATCCATTCTCGTTACTCCACACATCCATCGCAACATTCGCATCTCTGCTGCATGCAATCGCCTTTCATAAGAAACTCTTTAAATAATAAACTTAAAAAAAAGACGTGTGGCATCGGGGACTGCCGCGGTAAAGCTATTGCAAAGCATTTTTTATCAACTTATGCAATTACAATTAGACAATAATAATAATTTAATATTAAAACAATAATAAAAATAAGACCACGCTATATTTATAAACATTAACAAAAGTAAAACATTAACTGTCCCCTACACACTCATAAGCTAGACCGCGTGAGAGAGAGATGGGCACTTTTCATGATGCTCATGCAGTGCGACATCACGCCACGCGCTTATTCACAAACACTACATCAGCGCAACGTGTGAATGTGTTATTTTCGTTACGGAATTTCTTGATTCAGTCACCGCGCTCAAGGCCCGCGATAGAAGCTATGCAGTAGCTTAAAAACAGGTATATAGTTGAATCAAATAATTAAGGTATTTTGCGACTGAAAATTGAATACCATAAACATTCCGTTAATTTTTAACTATTACATTAATCGGTAGCGTAAAAATCAGTGACTATTACTGTAGGTACCTTACTTAGCGACAAATATTGGTACTCGGTCGAAGTCTTTGTTAAAATTTACGTTTCGTGTTCTTGTCTCGAATATGTATGCTTACTTTTATTATCTATATATTAATACGTGAAGCAAAAACTTTGTATCCCTTTTTACGAAAATTGTGCGGACGGAGGATAATGAAATTTTCCACACTTATAGAGAATATAGAGAAGTGCATAATGATAATATTTTTTTTAAATTATGCATAAAAGATACATTAAATCCATAAAGAAAACATTACACACACTACATACCATGTATTTGACGCACACACGCATGCATACTATTTATTGTCAAACTTTTGTTCTTGACGTCTGTGGTAAAATTGAGAATAGATTAAAATTAAATATTGTTTGTCTTTATTAATATTTTTTTATAGTGTAGCCTTGGCGAAATTTGTGATTATAGAAGTATAAAATACAATCATAATAGTGTACAAACTTACAATTCCAATTAATTATAGTCGAATTTCGACTACTGCGGGACCACTAGTTGACTTTAATGTATGTACTTTGAATGATTCACATTGATCCGCGCTCAGTCAGTAGATATCTACAGTCGGCATCATTACAGCAATTGGTTTACAGGTCAAAGTCTGGTTTCAAAATAGGAGAATGAAATGGAAGAGGACTAAGGGGGCTAAACATAACAAGAAAAAGGATTGAAGTTATCACACGAGACTGTGCGCTAATGTTTTTAATCAAACCCTAACGATAATAAATGTAATTAACATGGGAACGTGTTTTTTTTTTTTTCATTATATTATTGTTAGCTATGGAAGGTAGAGGTAAGGAGCACCATCTTGTTTATAATGGACAAATTGAAACTGTCCACATGTAAACAACAAGTTATTGTTGTAAGACTCACTAAAATAGCGCTAGTGTAGAAAGTGGAAACGATAATATTCAAATCCTTCCACTTGCTATTATGGCGCTTAATTTTTTTTTATTGCTTAATGGACGGACGATCTCACGGCCCATCTGGAGTTAAGTGGTTACCGGACCCCATAGATATCTACAATATAAATGCCGCCACCCACCTTCAGACATGAGTTGTAAGGTTTCATTTTTAACAGTACAAAGGCTGCCCCGCCCTTCCAACCGAAACGCATTACTGCTTCACGGCAGAAATAGGCAGGGTGGTGGTACTTATCCGTGCGGACTCACAGGACGTCCTACCACCAGTAATTACGCAAATTATAATATTGCGTGTTTGATTTTTATTCCACGATGTTAATCTTTCACCGTGGAAGACAATTGTAAACATTTGTTAAGTACGTATTTCATTGGAAAAATTGGTACCCGCCTGCGGGATTCGAACACTGTTGCATCGCTACATACGAATGCACCAGACGTCTTATCCTTTAGGCCACGACGACTAAATTGGCTCTCTTTCAGTGGACCAGTTTTAATGCGCAGAAATGATGCTTCTTCTAACCTCCATAGTTTTTCCAGTGCATATTTATAGATCTGATAAAAATATTTCTTGAAAATACAAGTATCATTAAGTAAAACAAAGCTCTTGTGATAAGGATATGTTTATTAGAAAATTCATACCTTAGACACGAAACGTGCCCTTAATAAAAACTAAACGTATAAATACGATACAATAAGCCTTAACGGAGAACGAATTCGAACGAAAAACGACCGTCCTGCATTTCATAAACCACAGAACGGCAAGCGACCGCCGGAAAACGATAAGGACTATTTTACCGTATCAAGACTATTTAAAAAATAAAAATTATATAGTAAAATGATTAACACGCTATCTTTGGAGGAAAATACCGTCCGAGATGCAGGGCCACAGGAATTTGTTCAAATAAAATAAAAATAAAAACACATGAGCATTTCACCGGATCACGTTAATATACAAAAAAAAAATTATACTTATGTTTGTTTCGAGGGTGCGAAAGGCTTATAGGCAAGTTTTTAAGACATTTTTTTTTATTGCTTAGATGGACGAGCTCACAGCCCACCTAGTGTTAAGTGGTTACTGGAGCCTATAGACATCCACAACGTAAATGCGCCACCCACCTTGAGATACAAGTTCTAAGGTCTCAAGTAAGTTACAACGGCTTCACCCACCCTTCAAATCGAAACGCATTACTGCTTCACGGCAGAAATAGGCAGGGTAGTGGTACCCACCCGCGCGGACTCACAAGTGGTCCCACCACCAGTAATAAACCATTTCACGAAAAATGTAGTTTATCGTTAAAAAGCAAATTCTTTGTTAATACCAAATGACCGTGAAAGTCTTCCCATCTAATTAAAGCAATGACGTGTGAATATCAGCCTAAAACCTTTTGGGTTGGTTAAATGAAGTACAAGGTGGATAATCTCGGTCGTGGTAGTAATCTGACATTTTTATATTGTCCAAATTATAGTTCATGAGTTTTGTCGGTACTACCACACAAAAAGCGCAATGTATAGCGAAACGTAACCGACCCCTACCCCGCGGTAGGAACACGTGGCGCTGATAACACGCAACGAACACGTAACAAAATACAATGTATCTTGTTTCAAACATGGGCTATGCCGTTTCAATCCTACACCTACTTTGAGACAAAACAAAGCCTTTCACGCCCTCAAATCATAATACAATAATACGTGTGAATATACCAAATTGTAACTAACACTATATATTTAACATTTCGTATCCGTTAAGGCGACGTTCCTCTTCGTAATTTCCGATATTCGCAGGGTAGGGCCACAAAATACAAAGCGAACATGTTTTTCTGTATTAAACAGTAGGAAGCAACTCGGGGTCATTGTCCTCTTGTGACCAGAGTATCAGCTGTTTGATTTATTCTACTTTATTTAAAAGTAAAAGTTTGTTTAAGAGCGTTGACGTATTTGGGTGTCGGGCGTTCTGTGAGCCCGCACTGGTATTTACTACTTACCTAATTGAGACTCAGACCTCAAGCCTCAAGGTGGGTGGTGTCATGCATGTTTTGATGCCTATGGGCTCCGGGAACCAGCCAACACCGAATTCGCCGTGAACTTTGTTTGCAATAAATTACAAATAAATATTATCTCATTACAAATTGACATTTTAATATTTGACAATTTACAAATATGAAAATTACTAAATAATTTCACCCGAATGGTGTTAACGAAAAATATCCAACTTATTTTAATTATTTAGAAATTATCGTATCGCAAGAGTCCCAGCTACAGATCCGCTGTAATAGAATTAATTAATAGATATGATCTCTTCGAACAAAAGTTTATTAGAATATAAAAATATATTTTAGTCAGAATCACTAGCCTTTTTGATTCGTTAATCCCAATTGTTAGTTTTTTTAAATTTAAGCGCGTCAATTGAAAAAGTATAAGTAATCGAGTTACGTAAACATTTTAAACTATTGCTTTTAATGTTACTGCAAGAATACTAAAGAATAAATACGTTAAAATACTTTAAAACCATAGTTATATAATGGAAGAAGAAACTTTATGCTCGCAATAAGCCAAATGCAGTTCGATTTTCCCACGAGGCACGTCGCCTTAACGGAATATTCATAAAAGTTTATCTGTACACAATATTACCTAAATAACATCTGAACATGTCTATATCATTGGACCAAAATAAAATACTAATTTCTCAACAATATATTTAGTTTTATACACAAGATAAATGTATCAACATGTTTTTTTTTTTGCCCAAATGTAAATTCTATTCTTCACAATTATACACTAGTTAAGGAAGAGTAATCTTATGTTAACTTTTTGTACCTTTACACGACAAAATACCTATAGTAAGTATTATAAGTTGATAGAACTGAATGACAGAGTCTGACATCTCATCGTATCTTTGCAAAGATCCTTAAGTTCCTTCGCTCTGTACGACTTGAAAACAATAGTTCCCAAGAACTTTAAGTGCCTTCGAAGAGGTCTTTTTGTAATTCAACCTAAAGATATCCTAGCATTGCCATGTAGGTACAAAACACGTTTATATAAAATATCATTGCTTTCATTTTTATACCTTAGAAACTAGATACAAATATATATAATCCGTTTACAATATTAATAATAATAATAATAATTAAATTTATTTACACGAAATGAATCTGGGGGGCGATTATATCTCGTCTGTGTGAGATTTCATTTCTTTTATTCATTTATTTAAGAAACTATATTATGTTTTTTGTGTTTAATTTTTTAATTTTTACTAACATTGTTTTTATTTACATTATTTTTTTTTTTTTACATTAATTAAACGTCTCGATCCATTCATAATTCGATGTTATTCTAAAACGGAAAGTGTGCTTAGAAAATGTTTTTTCAACAAAATTCATCGGTTAGGAGGCACATAGATCACGAATACTCTTCTCAAAGTATCAATATTATAGTCGAAAAACAAAAAAAAAAAATAGTATTAGATTTTAGTCGTTTTAAAATCACCCAAATGACTAATTTCTCTCCTACTTAAGAGACGGTGAAATATATTATAAGAATCGCCAGTCGATCTACATTATCACATCACACGTAGGACTCGTCATTTAAAAAGAAACTTTATTACCATGATTGAAAGGTCCCTTTTTCTAGATTAAACTTTTGCACTGATGACTTTTAGTGTCCGTTTTAAAGCATTGAAAGACTTGTCTTTTTATTAAAGAAATATATAAATAATTTTTGTTTCCATAATTGGGGTATCATTATCAGAGTACATGACTCTTCGAATAACTTGTTTTTAATTTATTAAAATTGTTTGTTCCCCCCTTCAATCGCAGAAATTTCTAGAAGTTCGCAAATATCACCAACTGTACTGCACTACAACAAATAGAACTGAAAAAAATCCATTTTTAGATTCACAATTTTTGCCTTTCTTCATCATTAGCTATTATAACTTCACTACTAGGTTTGATAAGTGAAACGATTTTATTCTTATTGATTACTGCAGCAGATTTTATGGATATTTAGATCTCAGTGGGCGAAATATGAATTAAAATTTTCACTAAATTTATACAAACACTCCCAAAGCTTTTATTTACTAAATGCGGATGGCGTAATATAATGAGTAGCAAGCCAAAATTAAATGTGAAAAAACAATATTTTCGATTTTGACGCGCTGTTATGAAAGTTATTGTCGTAGATCAATGTTGTGATTTGAATTAGAAATGTGTTATTTTAACTACTGAACATATTTTTTTTCAATTAATGGACTACGCGGCTTCAGCCTTTTTGTAAAACCAGCCAGCCACTGCTTTCGTAAATTCATTGGATTACAGTGAAGAAATATCAACCTTACTTTAATGTATATAGCGTTGATTTTATCGACACATTTGTATAAATATACAAAGTGCCAACATTCTTTTTTGGTAGCTAATACGTGTGCTAATCCACGTTTCTTTTTGAAAATTATTAAAATTACTGAAGCAAGATTTCTGGATTTTGTCATAGATTTTAGTACTATTTAAAGTTTGCAACACTGAGAAATACTAGTACCACCCGACCGGTGACGTTTTAGTAACATTTGCGAACTTCAAGTCATTCCCAATGAATGTTTACGCAACTTAAATGACGTCATCGGATTGCAATTCAGAATAAAGCTCTCCATGAACGTATCACAATTAACTTCGCGCGCTTCGGTACTAAGCTAAGCGTGTTCTTTTGTTAATTAAAAAAGGTGTTTTAATTAAAATAAATATATTTCGAATATTAAAAACGTGATGTTTTATTATATTTTTAAATAATTTTCTATCACAAGCTTCGTTTTTTTTATGTATTTTTTTTTATCTTTAATTTTTAAAATGATTCCATGATGTATCATAAATATAATGACAGTGAAAAAATAATAACGAAACGGTCACTTAACTTTTTCATATTAAAATAACGCAGTTAAATATCGTCTATATACACCGATTTAGTTTTTTGCAAACGCTACGATGTTTCGTAAATATAACTTATAAATGCATTTTTGAATCGCGTTTTCTCTTTTAATTTAATATTGTTTTAAAGGACTGTTTTATTGAGTTTTATCGAACGAATACAGTGTCGTCGACAAAAATCGGTATTCTAAGCTCTCGCATTACGGCGAGTAAATTAGCGGGGGCAGAGTCCCGGGCGCGGTGTTTGCGTGCCCCGGGGCTCTACCTCCGCTGTTCCTGACGACAATCAAACCATTAATTTAATTTATTAAATATATATATTTGCTGGTAGTATCGTCCGCCGCACTACACAACGTACCGTTTGCACAAAACGTCCTTAACGAAACTCAGACACGCGGAGCGGTCGCTAGAGGCGGAGCGCGTGGTCGGTGGCGGGCGTGACGGTGAGCGAGGGCGGCAGCCGCGGCAGCGCCGGGCCCGCGCCGCACTTGCTGTTGATGGGCGCTATCGTTATATTCTTCAGACCAACATTCTTCAAGATACTAGCGGCGTTCCCGATCTGCGGAGTCTCGTCCTTTTTGTCCTTGTCTTCCCCGGATATGTTCTGCAGGAGCGTGCCTCCGTTGCCGAGCATCTGCGAGGGCTGGATCTCGGTGACGAGGGTCGTCTCCTCGATCGACGATCTCTTCCTCTCTCCGTCCTGTAGCTGCTGGAGTTTCTCTCGTCTCATGATGCACATTTTGTTGTAGTCCTGCAGCGTGATGTGGTACCGCTTCCCGGAAGACATGACTTGCACGAGGCTGGACAGGTGGCGCCCGTCGACCGCCACTTGCGTCGGTTCACGGGCTATCCGCGCCAAGTTCTCCTGCGAATGAATATTGACACTCTATGATACGTTCATTCAAATTAATACTAATATTACTAAAGAGGAAATATTTGTTTGTTTGTATTGAATAGGCCTCTCGACAAAGGCCTCCTCTAAGGCCTTTGTCGAGAGACAAGCTGTTTTTTAAAACCACACCGAACGCCGAACGGAATAATTGATATTGATTATAAGTTGCACTTAAATTTAATTTATTATTAAGTAATGTATTAAGCTAGTAAAACAGCAATAAAGGCTTATTATTATTATTATTATTATGGGTTATGGATATTTTTTTTTTCTCAGCTAATGCTGGTAAGTGTGAACCTAGCACGGGCTTACGCCAAGTGAGTTGGTTCATTGTGTAGTGTTGTAGGGGTTTGAGTAGTGGATGTAAGGAATCGTCGCACTATGGAACAGGTGTCAATTATTACAGATTTTTGTAAAGCGATGTTATTATTATTATTATTATTGAATAGGCTCCGAAGCTACTGAACCGATTTGAAAAATTCTTTCACTGTTTCTAAGCTACACTATTTATGAATGACATAGGCTATCTTTTTGGAAAAAAAATAGGGGTCCTTACGAAAATTCCAATAATGTAACCAAAGGTTGAAAAAAAATACTTCAATATTCTTTACATCGCGTGCCCTGCGAAAACTATTGATGATAGAGTAAAATAATGTAGAACGACTTTGTAGAACACATTATTATTAACAAAAAGTGTCGCAACAGCATATGTCTAATCTAACTATTATAGTTATGCCGCAATGAGTGTTCTTTTATTTAAAAAATAAAACAACGTCAATTATCATTGAAATTTTTGTTGACCCGAGCGGAGGCGGAGCGGGCCACTAGTATTTAATAGATTATGACTTCTAATGCAGAAAAAATGATATACTCAAACAGTGGAAGGTAATTAAGACCGTAGGACAGCTCATCATGTGGTGGGAAGCTGATTTGCTTGGAGTACCAATGGTTTGCTAATGCATCTTTTGAGCTCGGTACCACCACCGTGCCAGTTCCTACCGTGAAGCAGTAATGCATTACGGTTTCAAGAGCGAGACAGATGGTGTACTATTAAACTGGGACTTGTAAGTCATATCTCTAGGTGGGTGGCGGTATTTCCCATGTTGATGTCAGTGGGCCCAGTAACCACTTTACACTACGTGGATGAACTAATATATAAAAAAACTAGCGATGAAGATAGCAACAAATATTAATTGTCAGATTTGTACTATTTACTAAGACGCTTTGCTGTTCTAATGAATGTGATTTTTAAGCAAGATGCCACATTTGATATAATTTGCCAAATCATTGATTACTTACCGGAGTAATGGGCATGAGTGTGGGTCTCCACGGTTTGCTGGCTGGCTTTGGTTTCTTAGGTGTCTCCATCTTCGGAGTGTCTTTTTTCTCTTTAGGAGGTTCAAACTTGGCCGGCAGCGGTGCACTGGCCACCTCCGTGGGGTCCGACGCACTGACACCCTTCACCAGCTGCTGAATGTTATGTATCACATTCTGTATGGCCTTCCTTCCTTGAGCGTTGGGAGTGTTTATGGCTATCAGCTCCGGAGGCAAAGGTTTGCTTTTACTTTTCTCTTTAGAGCTTTTCTGTTTGGGTTGCATCGGGGGAGGCATGGTTATTTTTGGATCACTCTCTGCGTCAGTTTGATTAGATTTCAATAAACTTTTCCCTTTCAACGAGGGGATTTTCCGGTACTCTAGCAGACTGACCGGAGCCTCGCTGCGCGCAGGTGGGTCGCTGGCCACGTGGTCGTAGGCCCGTAGGCGGCTCTGCACGGAGTCACTGTAGTTGGACGCATTGGACGAGGCGTTGTGAGCCAAAACTAAGTCACCACTTCGGAAATATTTCTCTAACAGAATCAAGTGGCGAAGGAAGCTGGATTGATTCCCGTACGGCCTCTGCAGCTCGGTCCACAGCTTCTTGGTCTCCACGTCGTACTGTATGGTGGTGTTACACTTCTCCCAGCCCTCGGGAGTGACCCCCTTGACATTGTTAAACTCTATATTGCACTGTAAATTCATTTCCTCCTCTCCGGGGAACAGTTCGCGAACCGAAATAGAAGGATTTGTCTCCAACCTTTTGACCGGGTTCGAATATTTGGCATCAGATTTTTTAGGGTCCTTCTCGACGGTCAGCTTCTTGGATAGCTCGCTTAAGTTTTTCTTGACCTGCGTGAAGCTCTCCGACATTTGCCACTTGTTTTTGAGCGTGTTGATGTCGGCGGGCCGCTTGTTGGGTATCGTTTCTATGGTACACTCGTCATTCAAATTAATATTCTTGAGGATGGGGATCCCCTCAACTGACTTCTCCTCTTGCAGCTCATCTCTGCGCATCCTTTCCTTCTGCAGAACGGCCTGCCCCACCTTGTGGATGCGTTTAGCGTTTTTACTGTGAACCCTGTGCTGCAATCCCGGCTTCTGTATTCCAGAGAACACATTCATTAAGCCCTTGGACATTTCCAACATTTTAACTGTCTTCAAGTAGGGGCCTGGATTGTTTTGCTTTTGTAGAAGGTACTGTAGTTCTGTTTGTTTGTCTATGTGTATTAACGTGGGTTCGAAATCCATGTTTTCNTTGTGGATGCGTTTAGCGTTTTTACTGTGAACCCTGTGCTGCAATCCCGGCTTCTGTATTCCAGAGAACACATTCATTAAGCCCTTGGACATTTCCAACATTTTAACTGTCTTCAAGTAGGGGCCTGGATTGTTTTGCTTTTGTAGAAGGTACTGTAGTTCTGTTTGTTTGTCTATGTGTATTAACGTGGGTTCGAAATCCATGTTTTCAGTTTCTGAACAGTCACTGCTGGGTTCGGTTGGCTTGGCTCCTGGCACGGGGATCTTGTTAGATGATATTAGACTTTCGATGTCTTCCTCGTCCCTTACGTCCTTGGAGTCGAGTTCCTGTGAGATCTTGTCTTTCTCCGGAGTGCTGTCATTAGTTCGCTCAGAAGACTCGCTGGTCTGTTCGGGATCAGTGGACTTCCTCTGCTTTGATTTGACGCGCTGCTTCTTCTTCTTGGCATTGTCGTCCTGGGAAGTGGAGTCGTCGCCCTCGTGGTCAGACCCCGGAGGTGGCTCTATGTTATAACTTAGAAGTAATCTGGAAGGAGAGTTTTTATATTTATTTACTAATTTTGATTTTTTTTCCTCGTTAAATATGTAATGTAATCCTGATAATTACAACAATTAACAAAACCAAATAGCAAGCGCCTAATCTCAAGTCTGGAACGAATACACTGGTATTTCCAAAAACTTATAGCACTGACCACTTCAATCATTCAAGCCAGTCGACAATATTTAATTGTCGACTGGCTTGAATGATTGAATGACTGGGTTGAATATTTTATCGACAGAATATTTACAAAGGCATAGTTCTGCGTGAACCCTAAAACTTCAAAACTACTATTGAGTTCTAAATTTCTAAAATGTAGACATTGACTACCAAAAAAAAACGCCGTTTATCATAAAACATTCCAAAACATAGTACGCATTGTAAGACAAAATGAAAAAGGCGCGCGGGGGGTCAACGCCCCCCTGTGAACTTTGTTCTAGGCGTGGAGAGACCGCACGGGTGGGTCGCTAGTGGTGCTGCTTCCGTTGAAGTTATCACACGACCTATCTAAAGCAATAAATTGTCGTCAAGCTAATGTAACCGAGCTTTCAACCCAACATTAGCGGTGGCGTCCGCATTAGGTCGAGCTCACTAAGGGTTACTCAAGGGTTTAAAGCTTAGTTTATCAATACAATTCGTTATCAATACAATTTGAGAAACTATATCTACTTCTTTTTTTTATTTAAACTCGTGTTTGTGACTGCAGTATTATTAAATATTAAACGGTGATTGACCTATAGCTCATCGTTGCCCTACGTGAAGAATTGAAGTAATCATGTCGATGTCAACAGTAACAACTGAGCGCCTGGATTGCCTAACTTTACCTTCTTTTAATTTTAATGTATGTTTCGGACTTTTAGATCTCTTAGAAATATTCTCTTAGATTCTCAGCATCTTTGCAATCGTTTTTCCTGGACTTTACCAGATATTTCGGTCTCTTTGTAAGAAGATGGAATATAGAAATCAACACAATTAGTTCAGTGGGTCGTGTAGGGGCCCCGTTGAGGTCCAGGTGGTGGNTTGCCTAACTTTACCTTCTTTTAATTTTAATGTATGTTTCGGACTTTTAGATCTCTTAGAAATATTCTCTTAGATTCTCAGCATCTTTGCAATCGTTTTTCCTGGACTTTACCAGATATTTCGGTCTCTTTGTAAGAAGATGGAATATAGAAATCAACACAATTAGTTCAGTGGGTCGTGTAGGGGCCCCGTTGAGGTCAAGGTGGTGGGATGTACGTACTTCCGCCTGTAGGTGTTGACGTAGTGCTGGTCGTGCGCGGGGCGCTGCAGCAGCGAGCAGTAGTAGCGGCACGCCTTGCACAGCAGTGGCCGCTCCAGGAACTGCACGGGGATCCCGGACTCGCGCAGGATCGGATTCAACTCCTGGAAGCCCTGAGCGAACAACAGATTCACTTAGAAACTAGTCATCACAATTCATTATGACTATCGCGTTGGGAAATAAAAGTACTGGATATATTTTTTTTGCCCTTGTAGGCAGACGAGCATACGATCCACCTGATGGTGAGTGGTAACCGTCGCCCATGGAGTTCAGCAATGCCAGGGGCAATACCAAGCTGCTGTCTACCGTTAAGTACTCTCCACAAGTCGCCTCGTTTGAAGAAGGATATGTCATAGCGCTTAGGAAATACTGTGGAGGGGAGCTCATTCCAGAGCCAGATGGTACGTGGCAAAAATGATCTCTGGAAATGCACTGTCGATGAACGCAGTGGTTCCAGGTAGTATGGATGAAAAATGAGATGTTGGGATCATCTCAAACTGTTACTACTACTCAAAGTACGTTGTGTGTTAGCTGTGCTAGATTGGAAATCGTTATTAGTGCGCTAACGGATCAAACTTCATAGTATTCACGACATACAAATTCATAAGACATTTGGTATAAAGAAATGAAGATACAAATATTAGTATAGTTGACAAGGGCTTCGAAGTTGAGGGTGTTCAGGGGTCCTAGATACTACAGTAGTACTGTACTACTCATCTCGGTAAGAGCGCGCCTCTCAACAGACTAGTTATTGTAAACATTTTTACATATTTAAAATTTTTTTTTAAGAAAAAACAAAAAAACAAAATAGCCCGCTGAGTTTGTTTCGCCGGTTCTTCTCAGGACTGTGGCTTTTTTTTGGAACCGGTGGTAGAGTTAACATTGTTGTTTATATTTTGACATTCAGCAAGTTTGTTATCTGACATCTAAGTTGATTTTGAATTTGAATTTGACTACTGAGGAGATCCGGTGAGTAGGTGGGTCGGTGGTGGTGGTACTAACGTGGTGTATGAAGTGCACGTTGTGGTGCTTGGTGATCCTGCGGCGGCACAGCGCGCACGCCATGAGCGGCGCCAGCGCGCGGTGGTGCTCGCCGCACAGCGGGATGGTGTGCAGCCCCGGGTAGTCGCACTTCAGCTTCAGCTGCAACCACAACCGACACTTTATTTTTTATAGGGATTTTAGGACCTGGTAACCAAGACCTATCTATAAGTCAAGTCTCATTTTAATTTATATTCTTATTTTCATGAAAAATGTTAATATGGAGTGAAATGTATTTTTTTTATTGCTTAGATGGGTGGGCGAGCTCACAGCCCACCTGGTGTTAAGTGGTTACTGAAGCCCCATAGACATGTACAACGTAAATGCGCCACCCATCTTGAGATATAAGTTCTAAGGTCTCAGGTATAGTTACAAATGAAATGAAATGAAGATGATTAATTTGAGACATTAATCAACTGGGATGAAATAAAATAAAATGAGATGAGATGATATTACATGGCATGAAATATAATCTCAGTAAAATGGTGGTCATTTACTGAGACTTTTTCAGTGGACTTTTTGGAGGATCCCGAGAAGTTACGTGTAGCGGCTTTGTTTTATTTTCCCACATTTGTGCACTTTCGCACAGTTAATAAACCACCGTTATTACACATTAAGCCTGAAGAAATACTAAATAGACAAAATAAAACAAATCACACAACTTCACTCCTCGCGTTCCCGCCAAAAAGTCCATAACCAGCCCTCGTGTACCCAGACAAAGGTGTGCGGCCATCGGTTACCCTACCTTCTAGTGTTACTGTATCCTTAGTAATTGTCTCGGTTCAACAACAGAAATTTGTTGATAATTCAATAAAGTTTTGGAATTTTCACACTGTAATGTTCACAATCTAAAGAGTAATATAAATCAAACCGGAAAAACTTTAATTTGCGTAATTACTAGTGGTAGGACCTCTTGTGAGTCAAATTAATCATCTTCATTTCATTTCATTTGTAACTATATACTTGAGACCTTAGAACTCATATCTCAAGGTGGGTGCCGCATTTACGTCGTAGATGTCTATGGGCTCCAGTAACCACTTAACACCAGGTGGGCTATGAGCTCGTCCACTTATCTAAGCAATAAAAAAAAATTTACTGACCACTTTGTTGACACTGCTCCTCATTTTGATGAGCCACTTCCTCCGTATGGAGTGGTCCGCGGGCGCCGCGCACCCCTCCGTGTGGCACAGCGCCTCCCGCCCGGCTCCGAGCCCTGAGCTCTCCTCATCCGACTCCTCGTCTAAAGGGGGGCTCACCGGCTTCTCAGATTGTCTGGAAATTGTACATGCACCGTTAAGTCTGGACAGTCAAGTAGGAGCGTTACAATCAACAACAGTGCGTTCTTATGTGTTCAGAAATAAGGGCGAAATTGTTTAATCATTCTAAAATAACAACGAAAATTATTGGGATTTGTTTTTCTTTCTCTCCAACATGAGTGCTGCTATTATATTGTATATAAATGTGAACAATGACGTCACTATTTAAGAAAACGTGATCTCTGTGTAGCGTACAAATTAAACGCCTACAAGTTTCTCTTTTACTTCTGAAGAAATTTTAAATTCTCACCCATAGATGTAACTAAGATATCTTACGATGTCACATACCACTACATTGCGACACGAGTTGAGGTCGACAAAGGTAAAGTTAAGTGGTAGACCGCGACTTGGCTGTGTCCAGGACAATGCTGATATCGGTCGATGACCACTTACCATCAAGTCAGCGGTACGTTAATCTAGAGCTTTTGGTGATACTTAAAGAAACAGGTACTTTCGGTAGGCAGCGGCTTGGCCTTGCCCCTGGCATTGCTGAAGTCCATGGGCAACAGTAACCACTCACCGTCATCAGATGGGCCGTATGCCGTATGCTCGTCAGCCTACACAGGCAATAAAAAAAACAGCTGCATAAGATACTTACGTGTTATTGGGCGATGGTAAGGGGTTCGTATCGAGCTGCTTCCCGGGGGGTCGCTTACGATACGAGGGGCAGTTGGCTCGCCGGTCGACGTGCCTGTAGCAAGCGTCGCATAGACAGCTGTCTATCGTCAGCTTCTCTTCATCTGATGAGATTATTAATCACTACATAGTATAAATCGAAGTCGCTTTCCCTGTCCCTATATCCCTATGTATGTTTAAATCTTTAAAAGTACGCAACGGATTTTGATGCGGTTTTTGAAGTTATACTTCTTTAAGCGCGTTATAAAAAATTGATGAGAGTGAAATTTTACGATGCGCGCGCACCGTGACACAAAATTAACAGAATGAAGTTGCCCACTAAATCGCTCATTACAATACGACCGACGTAACTTGGCGAGTCTGAATATAGCCGCAGGTGAACTTTCTGAACCGTACCGAGAATTACCGAATTTATACGATGTCAAGAAAAGGGATGTCCAATATGCGTGTTTGAGGATGTTGTTTAATCGATTTTTTCTCAAATTGATTAAAATTTAAATTAAAAAAAAATATATATAAAAATAAAGTATAACTTCTTACGCGCGTACATAAGTACACGCACCCTTTTTTTTAATAAATAGAGTGATTGAAGAGGAAGCTTTATGTGTATAATAACATCCATTAAATAGTGGAGAAATCAATAATAAATTACAGTTTCCGAAGCGAAGCGAGGGCGGGTCGCTAGTTGCTAATAAATTATCAAAGAATTAAGACTAAATTATCTGTGAAAGCACACATACTGGATGAGTAAATCACAATTGGGCATCTCATGTGTATCCGATCCCAAAGCTATGATTTCACACTACATGAATACAACATAATTCGTCTTTAAATATTTTGCTATTTTAAAACATTTAAAACTATGATCATATTCTTTTACTTTGAGCTTTTAATCATGTCGAGGCATATTCAAATCAAATCAAATCAAAAAATTTTTATTCAACATAAATGAAAGTACATATTTGTTGAACATCAAAAGAACTACCGCCAATTCACAAGAATTAGCCTCCGTCCTGAGAAGAATTGGCAAGAAAATCAGCGGGCATGTCTTTTTTTTTTTTAATATTAGATTATCTCAGAAAGAAACTTTGTGGTTTCATAATGTGTTTATGGGAGCTTCAGAAGCTTTTTATATAAGAAGACTACCCAATTGTTTTATTCCTAATAATTCAAAATCACTTATAAGCTTATAGGAGCTTCAAAAGCTCGTTATAAGAAGACTATCCAATTGTTTTGTTCATAATAATTCAAAATCGTAGTTTTTATTATTGAAGTACATAATACGCTTTCACAGATGCTTTTAAATCCTTGTGACTTTATCAACGATTCGGAACTCAAATTAAGTGCTGAAAAGCAACAGCAATAATCTCACTTTTCTCTTTGCCAAATATATTTTATATATACTACTTGACAAACAAAATTTAAAAAATAAATTATTATATCGTATCTGTATATATAAAAATGAATTGCTGTTCGTTAGTCTCGCTAAAACTCGAGAACGGCTGAACCGATTTGGCTAATTTTGGTCTTGAATTATTTGTGGAAGTCCAGAGAAGGTTTAAAGGGTAGATAAATATGAATCGGAATTAAATAAAAATAACAATTTTGTTTTTCCTTTGATGTGTCCCCCGTCGGATGGATTCCTTTTGTTTGCTTTAAGTTTATTTTATACAAAACTTTAGGTCTTTTATTTATCGATTGAGGCACTACGAAGTCTGCCGGGTCAGCTAGTATACAATAAAAATGACTTGAATTGGAAGAAACTATTCTGAATTACAAAGCTCCGATACAAGATTTGTGCGTACATTGGCCGCGTGGATAATATATTTATGTCTACGTACTTTGGTCATTAACATAGTTATTAACCGTACAATAAGCCTCCGCTTATTAAGGTGCTTTTCGTTTTAATTTTGAAATTATTTCAGTTTCAAATCCAAAATATCCCAACGCACTTTAATACATTCATTATTCCCCAGAAAAATGTTCTGGTATTCTTGTTCTCTGGAACGAGACGTAATGTAAAAAGTTTGGTAGGCGATAAACAGCTAACGAATTTAATTTTATTTCTGGTATTTATCGAATGTATTTTATACATAATATTATTTTAAGTATTGTGTATATGTACTTAATTTTTTAATACTCATGGTTTTTCATTCGACGTTCTATCGAACTAAACTAACTAAAACTAAACGTTTGGAAACATTTTTGACAGTCTTTTTATGACGAGCTTATGAAATCCGATAAGAGTTTACGGAATAAGATCGTAAGAGTAGTAAGATGTATCGTGACATTACTGATCGCTACGGACGACAGCACAGAAATGGCGATGTATTTTTTTTTAATGTTCTTACATCACACGCATTGGAATTGAAAATCGGCAGAGGATTTAGCTTTCCATTGCGGTTTCAAAAAAAAAAAAAAACATTAAACGCGTAATGTATTATATTGTTTCGGCTTTACAATCTTAGAGCACGGAGATAATTTTTTTTTTTGTAATATATTTAAATGAATAATAGTTTAAAAAAACTAACAAAATACACTTTTATAGAAATTCCAACTAAAAAATAGAAAATAAATTTTAATATATTTGAATTAAAAACCTACTAGCACTAAACCTAAAGCAACCTACGCTTTTTTACAATAAAATCATTTTTTCTTACACTATTTTTAATTCTACGCTATAAAAGCGTATTTTGTTAGTTTTTTTACACTATTAATGGGCTGTGTCTGAGAGTTAATTTACTCGTCGAGCCCTTCGTCGCAAGCGACGGGTTCGACGAGAACGGTGACCGGTGCTTGAAGTACCTAAAAGCACCGTTAGTGGATCGGGAGGATCCGAGATGACGTGTTTTGGGCGACGTCGACTGCTTTCCATTCTGTCCGCAGGATCGGGAATGCATATACATACGTCTGAAGCTAATGAAAGCGTATTAAAAAAGTTCCTTACTGTCCAATATTTTCTTCTGTCGATCGGAGCTCTTGATTTGCGCGATATGACAGGGCGTATCGAACAGTCCAAACTTGCCGCCGCAGTAGAAGCACTGGTCCTGGCACAGACGACCAGGGTGGATGCTAAACGAGGACGCCTTCTCCGGTATCACCAGATTCAGAGTTTCCTTTGGCTCTGCAGGCTCGGGTATCGCTTCTGCATCTATTTCGTTATAAAATTGACACGTACAAATTTCTGAATCCCCTGAATTTCGCGCGGTACCTGACGTCGTGGAACCGATTCCAACTTCTTTCATGAAGCTAATTTCAGAAGCATTGACACTCAATGCCGTTTGACGACGTTGCTAACACGAACCCTAGCAAGAGCCGTGCTTCGCAGAATCTGCCACCGGATCGGAAACGCGACCCACTGAGAAGATCCGGCGAGAAACTCAGTGGGCTGTGTCTGAGGGTTAATTTACTCGTCGAGCTCTTCGTCGCAAGCGACGGGTTCGACGAGAACGATGACCGGTGCTTGAGGTACCTAAAAGCACCGTTAGTGGATTCGAGAATGCAAAGTGTTATAATATTGGTAACGTCCCACCTAAAGTGAAAAATTGCTTTTGGATTGTTTTGTTATCGGTGCCAGATTGCTTATTAGGCTCGTGCAACTATTTTGGACGATTTTAAGAACGTGTTTAGAGAACAATAGTTTCGATAAATAGACTTGTCGTCAAATTACCGGACTGTCAGTAAGGATGTGTAGACGCATTTCTTTGATATATGAAAAACAGTAAAACACAGGTGTAATTATTAAGATATGAAAAAAAAAACAGCGTGGGTCTGTATAACATTCTAATTTTACCACAGAAAAGTTTGAAAGGCATGATATTAGTAAATGATTTAAGACTCCGACTCTGAATTTAAGTCCTCTCGTCTCCAAGCAAGATACAAAAATGACCTTGCGTTTTCAATGGACTCCAAAAACATAATATAAACTAATTTAGATCAACAATAATACTTTCATAACACAAATTCGTTTTGATTTAGTACGCTATCGTATTAATTCAGCTTTATACATTTTTGTTTTTAAAGTTTATTAATAATTTATTTGAGAGATGATTTGTTGTTTGTTAAGTCGAAATTTTCATGCATATTTCCACCAGTTGTGTTAGTAAGGTATTGAAAAAGCTACCGTGTATCCTTCAGTTAAGGTTTAGTTAGCAATTCCGATGTATCTATAAGCCATTCGACATAATCGAACGATACCCATAAATTATTTCATGTAGCTTTTTCATAATGGCCACGATCAAAGTTTATATAGCCTATAGTAATAATATATCTATTGGCGTACATAAAGTCTTATCTGGCGATGATTTTCAATTATTAAGTGCAAAGCAGTCAATGGGAGAATTTTTCCGAAATTTTCGGTTTTCTAATTAATTAAATCTATATATATATATATATAAATGAATTGCTGTTAGTCTCTCCTTTTATGTTTTGGAAGATGAAAAAGGCTTCCAATTATAATGTCGTCGTAGTGAATTGTTACTGTAAATAACCGATTAAGTCCTACTTTGGAAACATAGCTAGCTATTGAACATCGAACTTATATGAAAGAACTGCCTAAACATTAGATAAATGATTTGCAATCATTGAATTGTTTGCACTTAATAAATTTGAAGGGCGGTGTTTTGGGTGAGTTTTGAGTACCACACACCATGGTTGTTAAGACGATTACTGTAATGTGACTTTCTGTGCCCACCATCAATGACTGCGCCCGGGATGCCCTGAGAACAAAATTAAATCTAATATTAACTAACGTGTACTGAAATTCTGGAATTATCTATATATATAAAAATGAATTGCTGTTCGTTAGTCTCGCTAAAACTCGAGAACGGCTAGATCGATTTGGCTAATTTTGGTCTGGAATTATTTGTGGAAGTCCAGAGAAGGTTTAAAAGGTACCTAGATAAATATGAAAATGCTCGGAATTAAATAAAAACTTTGTTTTCCCTTTGATGTGTCCCCCCCCGTCGGACGAATTCCTTTTGTTTGTTTTAAGTTTATTTTATACAAAAGTTTAGATCTTTTATTTATCGATTGAGGCACTACGAAGTCTGCCGAGTCAACTGGTATATGATAAAACATCTATAATTAACAACTACTCACACATCAAAATAATGTTTCTCTGATTTATCTTGAAAACTTTTACTAATTGTTATCTATTCTTTTTTTTTATTGCTTAGATGGGTGGACGAGCTCACAGCCTACCTGGTGTTAAGTTGTTACTGGAGCCCATAGACATCTACAACGTAAATGCGCCACCCATCTTGAGATATAAGTTCTAAGGTGCTCAGTATAGTTACAACGGCTGCCCCACCCTTCAAACCGAAACGCATTACTGCTTCACGGCAGAAATAGGCAGGTGGTGGTACCTACCCGTGCGGACTCACAAGAGGTCCTACCACCAGTAAGTTTGCGATGAGTGAGAATACTTATCGTTAATATCTACATCTTACGAGTATTTTAACTGATACTAGTTCTCGCGGAAGAAAAAAATGACCTTGAAACTATTACCTAAGTGTTAATGACTCCATCGTTACATAAATTAAATAATGAGATTGAGATTAGTTTTGTGGTTACCTCGCGTCTCTCGATGGTGTAATACGCGTCGTCTTCGGCGGCCGCGTCCCCGACCTCCGGCGCTGGTTTCCCGGTCCTGTACTTGCTCTTCTGGAAGGTCATCTTCAGCGAGCTCCTCTGCTTCTTCTTCTCCCGCTCGCCGGACCCTCGGTTCAGTTTTATCACAGTCTTCAGGGTTCCGGTGTAGTCTCCGGATTTGGCGGACTTGCTTTTATGCACGAGGCCGCCGAAGCTGGTTCCGTAGATGCGTTCCTTCTCCCTCAGCTTCTCGATCTTGGCTTCCTTGGCCGCTTTGTGGGTGAGGAGGCCGAGCGTCCTTAGAACGTATTCTTTGTGTCTCTTCGTCTCCGGGGTCTCGTTGAAGACGTTGCTCGGCCCAGGTTGACAGTCGAGCTTGGCGGGTGTGTTGAGCGCGGGCTTTGGTTCATCGATGGGATCAGCTTTCGCGTCGTTGGTGCAGTTTCTCAACGCGTACTCTTTAGGTTTCGTTGCGTCTGCTTTGATCTCCTCGGTCTCCAGTTCAGCATCAGCCGCCTCCAACTGCTCGTTTTCCTTCGAGCCCTTCCTCAACGCGTATTCTTTGCGTTTTTTAGTTTCAGCCTCTTGACTAATGTTACTAGGACCAGCTTCGGACTCTGTAGACACTCGCGTCGTTTTACCAACTGCTGGCGTTTTGATGTCAGTGTCAGTGACTACGTCAGCTTTGACCTCGGTGGAAACTTCTGGTTTCACGTCAGCGTCACTTTTGTCGTCACTCGTTACGGGAACTGCTGCTTCGGTTACAGTTTCGACTATCGGTATATCGACTTTCGCGACGTCGACGACGCTATCGAGCTTTGAGACTTCAGAAGTCAAAGTTGTATCATCTGGTGTAGTCTTGATGTTCGCCAATGGAGGAGGACAGGCTTCCGTCTCCATGGGGGTGCTCTCAGGGGATTTAATGGCGACCGGAGTGGACGAGATGGACACTGCAGGCGTAACATTAACAACAGGCGTTGCCTTGATTCTCTCAATCGTAGCCATCTTATCATCGTCATTAGGCTCCGCGGACTTCAAAGGCAAGCTTTCGGTAGGTTTACGCTTCTGTTGTTTCTGTAGGTCGCTGCTGTGTTTAATGTCGAGCACGCGAGGAGTTATGGAGATCTGAGTGGAATCGAGCACAACTCCGCCGACCAGACCCGCCGTGTTGGCGTGCAGGGTCGCGAACTGATGCAGGTCCACTTGTGCGGGCGCTGGCTTCTCGACAGATTTTCTAAGTTCAGTCAAAGTTACATCTTTGCCTAATGACTTCTCAAATATACTGATAGCATCCGATTCTTTAGAATGGTTAGAGCTGGTCGATTCCTTCCGCGCGCTCACGCTGTTCCTCTTGATGAGGGTGACCGAGTTCGGAAGGTCGACGTCAATAGATTTCCGAACTTGATCTCGTTTTACTATTGAAATGGCCGAATTATTTTCGAAGCAGCTCAATACGTTTTCTTTTTCAAATGTTTTTTCAGGGGATCTCACTGACTGAATGTCTTTTAGGGGCTTCATGTCGACCCCGGATTTAGGTATCAGGACTACATCGCTAGTCACCATCACGGGCTTGGAATCGCTAGATTTCGATTCTGACTCGAGCCTCTGCCTTCTCTTATCGAACTCTTCAAATTCCTTCAGTCTGTCCATTAGTTTGTCTATGCTGGCAAATGTTTTGTATGTAATTTCGTGTCTGCTGTTCTCTGGTTTTTCAACTGGATCCTCTTCATAATGCAGTCTGATGGTTTCGCTGTCGTCGATCTTCGACGGCGTGTTCTCATTAGTCAGTGAAGTCAGAAGATCGTTCTTGACCGGAGTTTCAGGAGCTTTATTGGTATTTTCTTCAGCACTAGCCGTCTTATTGAGACCGTAGAAGGACGATGCGGGCTTAACCTGCATCCCGTCTGCTGGTGTCTCAACGGCAGGAGCGGCTTCGTGATCCTGGCCTATGTTCTCATCCAGATTATTGATGAGGTCATCTATCTCTTTGGAGAGAGACTCAAGGGTCTCTTGCTTATCTTCAGTGTTGTTGGTCACTGTGCTCGTGATGCAGTTCTTGTTGGGGTCTGGCCTTGAAGCGGCGGCTGCTTTTCTCCCTCTCCTTGCCCTCTTAATGTTCTTTGTGATTTCCTTTGAGTTTAAAGTCTTGGACATACTATTCAATATACTACTACGGGCCTCCAAAAGCGTAATGTTTTCAGTCTTCATCAGAAGTTTATCTTCTATTTCTGATGCATTTAAACCATCTAAATTTAACCTATTACTATTGTTGTTGTCAGAATCTAGAGATGTACTCCTTTTTAAGCACAACTTCTTTTTTTTCTTTTGATTAGAGATGCAACTAGTTTCTGCATCAAGTTTAACATCATTAATTTTTTCAACATTAACGGAAGGCACTTTTTCAATAGTCGAGATCTGTACATTACTTTCAATATCTATATCTAGGTCAGTCTTAGATTTATCTAGTTTTTTGCTGAGCTCCTTGCCACCGTCTGTATCATTCAGTGGCTCACTGAGGCTCATGTCTGATTCAGTATTGTCTGAGCATTTAGAGATCTCACTCCCGTCTCGGGAGCAGGACCGTCCCCTTTTTAGCTTCATGCATTCATCACTTACATCAGCTGAGTCGGAGGCTTTGGAATCTGAGAGCAATCTCCGTCGTTTCTTCTGTTCCTTCATGACAACCTCATTTAAAAGATTGCTTTTGACTTTTCTAGGCTTCCCACTTCGCAGGTTCTTGCCTTCAAAGACTGAAGGGCTATTGCTTCGTTCAGAGCGCATTGAGTATGGACTAGTGCGAGGCCCGAGGGCTAAGCTGTTAGGAGTGTCACTCAGCATTGTTTTCATCATGGCCAAATCTGAGCTAAGTCTCTGTCTCCTGCCTGCTGTTTTCGGACTTGAGGATCTAGAACCAGGAGTGATGTCGTCCAGAGGTTCCTTTTTAATTTCTGATGCTGGGATCAGCGGGACGGCTTCTTTATCTTGAGAATTTTCAGGTTCTAGTTTAACAGCCGCTGTGGCTTTTCTACCTCGAGTGATTGTTCTTTTAATAATTTTCTTGACTTTTTCTTTAGTCCCTAGGACTTTTTTACTCCTTAAAGTCTTTCTGATGCCGAGTGGCCTCTTCTTAATTATTGCTTTTGGTTTATTTACAGGTTTCTTGGTTTCTTTGGACGTTTTAGGCTCATCTTGGCCAAGCTTGGTTTTGTCATCCTCAGTTGGGTCAGATGCCTTTTTGCGGGCCCTCGTCTTAGGTTCTATCACTGTTTCCTCATCAATACTCTTGTCCTGTTCATCTTTAGTTTGCTTAGTTTTCATGATGGAATGTGTATTGGGAGATATTCCCGTTCTCCCGACATTAGGTAGATGTTGATTGTCTTTGTTTTTATTGGTCGATCGGAGAGTGACCGACGAGATGCCCCTAGGTTTTTTTTTACCGGACTCTTCAATTTGAAGATTATTTGTATCTGTACTTAGACTGTGTTCTTCTGTTACCTCTTCAGAGCAGGAATCACAGTCGTTTTCAATTTTACTTACAAAATTGCTTGAATTTTGCTCTACTGACTGCTCACTGTTTGTGCTAGGATGAATTTCTGCCATAACACGCCTCCATAATATGCCATCTGGACCTGAAAAAGACAAATATAACTAATTAAGTACCACTACACCCCCCAAAACAAGCAACGTGGTAATAAATATATGTGAATTACTTTAGCAAATTATTCTTGTTTTTCTTTTATATATCATTTAAAAAAAAATATTATTAAATCAAATACATAATTCTCACATAGATAGGTCTAAATTATCTCATTTTTTGTTCCGATTCACTTAAAAATCGTGTCCACAAATCTTCGTAAACAAAAGCGAACACACAGTAATCAACAAGTTCGCGCATTAATTTGATGTTATTTCTATTATATATAAAGGACTATTTTGCTATATTTCGGATGACAAAAGGACTACATAGAGCATTAACTAACAGAATATCTGTTTACATGTACAGTTGCATAGAAATTCGCAGCGGAAAACTCATGAAAAACTTGTATGTTTTGGTGGTGAAACGAAGCGACAGCTAACGCCACCTACAGCTGACCCAGTGCGTGTGCGTCGAACGAACGAAAGCACCAAATCATTTCCCTAGCCGTGGCGCACCTCTGCTATGTCCTCACAAAATACTCACAATTTATCCGATGGAATCTCGAAAAACCACAATAAACAGTTATTTACATACACAATGCACCATAATATGCGAAAAAGTTCAATAAAAACGCGCAATTAAACTTAGAAAACGATTTTTGAAAAGCACGAATGTCTGCAGGCGTCCGCCATAATGTTTCCTTCGAAACGAATAATATAGTTCTTATTGCTCTTGTAGCAATTCGCTCTATTCGCTATTCAAAATGGCGACCGTATTACGAACACACTCCGCGTTTGCGCGACTTTTAGTCGGAAAAAATGGACGAATCTTGAACAACTCACTTGATTTGGGTGCAAAATTATTGCCGGAATCACAATTGGTAATTATTTTATTGTATTTTCACTCGCGTCGCGTCGTAATGTCGCTTTGACCACGACATGTGACAGTACTATGGGTGTACAACCTACCGCGCAAGTTTCTTTAACATTTTTTTGATTGATTAATTTCAGTGTGACGTTGATTAATGATTAGCATTTATGCTCAAATATATTTAACATGTTTAAAATGGTTATTATTTCATTTATATGGATGGAATAGAGAAAAAAACCGTAATCTTTTTAAATAATTTCTATTAAAAACCCATGTTTTTGTTTCAGGCACTATCTTCAAAACATTACTCTAGTTACGGAAAATCACCGTTTGTGCGTAAAATCAAAGAGCAATATAATTATGAAATAGAAAAGAATCCGCCAGAATGGGAATACGTCAAACGTTTGCTGCCGTTTACTACTATACCTAAGATAATTCCCAAAGATAGTTATCCTTCAGGATGGGTCCCCCCAAAAGAAGAGGCGTTAAACCATCCATACTTTTTATCAAGAACAAAAAATGCTGAGCTACCTATCTATTTAAAGATTACTTACAGGGGAATGCGTAAAATATCCATAATAAGAAAAATTGAAGGCGACATATGGCTTTTGAACGATGAAATCAAACAATATTTAAAACAGAAGAACAAGAGATACGTAGAAACTAGAGTCCATGAAGTTGCGCGGTTGATTGAAACTAAAGGGGATTATGTAAATGATTTACGAGAATGGGCCCTATCCAAGGGTTTTTAAATGTAGTTTTTACTTAATAGCCAATGTTGGTAATTCCTAATAAATTTTTTAGTGTAAAAATATTTTTGTTTTAATGATCTTCGTAAAGATATTGAATCAGTCATTAAAAGAAACGATAAATATGTTTAATCTTCAAAACTATAATTTAAAAAAAAAAATCTATTTTGTAACACCTGGCGTAGGTTAGTCCCATATCATAAGATATGATGTCACAATTTTAATTTCTTTGGAGAAACTTAATGATTAACATAAAGTTCAGCAAAACTGTACATTAGGCGAACCCGATTCACAATAGGCGGGCTTCGTCTACTTATGACGGCGACAATAAAAAATCAGTGCCACTATTAATTTGTAATAAAGCTTTTTTAATGTATTATTCTTATTCTACAATTATAATTCGACTTCGAAATTTTATGCACTACCTATGAATACAGTGAATTATGATAATAACCTAAAACGTCTTGAATGAATAGTGTTTATTTGATGTAACATCTTAAATTTTATACAGACGAAAAATTTTAACAAATTTAAAATTACTTAAAAATATCACTCAATATTTCCCGTCGTGAACGAAACTTGTTCGGAGGGGTGTACGCGGCATGAAGTTTATTTCGTTTGGCCGCCACCAGAGGCGCTGGCGACGGCGGAAGGTTTAACCTACGTAGCTATATAACATCCGCCCGCGGTCTCGGGGCCTCTCCACCACGATATTTTTACTTTGCATCCCACTCTTTGTTGCTAACAACTTTTCTGTCCTCTAAAACAGATATTCGATCGCAACTTATCACTTATTTCACACGAAACACACATTTAGTATTGTTAGGTTAATTTTTATCATTAAGTTTATTACGAAACTTCAAAACGTTCGTTTTTGCGTAATTACGTTTTATTGTTAGAAACTTTACAAATATGTGAATTACCTACGAGAAGTGATCGGGAATCGATACGTTTACGGCATGGTTACGTAATATCGTTTAGGTATCGACGTATGTATATTGAATTAGCCATGTTGTATCTATATACATAAAATATATACAGAACATAAATTTCAAGGCCATTTCAGTGCCACGTGTCATTTATATTGCATAATCTTTAAATTACAGAAGACAGGAGCGCTTAAAACCTTATAATAGTAATTTGAAGATGAAATGTTGAACTTATATGAATATATTTCGTTACCGGCTATTAAAATTTATTACTTGTATCAATTATAAGGTAGGTAGTGTAAAATACAAAATTAATGCCTTTTTTAATTGTTTTTTTTGCAACATCAGCCGGTTTAATGACTAAATAAAATACATTTAGGTTTTGGATTACGGAAGTTGAGATAAAAATGAAGTGAACTGGCTTGGCTGATAACAAATTTCCTGTAGGTACTTAGGTACTTAACATATCGAAATATCGTATACATTTATGTAATATAAATTAAATAATAGGCCATTGACGTGATCTGTTTTCACTTATGCTTTAAAAAAAAAACAAAATGGGTAGACTTTGTAGATTTTTAATTTTTTAACACGATTAGATGACATTATGAATAATTATTCTTATTGTATGTTTATAATAAATGCAAAGTACACCTACGTGCCTACCTACCTACTTATATTTGTTTTTTTTTGACTTTCGTTGATAATTTATTAAATTTTATTAAACTTTTAGATACAATACTAAATATGTCAACGTTAAGACAACTATATACGTTCGGTGGGTAATTGAGTCGTCTATTTTAAATTATCAAAGGTGGCAATCTGTGCATTTGGACAAAAAAATGTTATTGATATGTCAATACAGATTGATTTGAATATAATCGTCTCCTTCAAAGAATACGGTTCAAAACCTGCATTAAATAAAGGTTAATAGTTAACCTGTTATTTATCTAAGATGTCGTTCCGAAGAGTTTTGTGACTGCCAATGGAATACAAAGTCAATAATTCGTTTTTCTGATTTACCAATATTGTTCAAAAGTCAGATTGCCGGCTTTGATAATAGACGACTCAATTATCATTTAGAAAATTGCAACAGACTGCATTCACAAACGTCAACATTTAATAGGAATTGCTTTCAAAGAAGAATTGATCTATAACCTATGTATGTGCGATTACTAACATTATTCACATTCTTCAGTATTACGCAACATGAAACTGTGTACTAGGTACAACTAGGTATTGATAAATATACGTCGTAGTGCTAAATCTTGTCACAAGTTAAATGAATATTTATAATCATCTATTCCGAAATATCGATCGATTTCTTTGACGATTCTTAAATGTGGAATACCAAAATAATACCTTTAATTGGCTTATGTTTGGTGTCGTCATATTTGTACGCTTTGTTTTTTTAAGAATAACTGTTTGTTTTCGATTTAAAAAAAATATGAAACAATTTCATTAGCAATGAATGAATATTAAATTCAAATTCAATTACTGAAATGAAATATTGATCGATATTTCCAATGTACAGTACGGCGAGTGTTTGTTTCTCAACGATATCAATTCACAGACTTTTTCGTATATCTAATTGTATGTTAAAGTTCTTTTTAATATAAATACATATGTGTTATGAAATTTAAGCCTTTCTTTCTTTTATTAGAACACCTACCCTATCCAAAACAATTACGGTACAAAGCATATTCGGACCGACGGAGGTCGCAATATCACCGCTAGTAGAAAAATTCCTGTAGTTTATTGTGGTATCGAAGTCAATTCCAGCTTCATCAAGGTACTTACTTGGACGTGCGGGTCACGAGGCAGATGCTCACTAAAGTTAGGCGGGTCAAGGGCCCATGTTTCAGGAATGCCTATGTACGAAGTATTTAACAATGAACAACAAAAATTTTTACTTTTTATTTTTTATTTTTTTATTGCTTAGATGGGTAGACGATTTCACAGCCCACCTGGTGTTAAGTGGTTACTGGAGCCCATAGATATCTACAACGTAAATGCGCAACCCGCCTTGAGATATAAGTTCTAAGGTCTCAGTATAGTTACACCGGCTGCCCCACCCTTCAAACCGAAACGCATTACTGCTTCACGGCAGAAATAGGCGGGGTAGTGGTACCTACCCGCGCGGACTCACAAGAGGTCCTACCCACCAGTAAATAAATGAATTCTCATTTGTATTCTTTAACGGGTCTACTTCAAACCTGTCATCAAGTCAAGCGGGTCATCAAGAGTAGGGTAGCTGCTTCTTTACGAATTTTCAAACTCTAAGTTGAGGTTTCAGATGCGGTGCGAACGACAGACCGGGCTCCACGCATGTTTTGCAATAAAAATAGATAGGAAGGTTGGTCGTACCCGTCTGAGCTTCAGTAATTACGTAAATTTACTAGTCGTCTTGTGAGCCCTCACAGGTACCTAATCTTCTTTTTCTCCAACTTATCCCACTAGGTGGGGTCGGCACAGCTAATTTTTCTCTTCCATTCTCTTCTATCAGCCGTCATCTCAACACTCACTCCTCTCTCTCATATCGTCATTCACACACTCCATCCATGTCTTCTTCGGTCGACCTCTTCCCCCTCTACCTTGCACTACCATTTCCATACATCTCCTATTCACATGCATCTTCTCTCTCTCACACAGGTACCTAATAGTAATACTAAACTAATTACCCTATTTCTGCTGCGAAGCATTCGATTTGAAGGGTGGACAGCCGTTGTACTATTAAACTGAGACTTAGACTTACTATCAAACTCATGTCTCAAGGTGGGTGGCGGTATTTACGTTGTTGATGTCCCCGGACTCCGGTTACCACTTAACACCATGTACGCTGAACTCGTTAAACCATTTATAAAAAAAAAATGGCGTTTTTGTTATCTTTTCTATTTTACTTTTTTTAAATGGCAATTTAATTCCTGTTTAGTAATATCTGAACAGACCAAACGGTACGTTACGGGCGCCACCCCTCCTGGGTGAGCCAATGCTCGCTCACCTGTCCAGGTGAAAAGCCACTGGGCCCCCAGTAATCCTTCTATCATAAAGAAAATATTACGGGTGGTTTATTTTTTTTTATTTTTTTATTGCCTTTGTAGGCAGACGACGAGCATACGGCCCACCTGATGGTAAGTGGTCACCGTCGCTCATGGACGTCAGCAATGCCAGGGGCAGAGCCAAGCCGCTGCCTACCATCTTTGAATCTTCTGAATCTTCTGTCTCAAGGTGATGGGCTAACATTAAGGGGGACAATGAGTACATTCAACCTATTACGGCATCAGAAAAGCACATCATTTCGCCTTCGAAACTTCGCAAATACACTTCAGAGGTGAACTTTGAAATACATTCAAGGAGCTACTGCTTCTGCCACTCTGCCTTCTTCAAACGAGGCTTGTGGAGAGTATTAAGCGGTAGGCAGCGGCTTGGCTTTGCCCCTGGCATTGCTGAAGTCCATGGGCGACGGTAACCACTCATCATCAGGTGGGCCGTATGCTCGTCTGCCTACAAGGGCAATAAAAAAAATTTACAGTTCAGAGAGACTAGTTGGCTCCGAAACAAAAGTAATTAAAGAGCATTGTAAGCTTTTCGCTTTCAGATAATGAGCTTGTCCATTGACAAGTTTTCAACTCCCCACTATCATGTTCATTATGATTTCGATTAAAAATACATTAGTATTAATTAAATTCCGTAAAAAAACCTTGGAGTGGAAACAAGCGAAAAAATCAATTTGAATATTTAAAAAAAAGACGCTTTTTTTCATAGATTAAATATTAAGATTTTCCAATGTAGATTGTGAATAAAATAAATGAAGTTGAATAAAAATTATACTCGCGATACTAATCTGTGAAATTAAAGATTTTACCGGTCACCGTCTCGCCAAAACTCGTCGCATGCGACGTAGGGCTCAACGAGTAAATTACCCATAGACACAGCCCACTGAGTTTCTCGCCGGATCTTCTCAGTGGGTCGCGTTTCCGATTCGGTGGTAGATTCTGCGAAGCACGGCTCTTGCTAGGGCCAGTGTTAGCAGCACTCCGGTTTGAACCCCGAGAGCTCACCTACACGCTAGGGTAAAGCTAAAATAGCCTCTCAAGGCTATCAGTACAGGTAGGAAAAAAATTGTTAATGTTCTCTTTATCGATGCGATATTGCAATTTGGTTGCGTAATGACTGTTTGCTAAAACCAAAATGCTTCAAGGTCGAAGTAGGTAGGGCGGTAGTACCACCCGTTTGCGGTCACAGTAGCGTCAGTAGACGTACTTTTGGGTTTAATGACCGATCGTCCTTCACTCCTAGGCGGAATTCTGGATGTTTCCTCCTGACCCAAAAAAAGCACTTTTGGACGGAGCCCATATTAATTACAAACATCATAGAATCCATATTTATCATACAGTTAAATCGACTTAACTCCAATTTGTTTTGTTTGAAATGACCACGTGTTCAATGTAATTACGTTACTTGTTCATTTTTTACGTAAAAGCTCTTTTTTTTTAATTATTGAATTCGATTTGAATTTAGATAAATAAAGATTGGAAATTCCTGAGGTCCCTAGTAGAAAAAAAGAGAGAATAAATTTACGAGAATATATACGCTGATCTCAGTATGGTTGTCTTATATTATTAAATCGCCGTGGCCTAAAGGATAAGTCGTCCGGTGCATTCATATCTAGCGATGCACCGGTGTTCGAATCCCGCAGGCGGGTACCAATTTTTCTAATGAAATACGTACTTAACAAATGTTCACGATTAACTTCTAAGGTGAAGGAATAACGTCGTGTAATAAAAATCAAACCCGCAAAATTATAATTTGCGTAATTACTGGTGTTAGGACCTTTTTCGAGTCCGCACGGGTAGGTACCATCACCCTACCTATTTCTGCCGTGAAGCAGTAATGCGTTTCGGTTTGAAGGGTGGGGTAGCCGTTGTAACTATACTGAGACCTTAGAACTTATACCTCAAGATGGGTGGCACATTTACGTTATTGATGTCTATGAGGTTCCAGTAACCATTTAACACCAGGTGGGCTGTGAGCTCGTCCACCCATCTATTCAATAAAAAAAATTGGTTTCATAAAGGATTCTTCGCTACGTTTTCTTTAAGTATCGATGTTATATTTCGAAGCCGCTGGTGAAGATCTTCATGACCTTCTGAACATGCATCTGCAAGATTATATTAGATGTGGAGTTGGCGCGATTCCGATTTTTGATGGACTTTTTGTTTCCAGGCTGATAACTGTCATTTTTTATGATTAACTTAACGGTGGGCGCTTATCTAACATCTAAATTCCTCTTATCGTAAAAATGAGAAATCCAAATCAAACAAACTGCTTGTTAGTTCTTTTTGTATTAAAAGAAAGGCAAATGTCGAGAAGTAAACTTAATCAAAATTAGACAACAGCACAATAATAAAATGTCACCGAATATTAAAGTAATTTTGTGGTCACAAAAACCGTAGAGTGTTCGACACATCGGAAAAAATATAGCCCACTGAGTTTCTCGCCGGATCTTCTCAGTGGATTGCGTTTCTGATCCGGTGCTAGATTCTGCGAAGCACGGCTCTTGCTAGGGTTCGTGTTAGCAACGTCGTCAGGTTTGAGCCCCGTGAGCTCACCTACTAGTTAAGGTTACGCTGATATAGCCTCTCAAGGCTATCAGCTTAGGTAGGAAAAATAAAAAAAAGCAACTTATAGGAAAGCTATTTAAAGTTTTGCAAAATTTATCATAACAAAAAAGCTTCAGCTGTTTGAACTTAATTGAAGTTCAATTAAAAACATCGACTCCGGCATCGTTCGTCGGAAAAAATTCGCTGATTCCGAATATGTATATAAATCAATATTACCTACCCTAGATGTCGCTTAAACCAAATAACCTTTCACCCCTTGATATAAAGAAAAAAAAACTCAAGAATGCTCAGCGCTGGTAAAGTGACATCGGTTTAAAAAAAATATTTCCGGGTCCGTAGCTTTAAAAGTTAAATGGCCGGATATTTGATTTTGTCGTTTGCACGTTAAAAAAGCTTTTAAAACTTTTCTTTTCTCTTCAGATTCGAAACAGGTGCGACACTACTGGTCACGTGATGACTTAATTGGACTTATTTATTTATAACTTATAATAATTTTTTATATTCATTTATTATTATTATTTTTTATTTATTTATTTATTATTTAAAAAAAAAGAACACAATATTCCTAACCTAAAAGTACATGTTATTATCCGCAACATGCTTCGTCAGATTACAGAAATAAAGTTATCAGCAACATGCTTCGTCAAAAAGTACAATACTTACTTTCAGCTGCAAGCGTCGTCGTCTCTTTATAACTTTATACACTTGACAGTACAAACGCGGACTTAATGCTATAGGCATCTGACAGTCTACCCTAGGGGAGTGCTGAGATGAACCTTAGTAGGTGTAGTGTTATAGTGATATTAGGTACTTAAACATCTATATATTAATACGTGAAGCAAAAACTTTGTATCCCTTTTTACGAAAATTGCGCGGACGGAGGAGTATGAAATTTTCCACACTTATAGAGAATATAGAGAAGAAGTGCACAATGCTAAATTTTTTGTAAAATAATGCATAAAAGATACTTTAAATCAATAAAGAAAACATTACACACACTACATACCATGTATTTGACGCACACACGCATGCATACTATTTATTGTCAAACTTTTGTTCGTGACGTCTGTTGTCAAGTTGAGAATAGATTAAATATTGTTTGTCTTTGTTAATATTTTTTATAGTATAGTCTTGGCGAAATATGTGATTAAAGAAGTATAAAATACAATCATAATAGTGTACAAACTTACAATTCCAATTAATTATAGTCGAATTTCGACTACTGCGGGACCTCTAGTACATATAAATATATATAATTATTTATTATTTAGCTTGATTAAATTCTGATAAATTGTTTTTGAAATGGAATCTCTGATCAAATTATTTAATACTTTAGTTGAGTATTTAATGTTTTAGAAACATTAGCTTAGATAACGTGTTTTTATTCTCCTAGCTCTTATCCCACATTATGTGAGGTAGGTCCTCTTGTCCTAGTGCTTAATATAATAATATGCTTAAAGTCAATCCTTCATTGGTTATATCTCAATATATTTCCATTACAACGTTCCACGGGGATTCTTTCTGTTTCATCTTTTGGTATTTCTTTTACTACATCCGTTTTTGATTCTATGATTTTCATTTTATCATAAATATTTATGTAAGAATAGAAGTTAAGAATGAAACGTATGAAAAGAATGTGAAACGAAGTCTTACCATGTGAGTTACAGAAAACGGTAAGAAAAGGAAAAGAGAATGACAGAGAGAAGCAAGATGGCGAACCCGATTGAATGAGCAAAGCGTAAAAAAGATTTCAGTTAATTTTTATTTGTTGTTATAGTGATTTGAGAAGAGATAAATAAAAGTGCAACAATGAAATAGTCTTATTTTATGCGAGATGATCCCAATTCTACATTCATGTCATTTTGGATGTCATAAATAAAAAATAAAAAATATCATAATTTATTCCTCTTTCGCACCTTACTTTAGATAGCACGTGAGGCCATAACATTTTAGGTGGTAATCCAGTAATCCGCACAGCTATCGATCAGTCTCAACTGATACGGGAAAGGGCTTCCCCGCGTTACTGATAATGGGCCGAGAGTTGGCGTCCTCAAAAGCGTCCGCCCGGACTAGACGATAGTGATACTATTAATAGTGCTGCTACCTATTTCATATCTCTAAGTCGATGCTAGAATGCTGACGCACCAGTCTTAATGTTCAGTAGTTATCGGAGTCCGTGTCAATTGTGAATTGTGAATGCCGTCATTCACTATGAGATACGTCTCGATTGCATAACGGCCCTTCAAACAGGAAGGCAGGACTGCTTAACGGCAGAAATAGGCAAGTTTGTTTTATTATACATATTCTGTTATATGAAAAATGATATCAAGCGAAATAACACGAAGCAGTGTAATTTGAGACTTTACCAAAATTTTCATTTCATCTCAGTTTCATTTAAATTTACTCCAATAAATTACAGTCCCAAATAAATTGAGTTCACCTCATTTCGTATCTCATATCATTTTTCATAAAACAGAATTATTTTTAAAATATAAATGGAGGTTGTTTATAAACACGACACTGGCAACAATGGTATCGCAAAAAACCGATTGCCATACTTAAAAAAAGAAATGACATGCCAGTTTTTCGCGGAAACACGAGGAGCGAAGTTGTGTGAAGGAAGAAGGGAACTCTTACAATCTATTAGAAGTGGATTATGCAACGGAAATTATTCTAAAGCAGCACTGTATAGTATAGTTGTAAAATGAACTGGCAGATTTCTTAATTTATACATATATATAATTCATCATATTTATAAATAGAAAATTTCCGCGACGTATGGAAACATTAAACTCAGAGGATCTTCATATAGCTTCATCTAGCTTATCAGAAAATACGTTGGGCAGCCTCAAGGGTCCTTTATATTTCCTCTATATTTGACTAACTGTTTTGCTAATAGGATGCCGACGCATACCTGTGCAGAGGATTGAGTAACACAAGTCTGCAGTATGTACTCTAAATAAATATAGATATAATAAGATAAGAATTAAATCAAAGTAACTGTTTTAATTATAAGACCGCGGTACAAATAATGTAGTGTCAATTACTAGTTAAGATATCTAATAAAAAATTCTCGTGTCACGGTGTGCGTGATTCAACTCCTCCGAAACGGCTCGACCGATTTTCGTAAATCTTAGCGTGCATATCGGCCAGAGTAGAGAATCGGGCAACATCTATTTTTCATTCCCCTAAATGTTAAGGGTGGTCCACCCCAAATTTTTTTTTAGACTTAATTTTCTGTTTTTATTTTTTTATGATACAGCATACAAAAATACATACAACCCTAAAGGGGAATGCCCACTCTCCATAGTGTCCTCCAAGGTGGACATCAAATATTACTATAAAAATGGACTGATTCAAATTCTTAAATGTATTAGATATCTAAAAAATATATTGAAATTGACGCCACTATTATAAAAAATATAATAAAAATAAAAAACTCGTTTTGAGGTTAATTTTCTATATAAATTCCTCAAGAACTTTTCTTTTTTTAATGTTTAAGATGTTCCAAATGTATTTTTATCCAATTGTAGTTATTAGGGTATAAAAAACACACATACTTCTTTAAATATCTATATTTTCTTCATCTTCATACACAATTAGTAAATGATCTAAAAATAGCACAGGAGAGCATATACACGGTTTTAAATCTCGGTCAGGTTAAAACCACAATTCACACAATGGTTTTCAGCCGTAGTATGAAACGTTATTGATAAAAGTAAAATAAATCGAAGAAAAATCAAAACACATCCATTTTGAATGCAAGCACAAGCAGCAAGCGAAGTGTCAGTCATCTCAAATATATTAAGTGTATAATCTATGGTCAGTCAGTCAGATTAAAATCAGTGTTGTCAGTATAAAGAAAAATAATTACATGAAATTCATATATCGACCATTTTTTTAAATAACCGATATTTGATTTATTTCTTAATCTTTTTTTTACGAGTACACATCATATGTTATTTTTTATGTTTTGTTTTAGTTGTACATATTTAAATAACAATACAAGTTAAGTTTTTTTTTTATTGCTTAGATGGGTGGACGATCTCACAGCCACCCTGGTGTTAAGTGGTTACTGGAGCCCACAAACATCTACAACGTAAATGCGCCACCCACCTTGAGATATAAGTTCTAAGGTCTCAAGTATAGTAACAAGTTAAAGTCCAATGGGTATGTCTTTGATGTTATTTTATGTGCTTAAAATCGATTAAAATCGATTGATTAATGATAATATTTAAAATGATTTATTTATATGTTTTTTTATATACTTAAAATGTTTACTTAATACGTAAAAGGTTTTGATGCTGGCAATATTTTTCCCGCAAAAATAAGATTCTTGTTTTTTTCAATAGAGTTACTTTTTTTAAACTACTTATTGTAAACTGTAGTGGCGCTTATTTGGAAGAAAGTAAATGCATATTTATTTATGACAAAATTAATGCACTAAGTATTTTTTCTCTAATCTATTGTCCGCTTTGGGCCTGAAATGGGCCGTCCCCTTTTCACTCTTCTACGATCAACCCTTATTTTTTATTTGTTAAATAAAAACAAAAAAATTACCTTGATAAAATCACAAGTCAGCTCATTTATTGCCTCTAAGGCGGACAAAGTTCGCCGGGTCAGCTAGTAATATATAAAAAAGTTAACTAGTAGCTAACTGTAGCTTGTGTAGATAACTAAATTATATTGTTTTTCTTTTAGCATATCACTTGAATGACTCCATTAAAACAGAAATCGTGTTTTTTTTCTAGTATTATTTAATTTGGTTCTACGAAATTTTCGGATAAATAACATAATTCTGCTCATTTCTGCGGCGACTAAGCTTGCTTTCACGGAAGCAGGTTGGGACTTCTATTATTCCAATGTGATCGATAATTTCTGTGAGCTTGTGTAATTGAGACAAATTCAGATTGGCCCTAAATCTGTTCGCTTCAAGCATTATCTTCCAGAGTCAAGATCTGTAATATCATCATCCTCATCTTCGTCAGCCCTTTGGTGCCCACTGCTGGGCATAGGCCTTCCCCTTTTTATGTCATAATGTTCGGTGTCCCGCCATTATCATCCACGTGTGTACATAAACAGGAAAAAAATGTAAAATTTTCTCGATCTCAATCTGTCCACCGAATTTTTTTTATGTGTTTAAGAAAAGCAACTTGTTTCGTCGGTAGTACTAGAAGAGTCATCGCAGTCCCATAGACACAAATCACTGAGTTTCTCGCCTGATTTTCGCAGTAG
The DNA here is from genome assembly GCF_003987935.1 of Bombyx mandarina. Next base: position 947,827 of record NW_021011574.1, on the reverse strand, counting down.
ATCGCGAATTAAATCCTGTGATAGATTCTTTAAAATTGAAATATGATAATTTTATCATTACGTAACATCGCTTATGTTGTTATAATATCGAATTGCAACTTAACTAATTAAAATTCCCAATATTTTTTTATTATTATTGCAAAGCTCACAGCCCTCCTGGTGTTAACTGGTTACCGGAGACCATAAACATCTATAACGTAAATGCCGCCACCCACCTAGAGACATGAGTTTTAAGGTCTCAGTTTTTACACTATAACGGCTGCCCCGCCTTTCAGATCGAAACGCAGTACTGTTTCACGGCAGAAATAAGCAGGGTGATATAATTTTGCGGGTTTGGTTTTTATTACACGATGTTATTCCTTCACCGTGGAAGTCAATCGTGAACATTTGTTAAGTACGTATTTCATTGGAAAAATTGGTATCCTCCAGCGGGATTCGAACATCGATGCATACGAATGCACGGGACGTGTTATCCTTTAGGTCACGACGACTTTATACAATACCGTTTTTCCTTTTTAATTCCGAATTAACATTTATAATATTAAAAAAATCGGCACTACATTTTAAAATATGTATTCCAGAAATCAATTATAGTAATAAAAAATATCCGACAATTTTTCATTTTGTGGACCATTTGGCGCCCCCTTTTGAGTAGCGCCCGGGGCATGATGCGCGCACTTGCCCTACCCTTCTCCCTCTCGCTACGCCACTGCGTGTCCTACGCATTTCGCGTATTTTATAAATTCGGCGAAATTTGTGAAATTGAGGTTTTGCTCAAATGAAGCTTTTAAATGTCGACAAAGTGACTGGTTCAGATTTAATACCCTATATATTAAAAAAAAAAATTGCCTTAAACTTATGTAAAACTCTAAAATTGAGGAAAAGTGAGACACCCTGCTCAGTAGAAATTAGCGCATATAACTGCGATTCACAAGGAAAGTAAATTGAGTGATATTGCCCAATATCGACCAATTTTCATACTGTCTGGGTTTGGCAAGGCCATAGTTTAAAAAATACTCATAACACGTTTCAAACAGTCTATGAACACAAGTTAAAATATGGCTTTTTACTTAGTCGGTTATGTTTCAGATATAATTAGCAATATAAATGTGGGTGGCAAGATGTGCTCTGTATATATTGAGTTTAGAAAGGCATTTGACTTAGTAAATAAGATAAAAAAAAGCCTTTAATTTCTTGCTTTCACATGATATAATTTCAAAGAAAGAACAATCTGTATACAGAATTTTTCATTAATTCAATTTATACTTTAATATAGTTTTGTTAACAGGAACCCCCTCTTATGAAAGGTATAGGTCTCCTCCAGAGATGACCAGGATTCTTTATTCTGTGCCGCTTGCGGCCATTGAATACCTGCTTCTCTTAGGATATTGTCTGGTAGGATTAGGATGGCGTTTGGTCTTCCTCTTTTCTCTGTCCTTGTAAACCTACCCATGTTGTTGTCTTTTAAGTCTGACATTTAGTCTGCATTTGGCTTACTCAACTATAACTGCTTAATACACATTACACAATTACTTAATTACATAAGCTTGCAAAACCGGGCAGCTATGGATCGTTACTCAGATTGTATGAGTCGTACATACGCAATCTTTCACAATTTGTAAGCATGGGCTTGAATGTAGAGCGCGTATGGTTCCGTCAGCAAGCCTCAAGGATCACATCTCGGTTCCTTCTTATTTCTTACTTACATCGATGACGTAAAGCATGTCATCTATACTCTATACTATACTTATATAAACCTACAGTGGTTTTTACGGATGTTCCATTTTAACTACTGAACCATGCATCCGATTGACTTGAAACTTGGTATCCATGTAGAAAATACATGTACTCAATGGATAGGCTAATATTTATATGAGTGTTGGACTCTCTACACCAGTTGCGGGAGCGTTAATGATGAGAATCTTTGTGGGGGTGAGAAATAATAATGTTAATTTTAAATGCCTAGCGAAGCGGACGCGTACAGCTAGTCTAATCTAAATTTAAATTATAGACTGATGACTTAAAAGTTTACCGGCCGATTGAAGACTACTCAGATAATAAATAATAGTTTAAAAAAACTAACAGAATACGCTTTTACAGAAAATCCAACTAAAAAATAGAAAATAAATTTTAATAAATTTGAATTACAAATGGTTTAAGAAAAAATGATTTTATTGTAAAAAGTGTTAGGTGCTTTTCAGGATATTATCAAAATAACCCTTCTACTCATATCTGTTATATCATCATATCTGTATTTATAACTACTGATACCATGCACCCCTCACTTTTTTAAACTATTATGTATTTTAATTTTTTTTGAACTTCAATTTTTTTTTCAATTTTTGTTATAATATTGAATCGTCATCGGTCCTTAGTAAGTATACCAAATTTCGAGTGAATCTGACGTTTTGAAAGGGGTCAAAATCATGTTCAAAGATTCCGTTACAAACATACATAGGTACGTCTGAAGCTAATAAAACGTACTAAAATGACTCGTCTGTCAGATAAAAATGCTATTTACAAATGGAGTACGCAGAATTTTCCTTCTTTCTTTGTCGTATCACTCTTGTCAAAGCGGTCGTGGTCGTCATCAGTATCATTGCTGTGGGCAGACGAAAAGTGTAATTTTATTAAATTTACTATAAAGAAAGTTGTGTTTCAGGACATATACATATTTATAAAGTCGTCAGCTTAAGAAAGCAGTATTGTTTGTGAATTGGGCGTCATCCCGGAGAGCTTATTCAGGTTTCATATTGATACCGTAATTAGCAAGACTTCCCGGCTCTCTGGTTTCATAAGCAGACAAATGAGAAAATTTAGGTAACCTAGCTTAAACTTTCTTATTTAGGACTAGCGACCCGCTTTCGCTTCGCTTCGGAAACATTAAATTTATTATTGATAGCTGAGTCTCGCAAGTGCTGCCTGCGGTTATTGTCATACCGCAGGTGACGCCGCGGGGCGAAGCTAGTCTAAAAAAAGTAGTCTAAGTTTCTCCTTATATCATCAGCTACCTATCAGTGAAAGTCTTGTCAAAATCGGTCGAGCCGTTTCAGAGATTAGCCGGAACAAACAGACAGACAGACAGACAAAAATCGTAAAAATGTTATTTTGGTGTATGTACCGTATATATATTCATATGTATGTAGTAAAAACCGGTTATTTCAATATTACAAACAGACACTCCAATTTTATTTATATGTATAGATACGATCGTACGAAAAATTCTGGAATATTGCAGTCTGGAGCACTGGTATCCAATTACGCGGAAACAGAACAGAAATAATCCAATAACAGTTCCTTTACCGACTCGTTTTTTTGACAATGACATGTACTATACTGGGACCTTAGAACTTATATCTCAAGGTGGGAGGCGGCATTTATGTTGTAGATGTCTATGGGCTCCGGTAATCACTTAACACCGTGGACCGTGAGCTCGTCCACCCATCTAAGTTATTAAAAAAAAAAACAGTTGTGAACATAAAAATATATGAAAAATAAATAAAAACTGCAATTCGATGCTATAACAAGAGAAGAGATGTTATGTAATGATAAGAGTATCATACTTTAATTTTAAAGAATCTACCACAGGATTGGATTCGCGACTCACTGAGAAAATTCAGCGAGATTTATGTTGTAGATGTCTATGGGCTCCGGTAACCACTTAACACCGTGGGCCGTGCGATCGTCCAACCATCTAAGCAATAAAAAATGTGTCAGCTAGTGAAATCAAATAAGAATGTCTAATCATTTTATAAGATACAGTCATTAAGCACACGACGTAAAAAAACAAACTTTGTGTTCCTATATAACTTTGTATATAACATAATATACTCCCCAGATACACTATTAATGTAATTAGTTAAGTGTACCGTGGTCAGGCAGCCGTTTAAGTAATCGGAAAACTTTCAACCTACCAAAAACTAAAAGTAAGGCTAACATTCTCCTGACCATCGTATGACCTCCCTGACTAATAAATCGTTATAACTATATATGATGAAATCGACATATTTGCCACGCTTCTCTATCCTCACTTATAATAGGTTTAAGATCCGCCATCCACACTAATCTGTAGACCTCATTATATAATTTATTTTATGCTTTTTGTTAGTTTTTAATAAAAGTTAAAAATATTACATAATTTTCTTAATTTTGTATATTGTATACATTTACTTCAAATACTCCAGACAATAAACGATTTAACTACGATTTCTGTAATATAAATACGAAAAGAACATTTAAAACCCTTAATATCTCCAATTAAATTAATATTTTAAACAATATTATTGTATTAAGTAAAATTGAATTATTTCTCGGCGAATGAACTTGTCTAAGAAAAATCTTTTTAAAAATAAAGAAGTTATTTCTTTATATATTAATATTTAACAAATAAAACTCATTATCTAACGTTTTTTAACACAACTGCCCTTACGCAAGTTGCGTTCACACCCAGAAGGGTGAATTCAATTAGTGTACCTACTCGTTTTTTAATACGCTTTCATTAGCTTCAGACGTATGTATGTTTGTAACGGAATCTTTGAACATGATTTTGACCCCCTTCAAAACGTCGGATTAACTCGGAATTTGGTATACTTATTAAGGACCGATGACAATTCAACATTTAAAAAAAAATTGACAAAATTGAAATTCAACTAAAAACTGAAAAATAAATAATAGTTTAAAAAACCAAAAAAAATACGCTTTTATAGAAAATCCCACAAATTTTTTTTTTGTAAAATCATTTTTTCTTACATGCTATACAATTGTGTGTGTGTGTGTGTGTTTTTTAATGCCCTTGTAGACAGACAAGCATACGGCCCACCTGATTGTGAGTGGTTACCGTCGCCCATGGACTTCAGCAATGCCAGGGGCAGAGCCAAGCCGCTGCCTACCGTTATGTGAACCGTTGTGTGAACCTAATAATTACTTAAAAAAGTCGTGATCAATCATCAATTATCGCGAACTGTTAATTTGATTTTGATCTACGCTATTGTTCGAGAAGTTAAATGCGGGTAAACTAATCAATTTCATTATTACACTAGCTTTTGCCTGCGACTTCGTCCGCGTGGAATGGTTACTTTGGCATAACGCTAAATTTTACCCGCCTCTTCATTTACGTAGAAAGTGAAAATATTTTTGAACAATAGAGAATGTTAAGGAGCTACAAAATCACGCTTTTAACCGACTTCAAAAGAGGATGTTATCAATTCGACCATATTTTTTTATCTATGTATGTTCAAAATACCCCGATTTTGAAACATTATTTATAGGTGCTCCGCTTGCATTGGTCTTAGCGTGATGTTATATAGCCTATTCTTCTTCCTATTCGTACACTCTTGACAGAGTAGTCGTGGTCATGCATCAGTCGGATCCTGCGATACCGATGCTCTCGCGATGCGACGCCATGTGGCACGATGTTTCGCAGAGTGAGAGCAATAATTTATGTTGGAGTGAGTCACAGATTTTATGAGGTCGGTTCATCGTGTTGGAGATCGTCCGCGAGATTTTTTGCCCTCGACTTTCCCTTGCACCACCAACCGCTCAATGGAGTCCTCATTACGAGTGATGTGCCCGAAGAACTTGAGGATTCGTATTTGGACTGTTGACGATAGTCTCTCCTTGATGTTGAGCTCTTTCAGGATCGAAATGTTGGTACGGTGCGCGGTCCACGGAATTCTGAGGAGACGTCTCCAACACCACGTTTCCAGTGCGTCAATCTTACGACGCTCTTGCATCCTCAACGTCCACGTCTCAGCCCCATACAGAAAGACTGGAAAGACCAGGCATCTCATTAACCGAACTTTTGTGTTTTTGGTTATTCTGCGGTCTCTCTAAATCTTTGTTAGCCTCTCAACTGAGGATCTTGTCACGGCGCAACGTCTTCGGATCTCATCTTCGCAGCCTCCAGCGTTGGTGATATTGGAGCCTAGATATACATTATTAACTATAACTACCTCGCATCCCGCTATATGTTGGACTTCCAGTTGGTTGATGTTAGCACGATCTACGATCATCATTTTGGTCTTATCACGATTGATCGCAAGTCCAAAATCCAACGCCGTGGTCTCCAGCCGGCGAAGAAGCACCTCAATTTCGTCTCTGGTTGACGCCAAGCGGGTATATAGCCTATAGCCTTTCTCAATAAATGTGCTATCTGACACTGAAAGAGTTTTCCAAATCGGACCAGTAGTTCCTGAGATTAGCGCGTTCAAACATACAAACTCTTCAGCTTTATAATATTAGTATAGATTTTCTAAATGTTAACGCTGGATAAATGTAAATATACTCGTATTGTGCTCGTAAAGCACATTATCTAGACTAGTTAGTCTAGCAGTAACGGTGTACGAAATAACGGGATTTGTGTGTCTGAGTTGGATTCTGAGTCGGATGTTGCCGATGGTACTAATATTTCGCTTATTTCTGCCAACGAAGCAGTACAACGTTCGGATATAGGTATTTGTAGGCAGCGGCTTGGCTCTGCCCGTGGCCTTGCTGAGGTCCATGGGCGACGGTAACCACTCACCATCAGGTGGGTATGAGCTTATGCACATCTGCTTATAAGGGCAATAAAAGATATATATTCTTCTTCTATTTTAATTCTCAAGCTGTGGATTACGGGCGTTCATAACCATGGATATACCGTACAGATTCACTTATCTAATTAAAAATAGTATGCGTAAGTAACGTCCTCTCTCAAGAAAATTTAAAGCGGAACTAAAAAGTAATAACAAAAAGTTGCTTTAACAATAACTAGTTATAACGTTGCTTTAAATAACATCACCTCGTTATAACGAAACTATAAACTAAAGCGCTTAACACTGTTAAAATTGATTTATACATTATAATTGATTGTAATAAGAAAAACTTGGCCAAGTACTAACGTGGCAGATGAGTTAGAATACAAAGTGAAAAAATATATTTTGTGAGTATTTTTTCGTCAAAGTCACGGTGGTTTAAAGGCGAACGTATTCTATTTGTTTAAAATGAAATTGCATCTATTACAACAATTTCTTGTAATTTAGAAGGAAATTGATTATGAAAATATATCTCCAAGTTATTAACTACAAAAAAAAAAACATGTGTGCAATTCACACGTGGTAGAAGTGAAACCTTCCAAAATTAAAATACAATTATCCTAAACGTCTTAAGTATATGTAAAATTTTGTCATTAGTAAATAATTGTAAGGTAGCGCCCTCTGTGAATTGATATTTTAATTTCACGTATAATCCTAAATTAAAATTCACTACAAGAGCTGTCATACACACGTTAGTATTAAAAAATCNACATGTGTGCAATTCACACGTGGTAGAAGTGAAACCTTCCAAAATTAAAATACAATTATCCTAAACGTCTTAAGTATATGTAAAATTTTGTCATTAGTAAATAATTGTAAGGTAGCGCCCTCTGTGAATTGATATTTTAATTTCACGTATAATCCTAAATTAAAATTCACTACAAGAGCTGTCATACACACGTTAGTATTAAAAAATCTCACAGATGGCGCTGTATTAAATAGTATGTATATTTCTGTCTCATTCTTTGCTGGCTTCATCCTACACATTTTTGTATTTGTGTCTCTTACCTGTCGTTTTTTCCGTTGCATCCGGTTTGAAATTACAACGATTCTAAAGAAGTTTTCACTTCAAAAACATACAGAAGGACAAGAAACATTAAGGATTCGATTATGAAATTGCTGTTCCTTGTAACTGTAAAACGAACTTAACTCTGCACCACCCTATGGTCGACTGGAAGAGAATGTCCATGGCATTAAGTCCGCCTGTGTACAAGTTTTGTTTTGTGCATAAAGTATAAATAAATAAATAAATAACTTATCTATAAAGCTTCGGAGAAATAATATACAATCATTTATCACATTTACAAGCTTTTAACAGCATAGGACATGCAGTTAGTTACAAGTGACTTGCTTTTGGTACATTTTAGCTTTTAAGGATCTCTTAAAATGATTATTAATAAAATGGAAATATAATCATGTATCAAAATTAATCTTAGCAATGCAGTATAGGGGCGCTTACCGTATTATTCCAAGAAACGTTTTGGCCCGTTTAGTTTCCATTACTAGATGAGACTAGATAAGAATTTAATTAGAAACGAAGTGATTATAAGAAACTCGATATTATGATATTTTTGTTTTTGCCTCCGAAGGCAGTCAGTCGAGTATGGCTCGATGGTGGGCCAAAATGGCTCGATCTGAGCTGATGCATACTGCTCATAGCTCCTTTCAAACCTCAAATGGGTGAGACAACCATATAATATACAATGCCATTGAAATTTCAACCTTATGCCTCATAGAAAACGATGGAACTTATCGCTTATTGGAACATGCGATGGCTGTGGTCTGGGGTAAACATAAACATTCCAGTCGCGTGGCTACAGCCGGCCTTTGTCAATTAACGGGAATGAAAATTAAAAGCAACATTAAGTTTGTGGCAGGTAAGATATTTGACAGTTGCCTGAATCTCGCTTACGACATTTTCAGGATAAGTTTACATATATAAAAGTTCCGAATAATAACATTCGGAGCGTCGGTTTACCGAGCAATATCGCCGGCTCAGTGGAAGATCTTCCTTCCATCGTAATACCTTCAAAAAGTTAAAATTGAATTTTAATTTCCATTCGACCAGGAAAAATGTACGTTGATACTTTGTTTTGTTGTGTTTTCTGCGTCTCCTTATCTAAATTGTCAAGTATTTGCAAGTATTCGCATCGGCTCTCACGAGTCGCAGACGCGTCACCGGTAAAGACGATTTTTGATTACGAATATCAACATTTGGTTTCTTCTACGAGAAACATACAAATAGGAATTACTGCCTACTGAGTTTCTCGCCGGATCTTCTCAGTGGGTCGCGATCCCGATCCGGTGGTAGATTCTGCGAAGCACTGCTCTTGCTAGGGCTAGTGTCAGCAAATTCTCTCAGGTTGAGCCCGTGAGCTGACATAACCGTCCGGGTCTAGCTGGAATAGCCTCTTAACCCACTAGCGAATAGGTAGTTAGATAAAAAACAGAACTACAATTTCGAGATTTTTTTATCTAATGATATTATTAAAATTACAATTGATTTATCAATAATAATTATCAGTAATAGCATACAAGACTTCGAATCAATACTAAAATGGAATATTTTTAATGATTATCATGATCTCTCTCCCAACATCTAATATCTCGTCACATTCTGCGCGTCCTTGATAAAATCGTTCAAAGTTCATCACATTTTGACGCAAAACCCTTGTTTTGCTCCTCTCAGTAAGGATTCACAAGCATTATTTTATTTGAACGTGAATACTCACTGCTCCCCCAAGCTTGAAGTCTGCTATAGATAGCAGTAGTATAGGAACGTATGATTGTTTCGCGGCAGAAATAGGCAGGGTGGTGGTACTTACAGTACGCTCAGGCTCATAATACTAATAAATAATTATCTTCTTTAAAATTTAAACTTTTAATGATACCAAAACCAGCCAGATACAAATATATACAAACCCGCAAAATTATAATTTGCGTAATTACTGGTGGTAGGACCTCTTGTGAGTCCGCGCGGGTGGGTACCACCGCCCTGCCTATTTCTACCGTGAAGCAGCAATGCGTTTCGGTTTGAAGGGTGGGGCAGCCGCTGTAACTATACTGAGACCTTGGAACTTGTATCTCAGGGTGGGTGGCGCATTTACATTGTGGATGTCTATGGGCTCCAGTAACCACTTAACACCAGGCGGGCTGTGAGCTCGTCCACCCATCTAAGAAAAAGAAAAAAAAGTATAGCCAAAGAGATTTTATTACAAGTTCATACATACCTTAATGCGAAAAGATTTTTTCCCGAACCTATTATACTACGCTGGTATGCTCTCTCTCGCCATTGAATCTTTTAGTCACCTTCCGCGCATCAAGTTCGTTGGAAATCCATTTTACGATACAATTATGAAGATAACAAGTACAGTTTCAATTAACTCTTGACGAGACTTGACGACTTGACAGAGATGACAATCTCTGTTGTTTCGGAGAAAACATTAACAACGCCTTAACGCGAACTCTGTGTAATTTGTCACCCTTTTGATCATAGTAATGTCATTCGCAAACTCAATTACAGCTTAGTACAAATCATTTAGTCATTTAGTCAATTACAGGTTACAGTACTGGTGGTAGGACCTCTTGTGAGTCCGCGCGGGTAGGTACCACCGCCCGGCCTATTTCTGCCGTGAAGCAGTAATGCGTTTCGGTTTGAAGGGTGGGGCAGCCGTTGTAATTATACTGAGACCTTAGAACTTATATCTCAAGGTGGGTGGCGCATTTACGTTGTAGATGTCTATGGGCTCCAGTAACCACTTAACACCAGGTGGGCTGTGAGCTCGTCCACACATCTAAGCAATAAAAATAAAATAAAAAAAAACAGTAAAGTTTTTGTTTGTTACCTACCTATTAATTGACATCAGTTTTAGAATCTCGGATTCATTTATATTCGATATTTTAAATATATTTCTTTAAAATTGTCGCGGTCACGCATGACCTTTGTGTAAAACACTAAACAATAAAAATGATAATGAACTTGCAATTAAAATCAGTAACGTACCAAGAGGTGTCATGTGTGGAGGTCATGCGAGGTCATATATACACATACATCTACATATAAGTATATGGAGATGTAGGTTGGCAATGGATGAATAAAACCTTTTGTTTTACTTTTTTATAAACGCATGTACTGTTTTGATGATATTTTGTACTAGCGACCAGCACTGGCTTCGCTTCGAGTACTGTAATTTATTATTGATCTTATTGAATTTTCTTTTATCTTTTAATCTGGTCCTGGCAGTAACAAACAAAAAATCTAATAATTCATCTTTTTATATTCATGGTTCACTATTTTGGCGATAATGGCTAACAAATCTATCTATCTATATATATAAAAATGAATTGCTGTTCGTTAGTCTCGCTAAAACTCGAGAACGGCTTGACCGATTTGGCTAATTTTGGTCTTGAATTAAGGTAAAGTAAGCTAAAGATAAGGTAAAGGTAAGGTAAGGTAAAGGTAAGGTAAATAAAAATAACAATTTTGTTTTTTCCTTTGATATTGTATCCCCCGTCGGACGAATTCCTTTTGTTTGTTTTAAGTTTATTTAAAAAAAAAGTTTAGGCCTTTTATTTATCGATTGAGGCACTACGAAGTCTACCGGGTCAGCTAGTAAAAGATAGATATATGCTATCACAGGCTTTATTGTAGGCCTATTTAAGATAAACATTTCCATTTTATATTATATACGTGTAACTTCAACGGTTTCTGCTGCGCACGCCAAAGCAGCTCGCAGATGACAGCCTTTTTCCTTCTTACTTGATATCGTTTTAATTTGTGTAATTTTATATCTTTATAAATTATAGTCTGTGTGAATTGATTTATGATATTGATTGTTAATCGTGTTTTACTTTTCAATTACTTTACAAATAAATTTACCAGCCTATGTGTTATTTTGATGTGTAAGCTACATTATTGTAAAGGTTCATCAAAATGCATCCAGTAGTTTTCCGTGAAAAAGTAATAAATTTAAATCAATACATTCTTACAAACTTTCGCATTTATCTATACTAATATTATAAAGAGGAAAGATTTGTTTGTTTGTTTGTATTGAATAGGCTCCGAAACTAATGAACTGATATGAAAAATTCTTTCGCTGTTTGGAAGCTACACTATTCCCGAGTGACATAGGCTGTAATCTTGTTTGAAAAAAATTAGGGATCCTTACTAGAACTCCAATAATGTAACCCAAGGTGTAAAAAAAATACCTAAAATATTCTTTACGTCGCGTGCCCTGCGAAAACTATTGATGATAGAATAAATTAATGTACTACGACTTTGTAGAACACATTAATTATTATTTACAAAAAGTGTCGCGACAGCATATTATGTCTAACTATTATAGTTATGACGCAATAAGTCAAATATCGTCGAAATTTTTGTTAAAGATCCGAGCGGAGCCGGAGCGGGCCGCTAGTTTATAATATATGTATATAAATTAGTGTATATAAATAAAGAAGTGGATGAGGAGAGCCGCAGACCGGGCTCAGTGGTGTGGATTGGGAGAGGCCTATGTCCAGCAGTGGACGACTGTGGGCTGTTGATGATGATGATGATGATGTATATATTAGTAGGAATCTATGATGTACGTACGTATATTTGAAAATTTCAATTTGTATAATTACTAGTGGGAGAGTGTCCTATAAGCCCGCATGGGTAGGCACCACCACTTTGACTATAATAATATTTGTCACCAAGTAATTATGCCGTACGGTTGCACCACTCATCAAACTGTGATGAGTGGTGCAACCGTTGTACTATAGAATTGAGGCCTAAAACTCATGTCTCAAAGTGGGCGACGGCATCTACGGTGTTGGTGTCTATGGGCTTTAGTAACCGTTTAGCACCAAGGGAGATATGACTTTGTCTGCCAATATAGTTAAATCCGAAAAAAAATTTCAAACCGTTTGATCATTTGTCAGTGAGTCTAGAAAAAAAAACTGTTCATAACACTGTAATTTCTTTATATCGTTTGCTTAATTTTTTAATATGTAATTAAGTTCCTTCACTTTAGAGATCGTCGTTGAGATAACTCAAATTTTATTAACAAAAAAGTTTTAATTTGATTTAATTAACTTACAAAATTTTTATTTCCTTTTAATGTCTGTGGACAGCTATCTGTGGTTCGCTCTAGGGTCTAGTCTTTTCAGCTTAATTTTCAAAATAGGTCCAACTTTTTGAATAGAAACTATACCTGTTTTTAACGTTAATAATTTTATTGATATCTAAGTAGATTCATACATAAAAAACATTTAATTATCATATAAATTTTAATTAAACTTTAAGCTATACAATACACATTTAAAAATTTATATAGATTAAGTAGTGTAGTTAAAATATACATCACTACATAGTATAAAACAAAGCCGCTTTCTCTGTCCCTACATCTGTCTGTCCCTATGTATGCTTAAATCTTTAAAACTACGCAACGGATTTTGATGCGGTTTTTTTTAATAGATAGAGTGATTGAAGAGGAAGGTTTATATGTATAATATAATAACATCCATTAAATAGTGGAGAAATCAATAATTAATTACAGTTTCCGAAGCGAAGCGAGGGCGGGTCGCTAGTATATTATATTTGAACCCGTTGCCTTTCAAAATGGTTGCTCGCGTTGATGTTTTTTCTACGTCCCGAAGGAGCGAAATTTTGTACTGGGACTTTACAAGCATCATAGACAAAATATTCATATTTTTACTTACAAGTGTTAATGCTAATGTTATTGTTGAAATTCGAATTCAAATTAGAATATAATGCAAATTTGTTGAAAGCCACGAGAATAGTAAGCCCACTGAGTTTCTCGCGAGTGGGTCGCGATTCCGATTCGGTGATAGATTCTGCGAAGTACTGTTTTTGCTAGTGCTGGTGTTAGCAAATTCTCTCAGGTTAAGTCAGTGAGCTCACCTACCCGTCTTACCGGCCCTTCTCTCCTCCTCCTTGCGTCGATAATCCTCAGTGCTGAGGGTCGTGGCCTCCTCTAATAACTTTTTTCTGCATTATCGTGCGCCATTCCTGCCTGTCCTCGGCTGTGTGGATAGCAACGTAGACTGAGGTATTGAGAGTGGAGCGTATCTGGTCCGACCAGCGCATTGGATTTCTGCCTCTGTGCCTTCTCCCGCATACCTTGCCTGTTACCAGCAGCTTTTCCAGATTGTCACCTCTCTTTCTGGCGATATGTCCAAAGAACTCGAAACTCCTTACCGGCCCTTACTTAGGTAGGAAAAAAATAGAAACAAGTATCTCAAGACTTGTGTCCAATTTCAATCTTAAACAGCTTAGAAATATGATTGAAGCGAAAATTTCATGTGCTATTTTATGAACGTAGAAAGCATAAAGTATGTTATAACTAATGCGTCCGGATTTGCAAATGTACAAAAATAAATATATACACGTATTGAGGGATAAGCGGCTGTGGTTTAAAAAAAAAATATATATATACATATCGACGCTTGAAAGGCAAACGTGACTAAGCGACAATGCGTGAACTTTACAGTAGACTAATTTAAAGTTGAAATACCTAAAAAAAATTCTATTTTAACGCGTCTAGCTGTAGGGTGGAAATGATTTTAATAGACCTAGAAATATATTTTTTTTGCGCATCGAATATGGTTATTGCCTATCATTTATGTACAAAGCAGTTATTGACGCTTAGTCACGTTTGCCTTTCAAGCGGCGATATGTATATACATATACATATACTAGCTGACCCGGCAAACATTGTTTTGCCATATATAAGATTTCTAGGGAATTTCTAGTGTAGAAAAAAAAACTAACTTATTGTAAGTGTGTAAGGATGTGGTAAATGAGTGAAAGAGGTATGTAGTGCTGTGAACGATGAGGGAATATATAATAAAAATAACAAAACCTCATTCAACCACATAATACCTCATTATAACAAAAAAAAAAGTCCAAATAAAAAAAATATGTTAGGGGTGGACAACCCTAATCACTTAGGGGTATGAAAAATAGATAGTAGCCGATTCTCAGGCTTACTGAATATGCATAAAAAATTTCATGAGAATCGGTCAAGCGGTTTCGGAGGAGTATGGGAACGAACATTGTGACACGAGAATTTTATATATTAGATATTTAAACTGGTATATAAATATATCATGTAAATATAATTGGCACTTAGTACATTCGAAATAAGTACTGCATGACGCTTGTCATATCGATAATGTGACACTGATCTAATCTGTGAGTTCATGTTATTATCTGTGTCGTGATAAAGACGCGCTTAAAGTGTTTAATGGCTTCGTTTTACTATCGATTTTGTAAATTCCTTGTGAATGCAGGCTATAAGGTATACAAAAATACGATCGGGTAAACAACACTTGAATGCATATAACAAGATTGAATAACAAAGAATGTTCATTTTAGCAGATTTTTCTGGTGGTAGGACCTGTTGTGAGTTCGCACGGATAGGTACCACCACCCCGCCTATTTCTGCCGTGTACCAGTAATGCGTTTCAGTTTGAAGGGTGGGGCAGCCGTTGTAACTATACTTGAGATCTTAGAACTTATATCTCAAGGTTGGTGGCGCATTTGCGTTGTAGATGTCTATGGGCTCCAGTAACCATTTCACACCAGGTGGGCTGTGAGCTCGTCCATCCATCCAAGCAATAAAAAAATAAAAAAAATTTTAACTAGACGTACAGAGCAGTTTTTTTTTATTTTTTTTTATTGCGTTTGTTCATTTGCTTTAACTACGTAGCTTTAATGATTGGAAGACAATTATTATCTAGTTCCAAAATAGCTTATGATAGCAATATTCGACTAAAAACTTCTTTCGAATGTCAAATCAAATCAAATAAATTTTTTTTTTTATTCAACATAAATGAAAGTACACACTTGTTGAACGTCAAAAAGAACTACCGCCAATTCACAAAAACTAGCCTCCGTCCTGAGTAGAACTGGCAAGAAACTCAGCGGGCATGTCTTTTTTTTTTAAATATTATATTTTTTAAATATTCATTGATACAAGATGTACTATAACGTATAGGCGGTCAACGCTCTTGCGGCCGATCATCCACAAGGTTAAGACTTGGTTAAGTTATCTACGAAGTGTTTCCTTATTGAGTATACACGTACCGCCACAAATAGAGAGAGATGGAGAAGTCTCTCAAAAGCCGCAACTAAACATTTAAGACATGCGTAACCACGACCACTCCTACAGGAGTGTACCTACGACTGAGAAGAAGAAATTATAACGTAACAATTATTGCAATATTGAAATGCCCGGAGCGAGCAACTCATTCCCACTTTGTGAAATCTTCTTCAATCAAACCTTTAATAATTCATGCAAGTACGTACTGTTTCCGCGTGAAGGAAGTAAAATGCTCGTCACATTACAATTCAAAAACACATCGCTTTCAATTTATATTGAGCTGAGTTTTATATTGTCGGCTTAGAATAATATTTTTTTATTTATTCTATCAGCCCACAGACGTCCACTGCTGGACATAGGCCTCCCCCAAGCCTCGCCACAAAGATCGGTCCTGCGCTGTTTGCATCCAGCGGATCCCCGCGAACCTTAGGTCGTCGGTCTATCTTGTGGGAGGCCTACCCACGCTACGTCTTCCGGTACGTGGTCGCCACTCAAGAATATTACGGCCCTAAGTTCTAGAATAATAGTATGTTTTTTTTAAAATCAAAGGTATACTTTTCTTAAGGCCTAACGAGATTAGACGTGTTTGCTCGTGTTTCTAAATAAAAATGTTGCTGTGCAGATGTAACTTTTTGAAATGCGGGAAACGAACATGTGTCAATTGTTTTAATTTTAATAAGTTGATTAATATTCAAACTATTATTAAAATTAATAATTAAAATGTTATTAAGTTTCTTCAGTGGTAGTTTATTTTGAGTTTGACATCAGTGCACAAATATTGTAAAATGAAACAAACCCTATGAATGTGGCTTTTCGTGTTACTCCAAAAGCCTCAGTAAATAGCTTTTTTTATGATTGAAGAATTACTGGTGGCCTGGAGGTCTTTCCAGTTTCACCAGGACAGGTGGGCGAGCAAAGGCTCAGCCAGGAGGGGTGGGATTTGCTAACAGCTGCCCGAGCGCCTCCGAAGGAGACCTAACAACTCAAGAGCAGCTGCTTCGCGAATGAATCTACTACCGGATCGGAATCGTGACCAGCTGAGAAGATCCGGCGTGAAACTCAGCGGGCTGATGCATGGGTTAGGTTGCACGTCGAACTCTTTGTCAAGTTCGACGAGTACGGTTACCGGGGTCCCTAAGCCTGCTCCTGATGCAAGGCATATAAGGCAAAGGTTATTGGATTTGAGGGATCCGTAAGGACGTGTCTAGGGTGTCGACGGTGACTGCCTGCTGCGTGATCAGGATTCGGAGAAGTAAATAGCTACCAGCTTTCCGAGCTTTTATTTCGTTCCATCTCATCTCGTTTTATTTTATTTTAATTGATTACAGTTAAATATATAAACGTCATCTCATTTCACTTCATATCTTTTTTCATAAAACTGAATATGTATGCAATTAATAAATTGAAGATTTTTATAACGATACTGGCAATAACGGTGTCATAAGAAGCCGTTTGCCATACTTAAAGGAGAATAAGAATATGTAGTTGGAAAATTAATCTCATTAAGCTTTTTCTTTTTTCTTTTTTTTCTTAGATGGTTGGACGATCTCACAGCACACCTGGTGTTAAGTGGTTACTGGAGCCCATAGACATCCACAACGTAAATGCGCCATCCACCTTGAGATATAAGTTCTAAGGTCTCAGTATAGTTACAACGGCTGCCCCACCCTTCAAACTGAAACGCATTACTGCTTCACGGCAGAAATAGGCAGGGAGGTGGTACCCACCCGCGCGGACTCACAACAGGTCCTACCACCAGTAAAGCTAACCAAAGTTTATTATAAAATAAGTGTTTTATGTGTATCAATTTTTTTTTATTGTTGTACGAGTATTAACGGAAAAACGTTTATTTACATAAAATTCATGACGCGTGCAAATTTAAATTTATAACACGACCAAACTGTCGTTCGCCTTTTGAATTTTAACAAGTTTTGTTTTCTTTATGATTTTTTGAATCTATTTTTTGTAACTGTAACGATAACAGAGAGAGAGAGAGAGAGAGAGAGAATACACTTTATTGTATACCGAAACATAATTTACATTCAAAAACAGTCAAAAAGCAGATGGTCTTATCCCTAAAAGCAATCTCTTCCAGACAACCGTTTAACTTACAGAAATTCTGAAAACTAAAAGATTATAGCAGATATGTTGCAGTGACAATACACTATATAGAAAATATTTACATACAATAAATATGTATAAATGCCGTTAACATATAATATGAAACTAAGACTAATAAGAGCGCATACAATGTTTAAGCTATAACTTTTTAATGTAATACATTGACTGTTGTTTTTTTTTTGAAGAATTATCGTTGTAACCAATAAGAATTAAATCTTTATCTCGTAACGATTGGGGGTACCCACGTTGTTGGTGTCCATGGATGCTGGATCTGGATAAAATCAATAGGGTTAGCCCATAGGGTGTCAGCTTGGTGATTTAATTAACATACCCGATCCTGCGGACCGAATGGTAAAAACAGTCCACGTCACCTTAAACCTGTCATTACGGATCCTCCCGATCCACTAACAGGGTTTTTAGGTACCTCAAGCACCGGTCATCGTTCTCGTCGAACCCGTCGCTTGCGACGAAGGGCTCGGCGAGTAAATTAGCCGACAGACACAGCCCACTGAGTTTCTCGTCGGATCTTCTCAGGGGGTCGCGTTTCCGATCCGGTTGTAGATTCTGCGAAGCACTGCTCTTGCTAGGGCTAGGGTTAGCAGCGTCCTCGGGTTAGAGCCCCGTGAGCTCACCTACTAGCTCGGAGAGTCTAGTATAAATCCCTGGAGGTTACTAGAATAGGTAGGAAAAAAAAGAGATTCAATTGTAATTGTCCTGAAGAAAAATGTTTAATTTAATTCCTAAAACTAATGAATAAAGAAATAAAGAAGTAAAGAAATAATCAATACAAAACTGTTTTTGACATTTTATCCGAGCACGTGGTAAATAAAGCTTTAAAATTTTTATGGCAACGTGTCGCCATTACTAACCGTATGAATATAAATAAAATTGTAGCTGTTTTCTGTCAAGGCCACATCCAAAAGGTTTTATATCATGAACTATGTCCATTGACTAGTTGTTGGCACGTGAAATATGTATTAACTTAACCGTATTGTTGTAGAAAATGTCCAGAAGAGGTTGTGCGTTCATTACGAAAGATTTGTGTCGAGGTCATAAACTCTTTCGACATTCAGGTCGTTTGACATAATTGTATTTAGAGTGTTTACTTAGTGTTAAGAAACTCCGCGGCAATTCAGGATTTACTTTACCAATGTTATTTATTATTTTATTTAATAAACCAACAGTACAAAACAAACAAATAATATATAAAAAAATTGCTAAAACAAAAGCCAAACAAGTTTCCATCATCAAAATCACATATAAGCAGAAACAAAGGTGAAAGAGAAAAAAAAGTTTACACAATAAAATAAAACGGAAAGCAACACAATACGCACATATGTACATCCACCTCTATTTTATGTGTATACATGTGTACCTATATATGCTTTGTTTATATTTAAAAACTTTACCGGAACATGACTTGTATAAACTTAAGTCTCTGAATTTAAATACGATTTATGCAATTTTTATAATTACACGCAAAAGGTTATTTATCGGCTTTCAATAAAAATTTGGTTGTTAAATTTTATAACTTACTAGCTGACCCGGCAGACTTCGTAGTGCCTCAATCGATAAATAAAAGACCTAAACTTTTGTTTAAGATAAACTTAAAACAAAGAAAAGGAATCCGTCCGACGGGGGACACATCAAAGGAAAAACAAAATTGTTATTTTTATTTAATTCCGAATATTTTTATATTTATCTAACCTTTTAAACCTTTTCTGGACTTCAACAAATAATTCAAGACCAAAATTAGCCAAATCGGTCAAGCCGTTTTCATGTTATGTCGTGACAACGGAAAACGGGTTTCATTTTTATATATATAGACTAGCCGTACTCGCCCGCTTCGCTGGGCATTTAAAGTTAACATTATTATATATTGTCATTATTATTAGGGAGTCCAACACTCATATAAATATTAGCCTATGCATTAAGTACATGCGTTTTCTACATGGATACCAAGTTTCAATTCATTGGGATGCATGGTTCAGTAGTTATAACGGAACATCTGTAAAAACCACTGTAGATTTATATATTAGTATAGATTTGGTGTTAACAATATCCTCGCAACGCACTTGTCGAAATTCTTCTAGCTCCTTTTTTATCCAATACCCGATTTTAATGAAACAAAGCCGTCGTCAAATATATCGTCGCTGTCAAACCAAAATCTGCTATGTGCAACAACTCTATTTTGAATTAACGAATAAAAACATTTTCGTATAAAACATTATATAAAGATGAATTTTTAATAACTATATCAAATGAAAGCTATAGATAAATATTAAAGCTATAGACACACAACAGTTTTTTTTATACGATAGATAGGGCTGTGAACTATACGAAAAGGTCAAAAAGTAAAAATCTCAAAAAGTGCACATAGCCGACTTTGGTTTGACAACGACGATATATTCTTCTCCAAATTAACTTAGGAACTTGTGATTGTGCTCCAAGAAGGACCTCAGTCCCGAGAAAATCGGTCGTAGCGAAAGCAGAGTATTGCTTTCATCTATTATTATGTATTCGACAATCAAGACGATGGGCTGATGACACGTAGACAGGAAATGTCGAAGGAAACGACTGAGCCGAAAAGGATGGTGGAGGACTTTACCCAAATAGAGGTCCAAATCTCATAAATAATACTAACATTAAATAGTTAATTAATTATAAGTAACCTTTGTTAAATTTAAGTAAAAACTTACTAACAAACATTGTAATATATGTGGGATCGCGGTGCACAATGAAATTAGCGAATTTGTTAAATTTTATTTAATCATCAGCTCACAAAAATATACGTCTTTTCTTATTTCGTCTTAATCAATCTGTCACTTATACTTCATGCACCATCTGTCATCTGTCAGGTCGGTGTGGCCAATGGTTACAACTAAATATTCCCACATATGTATCGAAAGAGATATTAGGATTAAATGGCTTTATTATCTATTATTATTATTATTAATATTATATTATTATCTTGCCAACGTCATGGTAATTTCAATTAAAAAAAAAGAGACGTTAACGATATTCAAATATTTTTGGTACTTAATGTTTATACAGTAAACATAGAATGCCCGGAGTTGAGCTTCGAACGCACACGCGGTGTCATCTATTAAACAACTTACTTGCCTAACACGCCTTGTTGCACAAACTTACCCTTGAGAATTTCTTAATACCATGAATAAGCAGTATTTGAACAGTTAAAATATGCACTAGTAGGCCTACGAGTTACTTTCCCGTCAGGGCGAAGCTGAAATAGCCTCTTAGGCTACCGCGAATACATAGGGCAAAAAGTTACTTATTTTCTAAATTCGAGTAGTTGACAGAGCAAACCCATCTTTGTTCTTATCCGTGTATGTGTTCTGAGAATCACAGACTAGAGGATTGCTTAATATCATTATTTTAATATAAAAAAGTGTATTAGGATCTTTTATCGTATATAAAAATCCGACTATTATTAATTGAAATACGAAAATTGGAACACTGTTATTGTAACTATATTTGGGTAAATGATAAAATAATTAGTTTCAATTTTTACTTTCTTTTTGCCTGATTGTGTGTAAAAATCTGAGTTTGTTTCTAAGCCCATACGGGTTCTTCTCTGGTTTAATTTCGGTATCTCAGAAATAAGAAATTTTCTTCTTACTCCTGAGTAGTCGTTATCATCATGTAGTGTTGGAGGGGGTAGATATGACGCGTTTTAGGACGGTCCTTCATCTCTCCTTTCTCCAGGTCAATCTGCTACTTCCATTTAAGGCACCTCACCGCATTCTGCGCGATCTTCTGTAGCGTCTTTTCTATCTTGCACGACGAAGTAAGGAAATATGTGGGGGCTTTAACTGAAATATTTAAAATTCTGTACATTTCTTCTGTTTCTCTTTTCTTTCCTTTGTGGTGGGCTCCTTGCAACTTATGGGTTAAGGTAGGTTAGGTCGACACACGCGTGTCAAACATCCTACACGTACTGTTTCGGTGTACACATAAAATCGACAATACCGGACAATACGCATGTATTTTACGCTGGTTGTCCATTAAGTAACAACCTAATTAGTAAAACTTGTTCGAATTGGGTAATAACTTAAATAGGAACTTTGTTATTTAGATCGATTTAGGTCGATGAGGATAGAAAAATACGACAATAACGCAGAGTTTTGCGATGTAGACTGAAGTGGTCGGACGACTAGGCGTCTGAGACGTCGAGCTGATGCTTGCGAATTTTTAGATTACGTAATTAGAGCAATTAAGTTTACCAAGTGCAAAAGCTTGTCTTGGGAAGACCCTAAAATAAAAGCTTAAAAATAAATCGTATTCAATTAGTACGAGCAAACTCGACATTTAGCCCAATTCCTTCAAGTCCTAGAAGTATATCATTAGGTCTTTTCTACATATTGCAAGTGTGGCGTATATACACCGATGATACTCACTGTATTGGGCTCCAAAAAGATATGAATGTTTTTTTATATTGTATATGTCGTGTTATATACCAAAAAAGCATGGGTATTTATAGCTTAGATGGGTGGACGAGCTTACAACCCACGTGGTGTTAAGTAGTTACTGGAGCTCATAGACATCTACAACGTAAATGCGCCACCCATCTTGAGATATAAGTTCTAAGGTCTCAGTATAGTTACAACGGCTGCCCCACCCTTCAAACCGAAACGCACCACTGCTTCATGGCAGAAATAGGCAGGTTGGTGGTGCTACCCGCGCGGACTCACAAGAGGTCCTACCACCAGCAACCTACGCAAATTATAATTTTGCGGGTTTGATTTTTATTACACGATGTTATTCCTTCACCGTGGAAGTCAGTCGTGAACATTTGTTGAGTACGTATTTCATTAGAAAAGTTGGTACCCGCCTGCGGGATTCGAACACCGGTGCATCGCTTCAACACGAATGCACCGGACGTCTTATCCGTTAGGCCACGACGACTACAAAATTTTATATTGTCTTGTATGCGTGGTGTCATAGAAAAGCATGGATTCGTCTTCTTTCTTGCGTGGTCATCATCCTACGACAATTTTGGAACACTTCGAACGTAGTTCCACTATACGAAGTCCAATGCGTCAAAATAGGCTTACGTGGCCCAAGTCAGGTATCATTCTACCTTAAACTTCATCTGGTGTGTCTGTCGGCTTAGTTATTATTACGTAAACAATAAAAATAAAAACAGACATTAATATTAACTAGTCTTGCGATAATAAAATTAAGTGGAGTGATAAAAAGTAACGAATCGGTGTGATAGAATTACACAAAGTGGAAAGGGAGACAAATGCAATTTGTTAAGCATTCCCTCAGTTACTCGTATATAGCATAGTTCCATAACGTGCTAGTAGAATATTCAGATCAAGTCTATTTAGCGATAGAGGAGGCGAAACGTCTTCCGTTTTTAATAGAAATGCGAATTATACTTTGGTACTCATTGGAAATACTAGAAATGAATGAAAGAATCCGAAGATAGCCTGTCGCCCTAAAGCAAAATTTTAATAAGCATAATGACCAAATTTATGCTTAAATTACGATAGAAGCTTCTCATTTAGTCAGCAGAATATAATGTCGGAATTATTCTGCTGGGTGATGGTTTGATGCGATGTAAGCTATTAAGTCACACAGACAGTTATATTTTATGAAAAATGATATCAAGGTGTATCGAGTCATGACTCTCATGAGGTGATTCTTACCACTAAACCAAGAATGGTCCTTTCAAGAGCTTGAACCACATGTGCAACTGGGAAGAAATGTTTTTGACTTCATCCGTGTTGGAGACTGTCGTCTGGTCCAAATCTTAATTCATTTCATTTTATTGTATGATATTTTTAGAGTATGTTAGATGCTAAGCCTCATAATAATTACACAATATGGCCACTGGCGTATTTTCTCACGGAAAGCACGTATTTCAATTGATTTTTTCAATGGCTACAATATATATCGCCAACGTAGGCAATTTTGTATGAACTTTCATATTTCATAAAAAAATCATATTGTGTAAAAACAAATTTGTTTTAAAATTTTCATACATTTTAAAGCACACGTCTTGGGTGTATAAGGGCACAGACCACCCCAAAGCTATTTTTTAAAATTTTCAATTCTAACCTATCGTTCCTAGAATTTATTTTGTTTAAATTAGATACCTTGAAAACATAACAATACCCTGCAAGTAATATTCAATTCATTTTTGGCAGAGACGAAACTATTACGAATAACTTCTGTAGGTTTAACTACGGAGGGAAGATCTTCCACCGAGCGGGTAGACCGACGGTCCAACTGTTGTTGTTCGGAACTTGTATATTTATTTATTTTTTTATTTATTACACTTCATGTTAAATTTACATTGGCGGACTTAATGCCTAAGGCATTCTCTACCAGTCAACCAAAGGTAGTGGAGAGTAGATAGTGGTAGGTGCAATGAAATTTATATTAAGTTACAAAAAGTATATACATACATACATACATAGATACATACATACACACATACATATAATATATATGCGCTTTATCTTGAAAATGTCGTAAGCGAGATGCAGGTATCTGTCAATTATCTTGCGTTGTATGATGGCTACCCGCCTCATCACTCCCCTCCGAGACTGGAGGTCGTGTCATTAAGTTGTAGGTTTACCGCCATAACTTCTAAGGATATTGTGAAATGTGATGTTTCCGTAACTAGGCTAAACTATACACTCTATTGGGTATCTAAGGACGTATTGCATTTAAGTTATTAATTTTAAAATAGTAATTTTGATTAACTTCAAGGCTATTGATTAATTTGAAAATTTATATAAAAAATTGATGACAATATCATAATTTTATTAATCTAACTTAATCCGGTCAGGATCATCGAAACTAAAAGTTTTGTTTACTTTTTAGTTCAGTTTTTTTTATGTATTACCAAATATCTTCCTTTTTTTATTGCTTGTGTAGGTTGACAAGCTTACAGCCCACCTGGTGTTAAGTGGTTACTGGAGCCCATAGACGTCTACAACGTAAATGCGCCACCCACCTTGAGATATAAGTTCTAAGGTCTCAGTATAGTTACAACGGCTGCCCCACCCTTCAGACCGAAACGCATTACTGCTTCACGGCAGAAATAGGCAGCGTGGTGGTATCTAACACTGCGGACTCACAAGAGGTCCTACCACTAGTAAAATTTTTCAAGAATATTATTATCCCGTTGTTTAAGAGTCAATAATCATTAAAACTTATCAACAATTACCACAATCTGGAGCACCTCATTCATGTTAATAATAACCTTGTAAATGAAACAAAGGTAATGATAAAATTTCTTTATTAAATGCAACCTTATTGTTAGAAGCTTCAGCCTACTTATTTTCTAAACGTGTTGTCATACTGTTCTCGTAAACAATCAGTGAAATCAATATTTCCAACATGATTATTAAAAGATGGACTTTTATTGATGTTCCTAGGTTCAGCTTCGGGTTGTTTTGAGGCTAAATTAACACGGGTGCATTACTTATACATAGTAAGTAAAAATATATAAGAAAATTCTTATAAAATTAAGGCTATATACAAACAATTCTGGCAAATGTATGTATGTATATATACTTGTGTGCTTATCAGGGCTACAAAATAATTTACTAGCAACATCAATATCTATTTACAGGCATTTGTAACGTGATTTTGTTATTTTAATTTTTTACCGTATTAATATGAAAATAAATGAATTCTTGTACTGTATAAAAGGACATTTTTAATCGTAAACAATTTATGAAAATAAACTATTTTCAACATTTTTTTTTATTGCTTAGATGGGTGGACGAGCTCTCAGCCCACCTGATGTTAAGTGGTTACTGGGGACATCTACAACGTAAAAGCGCCACCCACCTTGAGATATAAGTTCTAAGATCTCAGTATAGTTACAACGGCTGCCCCACCCTTCAAACCTAAACGCATTACTGCTTCACGGCAGAAATAAGCAGGGCTGTGGTACCTACCCGTGTGGACTCACAAGAGGTCCTACCACCAGTAAGAATTCAACTGTAAAGATTAGCTCAGTCACACAGTAGACACGTGGTTGTATGCGGCCATAGCTCCGAACACTATGCAACATTAAAAATGCATGGTGAAATCGTCCGCCCATAACTAGAGATCAAAATTAAGAGATTTTTTTTTAAATCGTAAAATATGCACACATCTCCTACTATCATTTATTTGATAATTTAAGGTATATAGGTATAAGAGAACCGTTTTCCAGCAACTCAGACGCACTGCTGATTAACCCGGTATTAATAAATCAAGACCATGAAATTTTTAAATTACATTGCTGTTTTTTTTCGTTGCACGCGATGTAATGCAAACAAAATCAGCTGGGTCGTGGGATCAACGGTTTCAAGTGACGCGGAGTATCCGTCATCTGTCTTGAATTAGATTGTCAAAAATAAATCTTTATTAGCTTTTTAAGCATGACGCTAATGGTATGTAAGATAGCGAACTAGTTCTTATGTTATCCCTCGACTTATCAATAATATACCTTCAGATTTATGAAAAATATTATAATAAAAAAATCATTATAATTTTAAACATATTATATGTTACTGTTACCCTGGAAGAGTAACGCAATCTATCGTCGAATAGCAGAAATTAATATCAAAAGAACTAGTAAAATCGAGAACGTTCGAAAAGCCGCGAGAGAACGCCATCTATTATCAAACAGCGGTAACACACATCGAAACTACTCGACCTTTCAGGAATGTTCTCGATAATTGTAGAGATGTCGTATCGACTATAAAAGCGTTGCAGAGATGACACGAAGGCGATTAGTAATCAGATCTACTAGAAGCGAAACAGCGAACGGATCACCTGAAGCGAAACGGAAGAAGTGAATTACGAATTGTAAAGTGTTCTGTAAGTGTTCTTTCTGTGTTAAATAGAGCTTTAATTTGTACTTCAGTGGAAGTTTTATTTATCCCGAACTCCAGTGCGTAACATTACTAAGTAGGGTAGGTATTCTGTATATGCTCAGATACCTACTACTATCCTGAATATATATATCGTCTAGTTTTTTAGTATCGTTTCGGCTTCAAGGGTAGAAGAGGTGTATTCCAAGATGAGTACTGCTGCCCATTCTCCAGTGAATCCCTTAATCGGCATTGACGATATCGACAAATTAGATTCCATAGGAACTTACACTCCACTGCTCATCGCCAGATGATTAGGACAGGAGCACCATTGTGAATTCAAAACACGCCCTACTACTAATACTCCGATTGAAGTAGGGTGAAGAATGTGAGGCCAGCAACATTACGGATTGTCGAAGATGACGTAGTATGCTCGGTTGGCATAAAGGCCTTTTTTATGATTGAAGGATTACTGGTGGCCCGGAGGCCTTTCCAGTTTCACGAGGACAGGTGGGCGAGCAAAGGCTCAGCTAGGAGGGGTGGGATTTGCTAACAGCTACCCGAGCGCCTCCAAAGGAGACCTAACAACTCAAGAGCAGCTGCTTCGCGAATGAATCTACTACCGGATCGGAATCGCGACCCGCTGAGAAGATCCGGCGAGAAACTCAGCGAGCTGATGCATGGGTTAAGTTGCAAGTTGAGCAGAACAACTTATACGGTGTGCTTAGTGCCAGTTTTTAGCCTCTCATTCGCGTAAAAGTTAACTCAAATTTGTAAGGAGTTAGAACAGCGCCCTTACGTTTGCCTCACACTGATATCATGTTAGATCAGTAGTACTACTTTGTACCTTTTCAGTTAATTGCCTTAAATATAGCATATTGAGCCCAATGAAAAAAAAAACGAATTTGTATTAAAAGGATTTATTCTAAAAAAAAAAATCTGAATCATACATACACTAACATTCGCCTATCTCTTGATTGTAAATATTTTAAAATTCTCAAAAATTTGCAAAACTTCAATATTAAAATTGTGTGCAATATTTTACACACAACCTTTTCATCTTCCTTTCATTTCACAATTTAATTAGATTATGAACCTTATGTCGTAAAGGATAACGGTCGAATATTACTTTGCCCGGAGTGAATAGGATGTGCCGGTATAATAGGATAGTCTGAATCCGACACTAATTAACAAGAAAAACATGACAAGAAGGCTGTTTGCGATGAGAATAAGATTTATAAAAACGATACTGCCTTTGATGTGGACGGTTAACCCTTCTGAACATATTCTTTATTGGCGAGTAGCAAATGTCAGACTTCAATTTTCTTACGGATCCGATTAATTCAGTTTAAAACAAAAAACGAGGTACAAATCAAATCAAAAAATTTTACTGTCAAAGTGTCACAACAATTTATAACACTATAAACACAGAAGTTCCATTCTATTATTTATTTACAGTTCCATTCCTTAATATCTTATACTACGATTAAAATATAATTCCAGAGAACATTACGGAGACAGGTCGTAACCGGCGGCCGTGTTCAGGACACAAGCCACCAGTAGTTAGGGTTGCAGAGTCAACCTTTTCAAGAATCGCGTCGTGTTAAGAATGACCGTTTTCGGGTCTCTCCCACACCAATAAAGGTGCTAGAAATTAAAGAAAATACTTAAGTCTTTTTGGAGCGGGAAAATCTTTAAAGAATGTGCCCTCCCCCTAGTAGAGGGAAAGGGGAACCAATGTCAGAATATGCAATAATATTATAAAAAAATGCAAGAAGGATCTTCACCAACTTAAGGTTATTTTAATAAAAAAATTATTCATTATTCTTCGATTATTGTCGAATCGACTGTATATCATTAAGTTTTCATGAATCAAAAACATTTTTAAAAGAAAGATATTCAAACACCTTTTTATTACGGTAACGTTGGATTGACAAAATCAACAGAACAAAAACGAATGAATCGTAGAAAATATGTCTTTTAATGAAGTACGTGTGGTTTTGGACGAAAACTGAAAATAAATTTTGGAAATTTCTATATACACATGATTTGACATCAAGACAGGTTTGCCGATCAATGAAATTTAAAATTTAGATGACGAAGAATTTCGATAACATTACTCAGCCCTTTCTAGAAGTTTCCTGACCAATCTCCAATCTTCCATTATGTCGGCGTCGGGTAGCATGTACACGACGTAGGGGGGAGATACGGTGACTTGTCTTTTGCGTCTTCTCTTTCCCCACTCTGGGGCGCTAGACCAGAGGTCTACGGTATGCCGTTCTTCTTCCAACTTCCTAATCTTCTCCAGTATATCTTCTTTTAGATTCTCGTACGCCAGCCACTTTTCACTCTGTTGACAAACGAGAAGAATATTAGTTGAGTGGTTAAAAAGCACCAATTTTACATCAGCTCACTGGTGGTAGGACCTCTTGTGAGTCCGCGCGGGTAAGTACCACCGCCCTGCCTATTTCTGCCGTGAAGCAGTAATGCGTTTCGGTTTGAATGGTCGGGCAGCCGTTGTAACTATACTGAGATCTTAGAACTTATATCTCAAGGTGGGTGGCGCATTTACGTTGTAGATGTCTATGGGCTCCAGTAACCACTTAACACCAGTTGGGCTATGAGCTCGTCCACCCAACTAAGCAATAAAAAAAAGCTCATTTTCTAAGTTCAGTGGATAGATGCGTCTTTTAGTGGATTATATAGAAAGACTCGAGGGGTCATTCCGGTTAAACCGCATGTTACATACATGTCTTTTTCCAAACATGGTTTAAGTAGAGTGTTATGTAAATATGTGGCGGTTTGCCAACATCCTTGAGCGACGATAACCAATTGGGCCGTATTCTTGTGTGCTTATAAGGGTAATGAAAATACTACTATGCATTTTCTTCTTGTTGCTACAATGGTTTCAGTTGTCACAAGTTAAAACATTTGAATGTGTGGGGTTTCGTGGTTAATTATTCAAATTTTTACTGTAGGTTCGCGGCTGGACCCCCAGTTGGGAGTATCATGTTTAATATATTTGACAAATTTTTTTCCACAGGAGAAAATCGCCGGATCCACACCCGCGCGGCAGATGAGGTATGTGGGAGTTGAACCTCACTAAAACTGCCGCTCACAACCGGCACCTTACCTCAGACCGGGCCGGAGCCCAGTCGGGGCTATTGAGACGGCGGGACAGGGTTGACGCAGAGCACATTACATCCATCCCGCCGTCCCAATTATATTTGACATACTAGATCTTTGCTATTTTTTCTCTTTATATGCTATTTTTTATGGCTATTTATATGACTGAGACTCGGTGTTTATGACCGACTGTTGCGCCAGAAGTCGTGGATTCGATTTCCACATCTGGCAAACGTTGTGATAAACGGGTTTGTTTGCTCTTGGTTTGAGTGTTTATTATCTTTTTACTTAAACATATATAATATATGTATGTTTGTCAGTCTTCGACACCCACAACACAGGAAATCCTAAATTGGGGGGATGTTTGTGCGTGATTTGTTTAGTTATTCATATTATATGCGTTTTTCCAGCCCCGTGACGAAGGAGAGTTCTAACGTTGGACCAGCTAAGTGTAGACCGAACGCTATACTGTATCTACATGTACTAGAGGTCCCGCAGTAGTCGAAATTCGACTATAATTAATTAGAATTGTAAGTTTGTACACTATTATTATTGTATTTTATACTTCTATAATCACAAATTTCGCCAAGACTACACTATAAACAATATTAACAAAGACAAACAATATTTAATCTATTCTCAATTTTACAACAGACGTCAAGAACAAAAGTTTGACAATAAATAGTATGCATGCGTGTGTGCGTCAAATGCATGGTATGTAGTGTGTGTAACGTTTTCTTTATTGATTTAATGTATCTTTTGTGCATTATTTTAAAAAAATATTAGCATTGTGCACTTCTTCTCTATATTCGCTGTAAGTGTGGAAAATTTCATACTCCTCCGTCTGCGCAATTTTCTTAAAAAGGGATACAAAGTTTTTGCTTCACGTATTAATATATAGATATTTAATGAACGAATTTATTTTTATTCATTATTTAATAATGCATGGAAAAGTTTTTCTATTTTTTATAGATCATTCTGAATAATGTAGTTGTATCTTTTTCGGAATTTCTCTAGAATAAAACCAGCTTTCTGGAAGACGTCGCTTTTTGCTTAATTATACCTGCCTATTATTATATTATTTAATGTAAATTGTGTTTTGGTGGACCATAAAGTATGCTAGCTCACTGGCAGGCAGGTAGTATGGCAGGCATATACAGACGAAAGATTGTACATATTTTCTTGCCAACAAAATTAAACGTATAAGCAGCATTAGTGGCAAGTAGCCAGTATCACTTTGCATTCCGTACACAATAGAACGACTATGCTCTGTGTCCCATTAAAAACCCATCTGCTATGACCTGTAGTAATACTTTTACAGATTTATTCTCGCGTTAATTTTATGAATATCAATTTTCTCAAGTAACGAATTCTTTACAGTTTTTATTATCTCGACATTTACTTGACGGATGCACTGAATGGTTGTCGGTTTAAGCTTAAAAGATAATAAACCGAAGATAAAATTAAAATAGTAAATGAAAATAAATAAATATATGATTCAAAGTTACCACAAAAAGGCTACATAAAGTATATAAGATACCTTTAATACACCCAAGTTTTCTTCCATACTTTATTATATCGAGGAGTGAAAGGCTTCAGCGACATTGTTACAATTTTACAGAAGAGACATTTAAAGTTTAAAATTTGGGAAAATTTTCATAACAAAAAAACTTCTTTAGCTATTTAAATGGAGTAAGCTTAATTGAGGTTCAAATACAAAATGCTGATGCTAAAAACGGACCTTTAACTACAAAGATAAATGTCGCGTACAGTAAAAGCTCTTTATTCGCGCTACCTTCATTCGCGTTTTCACTATACGCGGATCAAAAAATTTGTAACTCAATTCCTATATTCGCGGCTAAATGTTTCTTTATTCGCGGATTTAATAGGTACATTGGTACATAGTGAACGCGCTTTTCCATATTCACTGTTTCTGTATTGGCGGCATATTTACGGAACGTATACATAGCTCGCGAATAAAGAAAGAGCTTTTACTGTATTAAGTGAAATGTCGCTTAAACCAAAAAGCGTTTCACCCCTCCATATATACTGTGGTTGAAGTTCGCATTGTGAGTCTACACGGGTAGATACCACCATCATCTTGCCTATTTCCAGCCCACTGAGATTCCGATCCGATGGTAGATTCTGCGAAGCACTGCTCTTGCTAGGGCTGGTGTTAGCAAATTCTCACAGGTTGAGCCCGTGAGCCCACCTACCTGTCCAGGCGTAGCTGGAATATAGGCCCTTACGCTGCCAGCGAGGGGGAAAAAAGCACAATTATACATTCAAGTCATGTCATAGAAATTAGGTTAGTGTAATGCTACTTGTAATAATAATTATTCACTTTCTAGTTCTACTTTTATGTTTCTAAAAATTACTAATCTACTATCATTTACTGTGGGTAGAGCATCTTATGAGCAAGCACGGGTAGGAACCACTACTTTTTGAACGGTATTACCGATATCTTATATAACTGAGACTTAGAACCGTTTTCTCAAGGTGGGAGTGGCATCAAAATTGTTTTTGTCCATGGGTTCCGGTAACCACTTAACACCAAGTAGACCGTGAGATCGTTCACGCGGTTAGGCAATGAAAAAAATTTAATTTTTAAATATACACATTGCATTTTAACATCATAACGGTAGGTAACTAAAAAAGAGGTAACTTATATTTTTTATTTTTATAGATCAACATCAAAAGTAAAAATCCGAAATATCATGAAATTTAGCGTATGATTTAAAGATATATAATATATATGATGTACTATTTTATTTTTAAGGAGGGGAGATGTAACCTCTATACGATTAATCTTAAAAGAGGTTAATATGATATAAAGAGGACATAAATAGAATTTCGAATATTGAAACATAAAAACATTAGAATGAACATCAGACATATAAAAGCATTTTTGAAATATAAAAATATATAAAGATAGTCGTGAAGCAATAGCTTTAAATGTTATTTTATAATGTATTATTTTATTTATATCAAAATACAGTTTAGCTTAGTAAAACTATAGCACAAATTGAGTTGCTCTTATAAAGAGAAACAACATTTAAAGCTATTGCTTCACCACTATTTTTATATTTTTATATTTCAAAAATGCTTTTATATGTCTTATGTTCTTTCTAATGTTTTTATGTTTCAATATTCGAAATTCTATTTATGTCATCTTTATATCATATTAACCTCTTTTAAGATTAATCGTATAGAGGTCACATATATAAAAGAGCATTATCATTAATCCAGGTTCTTCGATCTCGACCTTCCCCCGGGCTGAGCGAGGCATGAAAACAAAACACAAACTACAGGACTGATCGCATACGAGTTTGTTCTAGAACAAAGCGTTCCCCGTGATCTTTATGTACCTTTAACGCGAACGCATTGTACGTGAGTGATTTTCGTTTAAAAAACAAAAAACCGGTTCTTACGTCGTCCGATGTAAAGAGATTCGTAAAAGCTAAACCGAGCTTCGTTTATACCGACGCTGTTTTAACGTGACTCATATTATAATGGAACGATTTGAATTAATTTTACGAAGTGGCCAAAATTGTAATTGCCGAAGTACCTAGTTTTTATGTTCATACTATTTATTTTTTACTTGCACGGTACTGGTTTCGTTCTAACAAAAAAACATAATTAATTCATTGTTTTAATAACAATTTAAATCGGTAAGGTTTAATCTTGTGACATGATGAATCTGTATATTAATACGTGAAGCAAAAACTTCGTACCCCTTTTTACGAAAATTGCGCGGACGGTACGAAATTTCCCACCCTTAAACTCGTATAGAATATAGAGAAGGAATGCAGAATGTTAATATTTTTTTTAATTATGCAAAAAAAGAACAATTAAATCAATTAAAAAAAAACATTAGACACGCTGCCATGTATTTGATACACACACGCATGCATGCCATTTGTTTATTGTCAAGCTTTTCTTATTGCATATAGTCTGTGGTCAAATTGAGAATAGATTAAATAATAACACAGGGATTCCTAAATAGGGGCCGGATGGCCGTGTGGGATTTGTTCGCAGTTATTCATTATTTATTTTATTGTTATTATATACAAATATGTTTGAGTTTGTATGTCTCGATGTTGGTTACTCAATCACGCAGTAAGTCGTATGAACGATTGAAAGTTGTAATGGCCTAAAAGATAAGACACCCTGTGCTATCGTATTGAGCGATGCGCCTGTGCCGATATTCTATTCTCGCAAGCAACTGCATTTTTTTTCTAAAGTAATATATACTTGACTCATCATGAATATCATCATGAATAATATCCACAACGAAGGAACAATATAGTGTAATAAAAATCAAACATGCAAAAACTATATTTGCGTATTATTATAATATGATAATATACAATTGAGAAATAAACCTCAAGTCTCAAGGTAATTGTGGCAATCACGTTGTGATGTCCACGGACATCGGTAACCACTTAAGATCGGCTAGGCCGTGAACTCGTTCGGTAACGCGAGATATTTCTACTATAATAAATACGACAGTAACGGATCTATATAAATCGACGCTTATAATCCGGGACTATGCAATGTGCCTCATTCGTTGCGAATTACAAATTTAACGCGAGTAA
The DNA here is from genome assembly GCF_003987935.1 of Bombyx mandarina. The sequence continues at coordinate 913,457 of NW_021011574.1, read as the reverse complement.
CAACGCGGGGCACGTCTAGTCTTACAACAATTGTCGTATGGTTATCACACATGTTCCTTATCTGAATTCCTTATCTATATCTCTAAATATGAAGGCAGACGGTAATCTGAGGTGGTGTTGTCCTAAAAAGACTTGGAGGGATTGTATGAAAGAGGATATGCCACAGAAGAGTATGAGTGCAGAGATGACGTGTGATGGTCCTGAATGGAAAATAAGGACATGCTGCGTCGACCCTACATAGTGGGCAGGAAGACGAAGTTCCTAATCTGAATTATTTTATACGGCTAGTTGAAATCAAAGCCCAGTTTATATTGTTGATGGGACTAATAACTATAATCACGTGATAATCACCGTCCGTTGCCTTTTTTTTTTTTTTTTTTTTTACAGGAGAACTACAGGAAGAATTTTAAGATGGTGGTGCGCGGGGGCCCACCCGGCGTGGGCAGGGGGGCTGGGGGGGTATTGTGGGAGTTAGAACTAAGACTAAAAACTCCTGCCGCTCACAACCGGCGCCCTACCTCGGACCGGGCCGGAGCCCAGTCGGGGCTATTGAAACGGCGGGACAGGGTTGACGCAGAGCACATTACATCCATCCCACCGTCCCACGGACGCCGGACCGGTGGCCGCCAGCGAAACGACCACCGGTTCCCTCGTTCAGCGGGCCGAGAGCCCGCTTTGATGGCGCCGCGTTACACCTTCCCCCAGAGCGGTCGGGGGAACGCGGTCTACCATCACCCGGCTTCCTATTGCGGGTGAGCGTGCAGAGCACGCCACCCCTCGTCTGGGTCCCTCCCCGCACAAAACGGGTGGGACCCCTAGCTCTTAGGGGGCCAGGTCACGGATACGACCCCGGTCCCGACCCCCTGCTCGGCGGCGGCGGGTTTCTGCGTAGTGAGGAGAGCTTTCCCTCACTCGCCCCGCCGCCTCCTTCTGCGAGATGGTGCACTCGCAGAAGTCGAGCATAGCCTTCCATGACTCATCGCTGCCAAGCATCGACGCCACGACGCCAGGCAGCGACAAGTCAGGTCCTATCTTTGCGACCAGGACACGGCGCTGCACCTCCCAAGCGGGGCAGACAGCGAGCGTATGCTCCGCCGTGTCCAGGTCGTGTCCACAATGGTGACACCTCGTCGTCGGCTCAGCCCCTATCCGGCGCAGGTACTTCCCGAAGCATCCGTGCCCGGTCAGCACCTGCACCAGACGAAAGGTGAGACGTCCCTCGCCACGATTCACCCAGTCATCAAAGACCGGGTAAACCGCCTCGACGGTCCGTAGCCCCCACGTGGGGTTGGCCAATCGCCTCGACCACGACTCGAGCACGGACCGCCGAGAATGGGCCTTCCGCGCCCGCAGCTCACTCTCGGGGACACGCGCCACGCCCCGAGCACGAAGCTCGCTGCGCCACCGATAGTCGGCAGCGAGCGACTCCGCCTCCAGCTCCCATGGCGGCGTCCCCGCCAAAACACACGCCGCCTCGAAGGAGACGGTGCGATATCCGCGGATGACCCTGATGGCAACGGTGCGCTGCGGCCGGCGCAGGAACCGAGCCATAGTGGCCCGGTTGCGCGGCTCAGCCCACACAGGTGCACCGTACAGGGCCATCGATCGCACCACCCCCGCGTAGAGGCGGCGCACAACCTGATCCGGTCCCCCAATATTCGGGAGCAGCCGGCTCAAAGAACCGGCCGTCCCCATCAATCGGGGGACCAGCTCCGCAAAGTGAGCACGAAAACCGTCCGTTGCCTTGGCTGAAGTCTCAATTATCTTGTGCGACAGTTGTCCCACTCTTGAAATTAATTTTGAATCACCCGGTACTGGTGTATCTTCTATTGTGGAGGCTTTCACAATAACACCCCACCATTAGCCTCTAAGAGCCCCACCCGCCCAACCAAGGGTTTCACCCCCCATCGTTCTAAATATTTCGTTTTTTTTCTCCCACGGTCACTTGGTAATGTATGTATCGTTTATTTATTTTTTATTGCTTAGATGGGTGGACGAGCTCACAGCCCACCTGGTGTTAAGTGGTTACTGGAGCCCATAGACATCTACAACGTAAATGCGCCACCCACCTTGAGATATAAGTTCTAAGGTCTCAGTATAGTTACAACGGCTACCCCACCCTTCGAACCGAAACGCATTACTGCTTCACGGCGGAAATAGGCGGGGTGGTGGTACCTACCCGTGCGGACTCCCAAGAGGTCCTACCACCAGTGAAGTATCTTTGATCTCAATGTGTTCAAACTATAAATATTAACCGACGTACGTATTATTAAATACTAGCGACCCGCCCCTCGCCAGGAAACTGTAATTTATTATTGATCTTATTGAATTTCCTTTTATACTAATCTGGTCCGGACAGTAACAAGAAAAAAATCTAATTTTTCCTCTTCTTCTATTTGAGCGATAATAGCTTTACAAATTAAAAGATACGGATATTGCCGATTTTCGGCTTTTCTTATGGGCACTATTTTAAGATAATAATTCCATTTACATTTATATACATAAATGGAACTAACCCTCGGGCCAGGTAATGGATAAGGGGTTTCCTTTTGCCCTTTTCTTTACTTTGGAACACTTTATCGTTTATTATTTTTGAAAGTATTTTCACACTATATCTTATAAATTATACCTATTGTTGTTCATTTTTGGATGTTAAGCTGGAGATTATGTAAGTTCATCAAAAATCCTTTCAGTGGTTTTTGGGTTGGGCACAGGGTGGTTAACAAAAACATAAAATCCCAACATCTTTACGCCAACCATTTTATATTTGCATTTATAATATCATAGTAGGATGTTCCATTTTTTTACTAAATATGTATGTGTGTGTATTTCATGAAACTATCAAGATGGTCATAATCAAAACTAAGTGTCAATGGTTTTCACGTTGTCATAAACGAACATTTTCTGTAAAATAAAACCGTTAGTATGTTGCAGTAATCAAATATCTTCGTTGGTGTTAGTCGCAAAATTCATAAGTTATTAACAAGTATTTTCGGTACCATTGTGTAGTGTTTGTTACCTGAGTTCGTCCCTAAGGGTGATCATCACCCCGTTTTTTTTTGCAGATAACGTGCCCTCGACTACCTGAAACGTCTTTACGTTCGATTTCTCTTTTAATTTTAATACCGCATTGAAGTTTATAAGGCATGAGTTAATTTTTCGTATAAGTTTTGACGAGATGCAATCATGATTTAACTACTTTTGGACTTCATGTGGCCTAAGGGATAAGACGTCCGGTGCATTCGTGTTGAGTGATGCACCGGTGTTCGAATCCCGCAGGCCACCAATTTTTTAAACTTTTTTTATTTTATTTTTTTTATTTTTTTTATTGCCTTTGTAGGCAGACGGGCATACGGCCCACCTGATGGTGAGTGGTTACCGTCGCCCATGGACTTCAGCAATGCCAGGGGCAGAGCCAAGCCGCTGCCTGAAATACGTACTTAACAAATGTTCACGATTGACTTCCACGGTGAAGGAATAACATCGTGTAATAAAAATCAAACCCGCAAAATTATAATTTGCGTAATTACTGGTGGTAGGACCTCTTGTGAGTCCGCGGGTAGGTACCACCACCCTGCCTATTTCTGCCGTGAAGCAGTAATGCGTTTCGGTTTGAAGGGTGGGGCAGCCGTTGTAACTATACTGAGATCTTAGAACTTATCTCTCAAGGTGGGTGGCGCATTTACGTTGTAGATGTCTATGGGCTCCAGTAACCACTTAACACCAGGTGTGCTATGAGCTCGTTCACCCATCTAAGCAAAAAAAAAAAAAAACCAATTCTCCGTTTTTCTCTCTTCCTGCTTTCGTTTAAAATTCTTATACGTTTTTAATTTTTAGTTTGCATAATAATAATAAACGACATCAAATCCAAAATAATAATGACAAGATCAAACTGTAAAATTTAGATCATAACATTAATTCATGAACAAAATTAAAAGTATTGGTTTTAATTAAGGCCCATGATTTTTTTTAAATAACAACCTGAAAACGAATTCTTCATAATGTAAGATCACATTTAATTCAATTAATCATGTCGTTTACAATGCGCGCGAGTAACCCACCGATCAAAATGGCGGTCGGTCGCTTCCGGGAAACGCTTCGTCGCCTGGCCGGTCGCTAACACGCTCACTAACGCCATCTATCTCAAGCCGAGTGTGAGCTTAGGTTGAAGGACACGTACAATTATGCATTTGCGATTCCGAATTTCCGTTATCCATTTACTTACGAGCTCATGACAGTCCGTGGTCTTCATTTTAGTACATGTAGATTTTATATCAAACAGTATAATAATATATGAGATCCTCAGCATAATTTTTTTTTCCTACCTAAGCTGATAACCCTTTCGAGGGGACTACATTTTAAAGCGTAACCTGTTTAAACTTTAGTAGGTTGAGGATTTCACCCGGGGGCGGGGCTTCCAAACCCCGGAGTGATGCTAAACACACTGGGACCCCCCTACGCAAGAGCAGTGCCTTCTCCAAAAGTTCTACCATCGGGTCGGAAACGCGACCCACTGAGAAGATCCGGCGAGAAACTCAGTGGGCTACAGCATAATAGTGGCTTAAGCTTACCATAGTCCATAGTATGGACATAATGAGGTTTGAATTTACTTTACCCGGCTTCGTAGGCAAAAACAATGTTTAC